>CM059831.1:28388926-28988926 GCA_030444775.1 Atalantia buxifolia
GTTATTAATTTTATTATTATTATTATTAATGGTAAATTATAATTAATTACTATACTAGCAACATATGAATATAATTAATTGATATATTAATAGTAATTTTATTAATAATAATAATAATAATAATAATTATTATTATTATTATTACAATTAACTAAGGGCATTTTAGTAACTTAAAATAATTCAGCTTATTATGATTCCAATTCTAAGATAAAATAAACACATCAATGAGATTCTAGCCCATTCCAATTCTTATGGCTTAAGTAAATAATTTATTCTGATTCCCATTCCAGCTCATTCCAATTCTAGCCCATTCCGATTACTGATAAGTAAACGCGACATAAATGTATTTTAATTATATTTTAATTTTATTGTAACAAATAAAATATAAAAATAATTATTTTACTTGCTAATATTATATTAGACGTTAATAATTAACTTATATAATTAATAATAAATTAGTATAAATTTTATAATATTAATGTAAATTTAATATCTTAATGTGTAACACCAAATGATATATAATATTAATATAATATAATGTTAATGCAATAAAACATAATATAATGTACATGTATTAAATAATACATACACGGTGCCAAACAGACTTTAAATGTAGTTATATGAAGAAATGGGAGTATAAGGATAATGAAGGGTAGTTAAAAGCATTACTCATAATTTATTGATATTATGAATGGGGCAATTTATCAATTTGAGCACAACGATTTCCTCCTCACATCAAACCCATTTACTACAGGCACCCTGAATCAAGATTAAAAAAAGGAATAGAGCCATTTGATTTGAGCCCACTAAAATTTTCTCCAAGACAATAGAGTACCACACCCATTAAATCTTACTCTATGCACGTACTTAAATGCTAAAAGAATCTTTACAAACTAAAAATCCAAGAAATTTGTGAACAATTTTTTTTCCCCTCTGCTCTCCATTTATCTGTCTAGTCTTTGTACGATTTCATTACCCGTCTCTTCCTCTGTCAAATCACAATTAAACTAACACAGAAATAGCTTGGGCTTTTGTTTTAACAAACTAAGATCCCATCATTTATTCTATTGGATATTTGCTATTTTGCAGCTAAACTTGCTACTTGTAGCAAGATCATTACCAATTTATTAATGTGAAGATAAAAAAAATGAAAAATAAGTGCTTCCATATTCTGAGCATATATTTATATATAGTAATTGTTTTAGTAATCATCATCTATCTAATATTCATGGTTAGAATACTAGTTTTTATGGTTAGAATCTCATAATGATGATTGATAAATTCGAGTTTAAGATAGATAATTATTAATCCAAAGTGTGGCCTTGTAAAATTATTTATTCTTTAAATTTATATAATCATACCCTTTGCGGTAAGTTATTTAATGGGTTTTATTGTAACATAAGAAAATTATTAATAAATAAATGTAAAAAATATTTTAATGGGGTTCAAATAACCTCATTCTTGCAAAAATTATTATCTCTCCACTACACCATTAATTTCGAAAATGCCCCTGGTTTAATTTTTGAAATTCTTTTCACACCCATCATCATCAATAACTCTTCTTCATCATTTTTTTTTTCTTGTCTACAATTCCTTAAAACCCTAGTCATAAAGCAGAAAAATAACTTCAAAAACGAATAGCAGAATTTTTTTTTTAAAAATTCTATAAACATTATAAAGTTTACTAAGTACATATACTTACTAGTTTAGAGGTCTGCGGAGCATAAGTAAGAAATTTACACTAATTAGTGATGAGACCTTTACTCCAATATTTATGAAGATGAATGGTGCCATTAACCCCAGCATTAGCCTTATAAAATCCCTCATTTATGCAATTATGAGAAAGGGCAAAACAACCTTCCATCTCTCTTGTCTCTCAAAACTCTCACACTGACACCCACCAAACCCTTTTCTTTTTAAATTTTATTTTCGTTCATCATTACCCTCTCATTCTATTATTTTGTTTCTAATCTCAGTAGGTTATCACAATGTAACGCCCAAATTTCCATTAATTTTTTTTTATTTTAATGGAATTTTTAAATGTCATAATTGCCCTTATAAATAGGGGTTCTTTATGAGAGAATTTTCCGAAAAGGGCTATTTTTCCAAAGTTATTAGGGCTTCTTAAGACTCCCTATAAATTCATATTTTTCTTTCCTATTCCATAACCCTAATTCAACAACGCTATTTTTCTTCTCTGCTGCTCTTAACACTCTCACCACACCCTAGGGCTTTAAACGTTTGTGTAGGAGAGAATTGGAGCGATTGGTAGGTCATTCTTTTCCCTCAATATTCCGAATCATGTTATCTAGGGTTATAATGCATGATTTCACATTGTGATTAGGTTTTATTTAGGGTTTTGATTAATTAGGAGGTTGGTTAATCAATTCTTGGCATAATAAGCATGTAGGATGATTCTGGACAGCATGATATCACGATTTTTAAATTATATTTTGTGAACGAATTTTCTTAGGAAGTTTTATATTCTGGAAACTAGACATGTGGAACTTTCTTAATAAATTTTATGTCATGAAATTCGATTTCGTTTTCAATTTTATGTGTATTTTCGAAATAGAACTCACTGCACTAGGAAACTGCGATTCCAGCATTGCGATAGGATTCACAAAATTATTTTCACCATCAAATGAACTCGAAAAATCATGAAATTTTATACGGAAGTGTCTACAAGTGTCTAGTATTTCCAGTTTAAATTTCATAATTTTCCGATTAGTATTTTATTTTATAAAAATCCCAGAACCCATTCTGTTTGGTTTAGGTTATGTGAAAACAGTTTCGAATTAGTTGAGAGATAAATAGTTTTGAAAATGTTTTTGATATCGGAATTCCTTGCAAATTTTACATGGGGTACTCATGGATGTCCAGAATAGTTTCATGGAATATTATGTCAATCTGAGTTTTAGATTAAGAGTAATAATTTCGAGAATCAGACCTGTACGGGAATGATTAGAAAAAAACAGGATATAAGTTATTAATTATCATATCTTGTTTTTGTTTAAGGTGTAGAAGGTGTTTGAGGCTCTTAGAAGTAGCGGTGTGATTATTTGAATTCTCTAATCGAGGTAAGTGACTTCATTCCTAGTATACTGGATATGTATAAGTATTTTGATATTATTATTATAAGTATAAATGTTTTTATACTACTTAGAAGATTAATGGATTTTCATAACAAAATTAGTTTGTGAAAATGTTTTCAAACATAAATTCTTTTTAACAAAGTATTTTATAAATGCTTTTGAATATGTAAGTTATTTTGTTACATTACCTTTTATGATTTTATCTGTAAAACAATTTGCAAGCCTAAATTGTTGTTATGAACATTTATGAAACTGATACGAATGTTTTGTACCTATGTATGATTTTAATTATTTATGATTGTGCGGGGGCCACCTCTTGAAGGCCAAAGCGTCACAAAGTGCCACATATAGTGCAAAGTGCCACGTATAAGTCATTATATTTTGGCTCATTGTTCGTAGTTATTCTGATTCTGATTCTGATCGTGATATACGATATATTTGTCTGGACCAGTACTGGGTTTCTGTTATGAATGTGCACACAATACTCTGATTCTGTCTGGGCCGGGTCACCGGGACTATAGGTGACACTATGTGACATGAGCTAACTTTTTGTTTTATGTGAATGCGATATATGATTTGCTTTTATAAGTAATTATGTTTTTGATACTCTGAATTACTATGAATTTATGATACTTTATCGTGATATGAGGTTTTATGAAATTATGGATTATGATATATGTATGTTTTTTTTAAATAAAAGGAGGCTTGCAATATTTTATGTATCGATAGGCCTAGTGTGATAGGAATGGTTTTACTTACCGAGTTGACGGCTCACCCCTCGTCACCACTTTTTGCAGATTAAGTTTCTTTTGAGAGGTGCGATTAGCGTTGGAGTTAGAATTTTTGTTTCCGTCAGCCATTGAATAAGAGGAGGAATAAACTCATGTTCCTTTTAGTTTTTATTTCTGTTGGGAACTTGTAATTTAGGTTTTAAGACTTTTGTTTTTTTTATGTTTCTGGGAGATTATATTGTGTTAGACGTGTGAACTTGTGGATTTATTTGATTAATAAATTTGAGGTATTCCAATGTGAATTTTTCAGTGAGGATTACGATTTGTAAGTAACCTCCTTCTTCACGTGCTCCGCACGTGCTAGATTTGGGGTGTTACACACAAAGACTAATGAATTATCATCCAAGAAGAATTCTTTTAATTTTACATGTAAAAAAAAAAAAAAGAGAAAAAAATCACAAATTGATTTTTATAGAACTGGAGTTGCTCTTAATCTCTAATTGAAGGTATAATAGATTTTAATTTAATCTCATTCATGTGTTTGTATGCAACTAGTCTTAGAAAAAGCAAAGACTACTGGCTATGTAGCGAAGAAAGTGCATGATACCTAGTCTTTAGAATTCATAGACCAAATGAATATTGGTCCTTAATTCTGAAAAAAAAAAAAATAGTTGTATACACTTCTGGTTTATATACATGCGAATAAGATGCTTATGTAAAAAAGGAAAAATAATAACCGGATTTTACGTGGGATTCAATGGCGTAGAGTGATCAATATCATCACGTTTGATATACGTGTATATATGCACGTGCGCACGCCATTAATAGCGCATTAATAATATCCGTGTATTTTGCCTTTTTTTCGTTGGTTGGGGGGAGGGGGTGGCGGGTGGGGGCTCTGGCTTGGACTTGTGTTCTATGGAGAGACGAATTAGAGAGAATAAAAGAATACAAAGGGGAATTGAAACGGGAAAAAAAAACTAATCAAATGAATATAATCAAATTGATTGTGTCAGCATTTTCTGCCACGCTTATTGTGAGTTCCATCATCGTAGTCCTTGTTGCTGTTACCAGTAAGCACGATGACAATGTCAACTGGGAAGCGAAAAAATCACCATTAAGGAGGGCAGTGAGCCAATTATGTGCACCAACGAGCTTCACGGATCTATGCATTGAAACCCTAAACAGAGCAAATACATCTGACCCGAAGGAGCTTATTAAAGCCATGATCATAAGGTCCCACAAAGCCATTGCGAAATTGCATGAGTTGGCTGATTCAATGGCCAAAGAGTTAGCCAATGTGAGCGACACGTATACTCAGAGGTATGACTTGAGTGATTGCATGGAAATGCTGCAGTTGTGTATGGTTGATCTTCAGAAAACTGTGGACATTATCGAAGCGAACCAATTGGACACCTTAAGTTATCAAGCTGATGAGATCATGGCTAAGTTGAACGCAGTTATCACATTCCAAAAAGCATGCCTTGCTGGGTTCAAGAGGAAATCTAGACCTCAAAAGGAAAACCTAACGGGGCCTATGCAGGAATCACGACAACTCGGTAGCATTGCTTTGACTACAATATATGAATTGCCCCGGCACCTTCATTATTTTAATATCGAGGAACGAATGCTACCACCTGGTTTTCTTAAGCCATTTCAAACAGGAGAAGTATATAAATTGCCTCCCTGGCTCTCAACGGCCAACCGTAAGCTTCTGGCTATTCCTAAAGAGTTGTTGACACCTAGCGCTGTTGTGGCTCAAGATGGTACCGGACAATTCTGGACAATCGGTTCAGCTCTTCATTCCTATCCAGACGACATAAAAGAAGGGATGATATACGCCATTTACGTTAAGGCTGGACTTTATGAAGAGCAAGTTACTCTGAAATACTATCATAGGAATGTGTTCATTTACGGTGACGGAAATACCAAGACCTATGTCGTCCTTCATCCACCAATCCTTGAAAGCATCGGCCGTAGCATCGAGTCTAGTGCCACAGTTTGTAAGTAAGATTTTTTATAATGCATGGATTGCACCACATCTTTTCTGACCATTTCATTAAATTATGGGTTGTTACTATAATTTTCCTCAATTTATATTGTTAATGTTTGGGACAATACCTCACTCTGAGAGAATAGTTATTTGGCTATCAATAAATAAGCTTAAGGCATTCCTTAATTTTGGAGTTAGCTTTTGGGTATGAGTTAGGGCTATGAGCTTCTATAATTAATGTGTGTTACGTTTCAGCGGTCATGGCAGAAGGGTTTATGGCTAGGGAAATAGGAATCATTTCCAACTTTGGGCCTGATGCAAGAAGGGCTAGCGCTCTCTATGTCCGAGCTGACAAAGCAGTATTCGTCGACTGTAGGATAGATGGATACCAGATGACTTTGGTTGCACAAGCTTACCGTCAGTTTTACCTTAATTGCATTATTTCTGGAACAAGAGATTTCATCACCGGCGATGCCACCGCCATCATTCAAAACTCCTGGATTCTCGTGAGGAGGCCTAACAGAACAACTCGTAATATTGTGACTGCTCATGCCAGGGACTTAAAGAGCCAGACAACTGCATTCGTCCTTCAAAAATGTGTACTACTTGCAGATAAGGCGCTGTGGGAAGATAGATATAAGTTCAGAACATACTTGGGCAGACCATTGGGGCCATACGCCACCACTGTTTTCATAGAAAATAATTTAGGTGATTTTATTGATCCAGAGGGATATTTGCCATGGGACAACGGCACTCATATGCTTTTTCAAGGCTTTAGATTCCTTGAGTACAACAATAATGGCCCCAGTGCCAACACCACAAATAGGGTGAAGTGGAGTGGTGTTAAGGAGATTGACAAGAATGAAGCTCTACAATTCACTGTTTCTACATTGCTTGATCCGAGAGATCAATGGATGGCACACATGGACATAGGATATCCATACAATGTCACAATTCCGTGATGAGTGAATGGAAAGAAACAATGCTCCAAAAGCAGACTTCAGGGCTTTCTCATTAGTCGTTGGTGCCACATCAAATTATGATGTAAAAATCGAATACGTGTAGGTATCGTAGAATTTTTCTTGTGGCATTTGGTGTTCCCTTATTTTTGGTCATCGTTCGGCTAGAAACTGTGGCTCAGCTGAGTGCATGATGAATAATTGTTTCCTAAGATATATCCTCTGGAATGTTGTTTGTAGCGTTCTCTTTGTGTCTCTGTGAGACGAGCCAAGGATCATCTTAATTATGAAGATAGCATTTGCGTGATGAGTAAATGTAGGTTATTTGTTAATCATAAAATAAAAATGTATGATGTATCCCTTGTTTTTGTCAAAGTTGCAGCATCTTCTAGATGGTCAAAAGCAGCAAATTTGAAAAAGGAAAAAATTGGTTGGTGGCATATGACTTTTTAAGCACCAAATCCGTGTGCTTAGCTGGTGAAGGAAAAGCTTACTAGCTGGTGGTTTGAATTTTTGGCACGTTTGCTGACTTTCTTGGCCATGATTTTGCTATAAATAGAAGTGCAAAATGAAGAGCTTCTGCATTCCAATTTGTGATCAATTCCTGCATTTAAGAGAGCAGAGAATTTTGTAGAGCTTAAATAATAAAGCTCTAGTTATAGTGATTTGAGAGTTGGGTGTATTGGGGTTTTGGGTAGTGAGCTAAAATACCAATACTTGTAACTCCTTTTCACTAGTAAAATATTTTCCTTCTGTCTTCGCCCGTGGACGTAGGCTAAAAGCCGAACCACGTAATTCCTGGTGTCCCTGTGTGATTTTATTGTCTCATTATTTTCAATTTTACTTTAGGCTGCGTATGCCTTCACCCACCAATTTCTAACAAGTGGTATCGAGCTATTGGTTGTATTTTTTGGAGTCGGTCTTTTCACGTAAAGTGCTACTTCACGTATCTTTATCTTGTTCACGTATAATGATACGTCTGTTCACGAAACAGTGGGAGCGATCCAAGAATTTTGCGGTGCAAAGCAGGGAGTAGTGGTGTGAGTAAAGCAACTGTGTGGTTTTGTACATGTCTAGGAAAGTTCTGTCACAAAGGCGATAAGGGCCCAAGTCAGGTTTTAAGTGGGGCCGTTTGTGACCCTCCAGGTCTTTCCTGAACTTTCTGGTGTGCATTCTCACACATACTCACAACTATTCAGGGTGGTACACTAATTTGTGTGCGGTATTTATCAACAAAATGGCGGCAAAGTATGAAATTGAGAAGTTCAACGGGAACAATTTCTCGTTGTGGAAAATGAAGATGAGGGCAATTCTGAGGAAAAATAATTGCTTGGCAGCAATTGGAGAAAGGCCTATGGAGATAACTGACGACAAGTGGAACGAGATAGATGGCAACGCCATTTCTGATCTACACTTGGCACTTACGGACGGGGTGTTATCCAGTGTAGAGGAGAAAAATACAGCGAAGGAAATATGGGATACTCTCACAAAATTGTATGAGGCCAAGTCACTACACAACAAAATCTTCTTGAAAAGGAAACTCTATACTTTTGAATGGCGGAATCTACAACAGTGACTGACCATATCAACACCTTGAAGACTCTATTTTCACAACTCACATCGTTGGGTCATAAAATAGAAGAAAATGAACGTCTTGCTTTTACTTCAAAGTTTACCGTTCGTATGATCAACTCATCATCAACTGACGAACAACAATCCAAATGGACCCGTCTAGTTTTCGACGATGTTGCAGCCTCTGTATTAAATGAGGAGAGCAGGCGAAAAAATAAGGAAAACAGACAAGCAAGTTCGCAGCAAGCGGAGGCGCTATCGGCGACAAGAGGGAGATCAGCGAACGTGGCCCCGGTGGGAGTCACAATCATGGTAGGTCAAAATCCGAAGTAAGAAGAATATTAAATGCTACAACGCGTGGCAAGAAAGGGCACATCAAGAAAGAGTGTTGGAACAACCGAGGCAAAGAACCTTTAGTCATCAAATGCTCGGGGATGTGTAGCAAGTACCTCGAGATGATGGCGAAATACTCTCTTAAAGGCGACATCGACGTCGGCTTATAGACTCGGGAGCCACATATCACATGACCTCAAGGAGAGAATGGTTCCACACATACGAACCTATCTCAGGAGGATCTGTTTATATGGGAAATGATCATGCCTTGGAGATCAAAAATTGGTACTATCAAAATTAAAATGTTTGATGGTACAATTAATCACAATTGGGGAGGTACGACATGTCAACGGCTTTGAAGAAAAATCTATTGTCCTTGGGACAAATAGATAGTCATGGGTCTAAAACTCATGTTGAAAATGGGATCATGAAGATTACTAGAGGCGCTTGTATTGATGAAGGCGAGAAAAGATCGGTGCTAATCTGTTCATGCTTCGGGGTTAAGCGGATCGTGTGTTGCATCAAACGGAGAAGAGTCAACGATGATGTGGCATCTCAAACTCCGCCACATGTCGGAACAAGGTTTGAAGATTCTCTCTGAGCGAAAATTACTTCCAGGGCTCAAATCGGTAAGTTTACCATTTTGCGAGCATTGTGTTACAAGTAAGCGAAGATAGATTAAAGTTCGGTAGATCTGTTGCTAGAAGTAAATGCATTCTAGACTTAGTACACTCTGATGTTTGGGAATCACCAGACATATCCATGGGAGGTGCAAAGTACATGGTGACTTTCATTGATGATTATTCCAGGAGATGTTGGGTGTATCCAATTAAGAAAAAGTCAGATGTATTTTTAGTGTTTAAAAGGTACAAAAAGCGCGGTTGAACTTGAATGGGAAAAGGATCAAGTGCTTGAGGACGGATAATGGTGGAGAGTATACAGATGGTGAATTTCTTGCTTTTCAAAAAGGTATTCGAACGGTGGCATACACTCCTCAACAAAATGGGGTGGCGGAGCGGATGAACAGAACTCTTAAGAGCTATGTTGAATATAGTCTACCTAATTCATTTTGGCGTAATTAAAAGCGCTTATATAGTAAATCGGTTGTTGGAGATGTGGACTGGAAAGCCAGCTGATTACTCCTACCTACATGCGTTCGGATGTCCTGTGTACGTGATGTACAATGCCCAAGAAAGAACAAAGTTAGATCCAAAATCTAGGAAGTGTATCTTCTTGGGATATGCTGATGGAGTTAAGGGGTATCGTCATGGGACCCCAAAAGATCGTCATCGCAGAGATGTGATCTTTGCAAATCAATTGATGGCACTGTAAAAGAAAAGTCGAGATCTGTCCCTGTATTTGTAGAAAATAATCCAGAAGATTGATTCTTGAAGCGGCACGAGCACGAGGAACAAGAACCGTCAGTCGAATCAACTCGTGAGAGAGACGACCACCAAATAAGTGGCTTTTCGGAATATGTCACGAGATCAATGTTGCATACTTTTCTAACAGAGGATGGAGAGCCATCAACTTTCCATGAAGCTTTAAACAGCTCAGATGTTGCTTTGTGGATGACAGCAATGCAGGAAGAAATTGAAGCTCTACACAAGAACAAGACATGAGAACTTGTACCATTACCACATGGAAGAAAAGCCATTGGTAACAAATGGGTCTACAAGATCAAGCGTGATGGCAATGACCAAGTGGAGCGGTATCGTGCAAGATTGGTGGTGAAAGGATATGCTCAGAAAGAAGGTATTGACTTCAACGAGATATTTTCTCCGGTGGTTCGACTCACAACAGATCGAAATAGTCTTGGCAATGTGTGCTACATTTGACTTACATCTTGAGCGATTAGATGTGAAAACCGCATTTCTTCATGGAGAACTTGAAGAAGAAATTTATATGCTCCAACCGAAGGTTTTTTGAAAAGGGTAAGGAGAACTTGGTTTGCGGGTTGAACAAATCTTTATACGGTCTCAAACAGGAGGGTGTTGGTATAAGAGATTTGATTCCTTCATCATGAGCCTTGGATACAACAGACTTTTCAAGACCATTGTGCATATTACAAGAGGTTTGAAGATAATGATTTCATCATTTTGTGTTGTACGTGGATGACATGTTGGTAGCAGCCCCAACAAAGATCGAGTCCAAGAATCAAGGCACAATTGGCTAGGGAGTTCGAAATGAAGGACTTGGGACCAAAAAACAAGATTCTAGGGATGCAAATTCACCGAGACAAAATAACAGGAAGATTTGGCTTTCACGGAAGAATTACTTGAAGAAAATCTTGCGGCGCTTCAACATGCAAGATTGTAAGTCAATTTCTACCCCACTTCCCGTTAATTTCAAATTATCCTCAAGTATGTGTCCTAGAATGGCAAGAGAAAAGAGATGTCTCGAGTACCGTATGCATCAATGGGAAGTTTGATGTTCGCTATGATATGTACAAGACCGGACATTGCACAAGCAAAGTGGGAGCGATCATACATGGCGAATCTGGTGGAGAGCATTGGATAGGTGAAAGAGGATTCTCGAGATATATCGAGAGGAACCTCGATGTTGCATTATGTTATGGAGGATCGAGTTTCTCGTGGGGCTATGTGGATTGATTTTGCAGAGATCTTGATAAAAGGAAATCCACTATCGCTATGTGTTTACACTTGGGAGTAAAAACTTTGTACGAGTACATGGCAGCTACACAAGCTTGCAAGGAAGCTATTTGGATACAAAGGTTATTGGAAGAGCTCGGGCACAAACAACAGAAAATTTCTGTGTTTTGTGACAGTCAGAGTGCCTTGCATATTGCAAGGAATCCAGCATTTCATTCCAGGACAAAGCACATAGGAGTTCAGTATCACTTCGTTCGAGAAGTAGTGGAAGATGGAAGTGTCGATTTGCAGAAAATCCATACCAAGGAGAACCTAGCAGATGTTTTGACCAAGCCGATCAATGCTGACAAATTTATCTGGAGTAGATCCTCTTGTGGCCTAGCAGAAACGTAGGCAACATGATTATGGCGAAGCAGAAAGCATGGTGTGGAGATTGATTGGTTTTCAATCTAATCTCCAAGTGGGAGAATGTCAAAGTTGCAGCATCTTCTAGATGGTCAAAAGCAGCAAATTTGAAAAAGGAAAAAATTGGTTGGTGGCATATGACTTTTTAAGCACCAAATCCGTGTGCTTAGCTGGTGAAGGAAAAGCTTACTAGCTGGTGGTTTGAATTTTTGGCACGTTTGCTGACTTTCTTGGCCATGATTTTGCTATAAATAGAAGTGCAAAATGAAGAGCTTCTGCATTCCAATTTGTGATCAATTCCTGCATTTAAGAGAGCAGAGAATTTTGTAGAGCTTAAATAATAAAGCTCTAGTTATAGTGATTTGAGAGTTGGGTGTATTGGGGTTTTGGGTAGTGAGCTAAAATACTACAATACTTGTAACTCCTTTTCACTAGTAAAATATTTTCCTTCTGTCTTCGCCCGTGGACGTAGGCTAAAAGCCGAACCACGTAATTCCTGGTGTCCCTGTGTGATTTTATTGTCTCATTATTTTCAATTTTACTTTAGCTGCGTGTCTGCTTCACCCACCAATTTCCTAACAGTTTTTATATTTCAAAAACTCAAAATCACTTTTAAGTTTTGAAACTTCCCAACCCAGAACTTATGTACTTTGCTTTAAGTTTGATGTAGCTAGTCCTTTAATAGATCACAAATCAAATTTCTTGGATAATTATTACTTTTTTTTAATCAAAAAATGAAAATGTCTATTATCAATGCATGTGTTAACATAGGAGCCGCCTTCCTCCTAGTGGTGAGGATGTTTCTTTAACTGGCCGTATGAGTAAGAATTAATTTTAAAAAGATTTTCGACTAGAAAAATCAATTTGAGCTTTATTCATGCTTCTACCCTTTTCAAAAAAGACTTGAGATAAGTGATACAATTAACATGGAGTGAGGCGACCATCGGTTAGAAGAGGTATAGCTCATCCGAGCTACTTGCAAAATAACTTATATATAGGTCCTTTTAATAAGATTTATTTGATATTGTTACCATAAATCTTGTCATTATTATCAATAATTTAATCATTATTTTATACTTTTTAATTTTTCCATTTCAACCTAATTCATTTCTCTCTATCTTAGCCTCTTACACTTTACGCTCAAACTATAATGACTACAAAAAGAAAGATAAAACAGCTTTTAGTATTAAATACTAGAATTTTACTGATAACATTTTTTTTAAAACTGAAAATTTTAATTCACATTATAATAACCTCAGGTTTAATTTTCAATATAATATTATAATTAGTTTAATGTGTTGATTCACAAGAGTTCTCATTTGGATGGGGTCAATCATTTATAAATTATGGGTGCGTTTGAGATTGATGTTGGGCAGCTGTAACTTAAAAGTTACAGTACTAAAGTGTTTGATAAACACTAACTGCTGTAACTTCAAAGTTACGTTGATATGATTTTTTACTTGTATAATAAAAAATTTATTATATCTTTAACAATTTTATCAAAATCATTATTTAAAATTTACATTTACTATATGTTATTAACTTTTGTTTCATAATTATAGCTTTTTTTCCACGGCAACTGTAACTTAAAATTACAGTAACTCAATCCCAAGTGCACCCTATAATTAGTAGCTACGAAAATAACCCAAATTTTAATGGAAATTAACCATTACCCAAAATGATTAATAATTAATGATACGTGTCAAACTAGTTATAGTTTTAATTTTTAATTTTATATCTTCGTATTTGTGTTCCCATGGAGCCGCAACTTCTCTCTAGGACTGCCTTTTGTCACAACTACATTCTTAGCACCTATTCTGTTCGGCTGACAAGGAAAATTCCTGCTAGTAAAATCACAGCCGTTCAATAGAATCATAAAACACATGGACGGCTGAAAATTGATAATGTAATTTTCAAATTTTATAAAAAAATAAAAAAAAATAAATGAAAATGACATCGATTTTGTCACGTTGAAAGCATTGTTCTAATCGGGAATTCGGCCTCGTCAATAGTACAATATAGAAATGGCTTTTGGACAGCTTATAAATAATAAATAATAAAAAAATAAAGAAAAACACGTATAAATTGGCATCAATGTACAATATTTGGCTCTTGCATTTCACTAGTTACAGAAACAACTTGAACAAGGAGGGAAAAAAATGATCAAGCTTCAGCAATTTTTTCTATTTCCTTTAGCAATTTCTCTCTTATATGGACAAATCTGTTGTAAGCTGATCATAACATTGAACCAAACTTTAATTTCAATATTTTACATAATATTATGTGATATAATATAATGTTTTGGGCTGTATTTTAGTTATATTTAATTTTTATTTACAAACAAAATTAAGTACTTTTTTTTCTCAGATTGTGACAAGTTGATGATGGAATACATAGGAGCCACAGGGATTCCTGTAAAATTTGATTCAGTGCCAATCAATGATAGTATTGATTTCCATTTCATTCTTAGTTTTGCCATTGATGTGGACCCTTCGGGCAACTACCAAAATGGCAAATTCTCGCCATACTGGGCCGAAACCCTAACCCCGGACTCGGTTGCCGCCATCAAAGCTCGCCACCCCAACGTCAAAGCCCTCGCCAGCCTCTCCGGCTGGAGTTTAGGCTCAAAAGTCCTCCACTGGTATGCTAAAGTATTTTGTTTGTACGATCGTTACATAAGTAATAAATTATTTGAAAACCACACGATTAAGTACTTGAAGGCGTAAATAACAACTTGAACATTGTTAAATAATAACTTTATTTGCTCATCTTGATTAAATTATATTTGCTATCAATTTAGTTTACAAAAATTTATCAATGATTTAATGAACTATATATTTGACTCGTCTTTAATTGTAAAATTTCATACAGGTACAATCCAAGAAACCCTCAAATTTGGATTTCAAATGCATTCTCATCTCTAAAATCCATAATACAAGAATACCATCTTGATGGCATAGACATATAGACTCCCATGCCTATTCTAGGGGAATATTCCCCTAGAAAATGGCATGGGGAGCAGCTGCGCGGTGGCAGCGCAGCTGCCCCAAACGCGTCTATAGACTATGAAAAATTCCCAATGCGCAACGCTTCAACTCCATCTTTTGCTTATTGCATTGGCGAGCTCATCACTCAATTGAAGAACCAAAGTGTTATTTCTGTGGCCACCATTGCTCCATTTTACAGCACAGCATTGCCCTACATCAAGCTCTACAAAGATTACGCCCATCTTGTCGACTACGTTAATTATCAGTTCTATACTGATAAAGTGAGAAGCCCTAGAGGGTATTTGGAAGCGTTTAAGCTTCGAGTAGAGCAATTTGGTAGAGAAAAAATGCTTCCAAGTTATGAAGTGAACGGTAGGGGGATTCAAGGGCAAGCATTTTTTGATGCTTTGAGGTTGCTGCAGGCAAATGGTTTTGAAGTTAAAGGGGTCATGATATTTTCAGCTGATGCTTCTTCTTTTAATAACTATTTATACGAGAGTGAATCACAGGATTTCTTGCTCAATTCTACTGCTGTGGCTTGAAGGAGAGTAAAGAAAACGGTTTTTTTAATTAGGGTGTACTTTAATCTATTATTTTATGATCTTGCCTTAAAAAACTTACTGGTAAACAATTAATAAAATTATTGAATTATTATTATCTTCAAGAAAGGAAATCTAAGGCAATTGAAATGTGTTGTGGGTATGTTTGTGTATATATAGGTTTACATATACCATTAGAATTTGCGTTTTTCAATTTTTTTTTCAATTATATGTTGTTTAACAAGGTGTAAAAATTTGTATTAATTAATTAAGCATCTTTTGATCACTATCGGCAAGCATAAATTTTTGCAATCAATACAATGAAGACATTTCAAGCTGTCTATTCATGTCATCACAAACCCTAGAATCGATTACATAGAGGAGTGGAAGGGAGTTAGACACTCAATATGTTGACAAAATGATTAAACTCCCTTGTTTTAGTAAATTAACTTTTTTCTCTGCATATTTTAAATTTCATTAAAATCTCATGACTGCTAAAAGAATATGTTAATAGGTGGAGCCATTTAAATCTACTATAATACCCTTCAAACTCATTTACTGAATATACCTACTAGTAAATTTTGAAAATTTTTTACTCATCATATCCGTCCAATACCAAAAATCCGCATAGAATGTATTCTATCTGGCAGGCCACACACTCTGTCTCTCAAAGAAAAATAGTTGAATGTTTGTGATGTAAAGTCATCATAGAATAAAGCATGATAAATTGATAATAGTTTAAAATTAATGGGCATAAAGAATAAAAATAATTCTATTAGGTTATATGTTGATGCTTTTTTTTTTTTGTTTTAAACCATCCGGTTTCCGGCGATCATATTGGATTCCGACTAATCCAGATTCGGGGTGTAGTCATAGTTAAAACTCTTTACCCCTCTCAAATGTTGTGTTTAGTGGGGATCGAATCCGAAAGCTCTTCCTACAAACCCAGACTTAGTTGCCAACTGAGCCACAACCATTTGGTAATGACTTTATTAGTGAAATACTATAAAAATATTTCAATAATAAAAATTATTGTTAAAAAGTGGGTGTGCAGGATTGTTTAATGGGTTCAAATAGTCTAGCTCTATGTTACTTTCTAACTATTTTTGTATTGTTTATTACTTTAATCCTAATGTCATAAAATTCGCCATTGATCATTAAAACTTTCTAGGTATATATTAGTAAAAGATATAAAAGTTTCACAATTAACATTAGACTTTTTTTGAAACAATAGGAGGTTTTAATGAGTTTTGAAATATGAGGGATAAATAATTAATTTTGGCAAGTATATAATATGTGAGTTTTGTCTATGTTTGGTTGACAGTCATTTTCCCCTCTATTCGTCTGGTTTGGTTGTTTAGTAACATAAAAAGAGACAGAAATTACAATTCCAAAAGGAAAATAGGAATCATAATTCTTGCGAACTTAATAACAAGTATGTAATTTTTTGTGTTGATGGAAAGTATCAAGTCTATAAAGGGAGGACTCATAATAAATCTTTCATTGTCAATGTGAAGAGAGGATGGATATAATATTAATAGGAACAGATATATCTCCCATTAGCAACCTTCTAATATCCTCTTAGCAACCTAATTTTAAGAATACACTATTTGAAATACTTAAAAAATCATCATTGCTATTAACACTCACTTTAATTTCAATCTCTACCAAGTTCAAACATAGATAATCTACCACCATGAGAACCTATGCAACAATCTAAGATCCCAAATGCCAGATTAACTCTTTCTCGCTATATCTTATCACTATTATTACTATTTTTTTTGGTTTATTGATTAACTATTTAGAAGAAATTCTAATTCTAATAAAAATCCATTTGACTTTAATTTCTTTAGAAATATATTGATTAATTAGGAGGTTTGTTTGATCTTCATGTTTTATACATTTATGCAATCTTTTGAATGTTATCTATGATTAATTACATGTTGATGTGCAAATTTTAATATACTGCACACGAATCTACTGGAGTATAAACTAAAAATAATGAGGTCAAACATATAAGGATTGTTAATTTTTTAGAAGAGTAAAAATTAATCTAAGCTAATTATAACTCTACCCTAATTGAAAAGAAAATATTTTGTTTGAGAAAATTAAAACTAACAATACAATTAAAAATAAAACGAGTAAATCAATGGAAGAGTTCAAGAGATTAAGGCTACCAAGGTTCAGAATCCGCTGTAGTTCAACTTAACTATTATTTAATTACCAATTAATTCCCAATTTTAATCAATCTATATCTACTGATGAGTTTAACAATTAAGCCCAATGAAAATTAATCCTTTTTATATTCTTTTTTTGCTTAATAGTATGATATCTAAGCATTCAATGCAAAATAATATTGAATAACGAAGATTCAAAGTTTTTCTAAGCACTCTGTGTAAATAATTTTAAAAAAGATACATCATAAAAAATAGTGACTTATAAACTTCATGAATCTAAGCATAAATTTAGTCAAACATTAATCTTAGTAATCAGTAATGAATGATAGAATTGACAAGATTTAACTATATTCAATGAAATATGTGAAAAAAGAACCATAAACATTAAAGTACACAAATAAAAAATTATTTAAATAAAAAGTAATTTATTTGATTAAACATCATTTCAATCTTAACCTCTACTATAAAAGATTAGAAAGACAGAGAGAGATTGAGATTAATATAAGCAGTAAAACCCATCATGTTGTTGCTGCTGCTGCAATCTCTTCTTTTCTGTCTTTCATCTACGTTCGTCTCCTCTTCCTCTTGGGCATGATGACGCTAATACACTCACTGATCGAGCGCTCTTGCGCCGAAGATGAACAGGGCTAAGCGATTTGCCAAAGCTATGGGATGTAAAAATGCATCGGTAGGGGAGCGTTTCACTTTAGGGGAAAGCAACAGCGTGAGCGGTGGTGGACGAAGCGGAAGTGAGAATGTCGGCTTTAGTAACGCAAACATTGGTGAGAATCCAATGCCCCGAAAACCAAAGGGTTCCTCCACAAGGTTCGTCCACGGAGGGTGAGTCAGGGCCTAAGATTAGGCTGAAAGGCGTAGTCGATGGACAACAGGTGAATATTCCTGTACTACCCCTTGTTGGTCCCGAGGGACGGAGGAGGCTAGGTTAGCCGAAAGATGGTTATCGGTTCAAGGATGCAAGGTGCCCCTGCTTTTCAGCATAAGAAGGGGTAGAGAAAATGCCCTGAGCCAATGTTTGAGTACCAGGCGCTACAACGCTGAAGTAACCCATGCTATACTCCCAGGAAAAGCTCGAACGACCTTCAACAAAAGGGTACCTGTACCTGAAACCGAGATTGTAGGGGTGGTAAAACTAAACTGGAATCGAAAAAAATTTGGTGCGGTTTGTTTTTTTCGATTTCGGTTCGGTTTTTTTTAAATAAAAGATTCGAATTTATAAACACCGAATTGAATAGTTCGGTTTGGTTTTCGGATCAAAAATTAAAAAATTCGAATTGAACTGAAATTAAGGCACTTTCGTAATTTCCCTTTAACATATATATACACAAATTAAACATGTGCAGTTTGCACCATTCTCTCTCTCACGCTTTCAGCTGTAACGCAGCCACTTACCCATGACCCAAGCCCTAACTCGCATCTACCTTCTCCTTGCTGCCGACCTACCGCTGCATTTCTTTCCTTACTCTGTCACTAGCTAACCAGTCAATTAATGAGTTTGTTTTCATTTGTGACTAAATTGCTCTGTTTTTTTTTTAAATGGGTTTGTTTTTTTTTTTTTTAAATAACTCTTTGATTTGTACTTATTTCATGTTTATTTAAGTTATTAATAGTATTTAGTTTTATTAGCTTTGCCTGGATATGAGTATGTTATTGTATTTTTTCAATTTTTTTGTTTGGATACTATACTCTTGACATTGCTAGGTAAGGACTGATAGATTCACAAAATGTTGAAGATGATGAAGGGATAATATCGTTTAGATCCTTTTTTTTAAATAAAATTTTAGCATGGCCCAATATTTAGGAATGTTTGCATATAAGAATTCTATTATGATTTAATTTATTTGCTAACTTTTCATAATAGTTCTTGACCGAAGGTCAAGTAGATAAATTTTGTATATTATTTTTGTAGTTATATTTATTGTTATTTTACTCATTTCAATTTTATTTGTGTAGATTTAAGTTGGGAAGTGTGAATGTTGGAAGTTATTAAAATTGGAAGAAGTTGGTGGGAAAGGGGAGCAAAGTAATGGCATTTCTTATAGTTGATTTTTAATTTTTATGCTGTAATGGTTTCTTATGGTTATGGATGTTGTCTTGGATATTGCCCGGATATTGTTGGGCATTTGACGGTCTTTTATTTTGTTTTGTGTCATTGTCAGAATTTTTTTTAATATTGTCATGGACTTATGTTATGGATTATATTAAATTTGGTAATGATGATGAATGATTTGGTGGTGGTCGTAGTAGATTATGATATATTTTAATGATGTAGTAGTAATTGATGAAATTGTAGATTAATTGTTGAAATCGTACTTGTATATGCTCTGAATATATTATACAATTATTTAAAATGAGGAAATTATTGTACATAGTTTGAAATAGAAAATGATTTGAAAAATCGGACCGAAAACCAAACCGTTAAGATGAACCGAAAAACCAATTGCTTAAATAAAACCATTAAGAGAACTGAAACCGAAACCGACCTATCGGTTTTGGTTCAGTTTTTTTTCATAAAAACTGAATGGTTTTTTAAATTTTGGATCCGAACCGAGCCAAAATCGAAAATTTATTCCGAAACCTAACCGAACCGAAGCGAACCGAACCGATGCCTACCCCTACACGATTGTGCCACCGCCACTATTTAATTGAGTAACATTAGGATTTTAATTCCTTTTTAATGCCAGGTGCACTTACTTTAAAACCAAATCAACGTTACTTTAATTGTTGAATTTGCCAATCTTGAGTGCTTTTTACGTGATTAACATATTGGGTCACATTTGATCTTGCTTTATTTAATTTATCCAAGCCCATGCATTCAATTCGGCGAGCGTCTATTCTCTTCGATTTTGATTCTTTAAAGCACATTTTATTCCCAATCTTCAATTTATTAGCTGATTAATAAAATAAATTAATTAACTAAAAACAACAAATAAAATTAACCGGCCTATATAATAAATGATAAAATATATAGATAAATTATGCCCATTAAACATCCCAAACCTAGATTTTGCTATTCCTCGAGCAAAACTAAAAACTAAAAGTAGGAAAGTAAAATAAAATCTAATTAGACTATTTTCGTAGGTAATCAACTTTCGCATGTAATCATGATTGTATTTAGTGTATACAACAAGCTTTTAAACCCCTAGGTGGCCCTAGTAGATGAGTTATAGTTTTGTAAGGATTTTCAGCAATAATACCCACAAATATCATCAAAATTAACCTGAAGATAATAAATAAATACTAGAAACAATGAAATTTTTTTAAAAGGCATTTCATTAACTTTTTTAATCAGATTAATGGCAACAATTGAATAAAAATATAAACATTATCTTTAGCCTAAAGAAATATCACTCCAAAATCAACCATTAACACAAATCAGTTAATAAAACTCATACAAAATTATTAATTCAAAGCTATAGGAGTCAACTACTTTAAAAAATGACATGTCAAACTCTAAAATCTCATAGGATAAGAATGATACACTTAAAAGAAAATAAACTCAATATAAACAATCACTCTAAAGAATCATAAATTGAGAGAAAATAATAGAAAAACAATATTGCATGCTCTCATCAAAATGAAAGAATAATGCCCACAACTTAAAAATAAAAATAATACGATCTCAGTCAAAGAAATTATCAGTTAAGCCAATCATATTATTTTTATTCATTTCTATGTATTACCAAATCTTTCAGACCATATCACTAGCTTTAACTTCAGATTATGTTCCTTAAGATTAAGAAGGTACGGCTTTTACTAAGACATAATATATGCTAGGGACACACACACGCGCGCGCATGCATGCGCACACACGCATGCACGCACACACGCGCACATATAGCGGTCATCTTTTTTTAAAAAATAAATTCAATATGCTTTTCAAATTGTTGTTCTTGCTTTTGTACTTTCCTTCTTTTTTTTTCTCCTCTCAATCACACTCTTTTTCTTTCTTTTTTTTTCCTTCTTTGCTTTTGCTTTTTTTTTTTTATTGCACTATTTTTCTAAGTAAAGTAATGATCCCTCTTTTTCTCAGACATGAATGAGTTGATGGAAAACATAAAATATGAATGGGTTGGGTAATACATCAAATTGAAGTAGGATAAGATAATAAATTAACAAAGAAAAAACCTTTTTTTTTTAATAGGCTAAGAAGCTAACTATAGAAACTTCATAATGGGAATTGCTTGAAAAGGCTCAAAAGATTAAAGATGGACTTTCTCTCATCTTTTAGAATTTTAAATAATCTTTTATATCTACTAGTTCAATAAACTTCAAATGCTTTCAAAGCTTTAAATAATTTTTCATATTTACTAGTTCAATGAACTTCAAATGCAATAACACACATAATTATTTTTTTTCTATCTCCAATATTTGACTCAAAAGATATGGAGATCATGCATAAAATAACAAATAGCTAAGTTGTATAAATGAAAAATGGGCAAAAAGGATTACTCTCCAAGAAAAATAATAGGCTAAAAAGCTCACTAGGAACTTATTATGATATGTACATTCCTTCAAATAACTCAATCAATTTCACTCATCTAGAATTAGGACATGTGACCTTTAAAAGAAAATTTAGGAAAAAAAAAAAAACTAATCCTAATCTAAAAGTGATACTATTGACTTAAAGGAAATAACAATTTAAATAAAATCAAAACTAAAGTTTAAAATGCATACTAATGCACCGGTTGTTTTTTTTCATTATTAAACTATGACTAATAAAAATCAAATCAGCCCCAAATCAAACAAACTTTTCAATACAGTATTCGGTAACGGCACGAAAAACTTGTTGTGTACATTTTAATGTACTTACAAGTGCACAAATTTATTGGAATATAGAGTAGGAAAAATGAGATCGAACCCATAGGGAATTTTACTTTTTAGGAAAGTAAAATTTAATATAAGCTAATTACAACACTACCCTAATGAAAAAAAAAATTGTTTGAGAAAATTAAAACTAACAACTCAATTAAAATTAAAATGAGAAAATAACACAAAAGTACTTAATTGTTATCTAATTACCAATCAATTCTCAATTTTGGAGAGACAACTCAAATTCAATCTATGTCTACTTATGAATTTAACCATTAAGTCTAATAAAAATTAATCCTATGTAGGTTCTTCTTTTGCTTAATAACAATATTGAATAATAAAGAGTTAGATTTTTTTTTTAAACACTTTGTATAAATAATTTAATAAAAGACATATAATTAAAGATAGTTACTTATAAACTTCATGGATCCAAGCATACATTTAGTTAAATAGTAACTCAACAATCAATAATGAATGATAGAATTAGTACAAAGATTTAATTTTATTCATCAAATATGTGAAATTAGAACAATAAACATTAAATCATATAAATAGAGAATTAATTGAATAAAAATAATTTATTTTATTGAACAGGCTTCATCCCCAACCCTAATATAAAAAAATAAAAAAATAAAAAAATAAAAAATTAGAAGAGATTGAGATAAATAAAATTAGTAAAACCCATTGTGCCGCTGCTGCAATCTTTTCTCCTCCGTCTTCCATATTCCTCCGTCTACTTTTTGGTCATGATGATGCTTATATATGAGGATAAAATTATGTTGCAATTGTTGTATGTTACAACAATTGCAACCAGTCGTTAGATTTACAGTTACACTAATTGAATCTAATGGTTAGAAGTAACTGTTGTACCGTACAACAGTTACAACATAGGTGGACCATATATATAATTGTGCCACGCCACCACTTAATTGAGTCACGTTAGGATTTTGATTCCTTTTTAATGCCATGCATGTGCAATTACTTTAAAACCAAGACCAACATTACTTTAATTGTTGAATTTGCCAATCTTGGGTGCCTTCCACGTGAGTACTTATTGGGCCATATTTGATCTTGCTTTATGTAATTTATCCAAGCCCATGCATCCAATTCGGTAAGCTTTTATTTAAGGACTAGAGTGTTCGCGGATTGAATTTAGTGGATTGAATATTAATTTATATTTGATCTATAATTTTGTGAATTATAAATTTTTAATCTAATTCAATTTATAGATTAGTGAAATTTAATTTAAATTCAATCTAAATCTAATCCACCATTTAGCAGATTGATTTGCGAACTAAATATTTTTAATTTTATCTAATTTACGAAGTAATTAAATTAAAAATATAAAATAAAAATAATTTATGAAATTAAAAAAATCTAATATAGAATAATTTTACTACCAACTAAATTTAAAATTGGACAGGATTTAAGAAAATTAATTATTTAAATAAATCTAGAATAATACATTCAAAATTTCAAAATATAACATACCAAAAAGAAAAAAATCTCATTTGTTTAGATCAATAAATAAAAATTAACTAAAATTGTGAATTTAAATGTTGAAACTTGATCAATGGGCCTTTGGTCCAGTGGGAGAACCCTTGCACTTACAATGTTGAGTGCAAGGGTTCGAGCCTATATAAAGCATTATGGGGTTTAATTTCAATCCTTCCTCAATTATCAAATTATTGAGTGGAGCCAGTCTATCCCGCACGATATGTGAGTGGAATGGATAGCTCTCGAATATTTGAAAGGGTTTAAAGAATCTGGGTAGTGCTTCAGAGGAGTATATGCCACGAAAAAAGTCCCAATTGTATAATCTGTTTGTAAATATTAATTGTAATATCTGATGTAATATCAGTAACAATCCTGCATAGCAGTATTCCAAAAAAATGTTGAAACTTGATAGGTTGGATGTAACATGAAGCAATTAAGAAACTTGAAGAGCTTGGAAAGCTTGAAAAGTAAGTAAGAAAAATTAAGCTTAATTACCTCAAGTGGTGAAGTGAAACAATGATAAATTGTGCATGCAGTGGGGTAGAGATTTGGTGTTATCTGTCAAAATGTTTTGTTTGGCTCAGGGTTTTTTGTTTTGTATTTTTTGTTTCATATTATTATCAAATAAGATAGAATATGGTGTTAAGCTATACTTTAATTAATTTGTTTATTAGTAAGTAGCATTGCTACATTTATGATTTTTGTTTTTTTAATTAAAAAAATATTTTTTATTATTTTGAGGATTCACGGAATTTCGCGTATTTACAAAAGTAAATCCATATCAAATCCACAAACTGTAGATTTTTAAATTTTCAATTCAATCCAATTTACCAATCCACATATTGAATTTTTGCGGATAATTTTTTTTGAAAATAAGATAGATTTTGCAGATCGGATTAGATTCTGAATATCCCAATTTCTAATCTCTTCCATTTTGATTCTTTAAAGCACAGTTTATTCCTAATCTTCAATTTATTATCATGTTCAATAAAAGAAATTAAATAATTAAAAATAACAAATTAACTAGCAAATATATAATAAAGGGTAGACTATGTAGACAAATTAAGCCCATCAAACACCCCTAAACCTAAATTTTGTTCGTCCTTGAGCAAAACTAAAAAGTAAAAATAGAGAAACAAAACAAAATCTATCTAGACCACTTTCGTAGGTAATTGTGATTGCATTTATTGTATGCAACAAATCTTTAAACCCTTAGGTGTCCCTAGTGGTCTCGTAAGGGTTTCCAACTTTGATACCTACAAATATCATCAAAATTAACCTAAAGATAGTAAATAAATACTAAAAACAATGACTTTTTTTTTTTCTTAAGGCATTTGCACTAACTTCTTCCATTAGATTAATGACATCAATCAAATAAGATTGTAAGCATTATCTCTACCTGAAAGAAATATCACTCCCACATCAACCATACACACAAATTAATCAAGCAAACTTTTGCAAAATGATTAATCATTAAAGCTATATTAATTAAGCCACTTTTAAGAATGACATGTCAAGCCCAAAAATCTCATAGGATAAGAGTGACGCTCTCAAAAGAAAATAAACTTAATATAAACAATCACTCTAAAGAATCATAAATTGAGAGAAAATAATAGAAAAATAATATTACACACTCTCACAAAATGAAATAATAACGTCTACAACTTAGAAATAAAAATAATATGATCTCAAGCCAAAGAAATTGCCATATAAACTAATCATATTACTTTTATTCATTTTTATGTATTGTCACATCTTTCAGACAATATCACTAACTCCTACTTTAGAATATAGCTCCTTAAAATTAAGAAAAACTTTTACTAGGATGTAACGTAGGCTAGGGATATGACTAATAAAGAAAGGATAATAAGAAAATAAAATATATGCTTTAGAAAAATAGCAATTATGTTCTTTCTTTTTCTTTTTGGGTAAATAAAGTCAATATGCTTTTCAAATTGTTGTTCTTGCTTTTGATTTTTTTTTTCCATTTGCACATTTTTTCTTTCTTCTTTGCTTGTGCTTTTTTTTCCCCTTAATGCACCACTTTTGTGAGTAAAATAATGATCACTCTTTTTCTCAAACATGAATGGGTGATGAAAAATATAAAAAAAAGGGTAGGTCTCCAAATTACAGTACAATAGGATGATAAGTTGACAAAGAAAAACTTTTTTTTAATAGGCTAAAAAGGATTAACTATAAATACTTAACAATGGCAAATGCTTGAAAATGTTGAAACGGATCAAAGATAGTCTTTTTGTCTTCTTTCAAAGCTCTAAATATTGTCTCGTATCTATTAGTTAAGTTAACATAAAAAATAGGGTAATACTCCAAATTAGAGTAGGATAGGATGATAAGTTAACAAAGAAAATGCTCTCTTTTTTTTAATAGGCTGAAAAGGATTAGTTATGGATACGTCGCAATGGCAATTGCTTGAAAAGGTTCAAACGGATCAAAGATAGCCTTTTTGTCTTCTTTTAGAGTTCTAAATAGTTTTTAATATCTACTAGTTCAATGGACTTCAAATGCAACAACATACATAAATATTTTTTTCTATTTTCAATGGTTGACTAAAAAGATATAGAGATCATGTATAAAATAACAAATAACTAACTATATAAATGAAAAATGGGTAAAAATGATTACTCTCCAAGAAAAATAATATATATGTTCAAAAGCTAACTTGGAACTTCAAATAACTCAATCAATTTCACTAATTAAATCTCTCAATTCACATTTGTCACTAACATCAATAGGTAAATTAGCAAACATGATTTAGCATAACTCAAAGTTAAAGATAATATAAATATCAAAATTTGAAAGTTATCATATCATCCAATGTTAAAAAATTATATAAAATGTCTTAAAGTTTTAAATTTGAATTTTTTTTTTATTTTATTAAGATACCTCACCCTTTTCTAAACATTGTCCTCAATGTTTCCTACTCTAAAGATGTGCATGCAAATGTGTAAAAATGTAAGGAAAACATGAATGATATTAATATGAGAAATAAATGGAAGAGATTGCACCTGAACTAGTTGTAAAGTATATGATTGTGCCCCCGCCACCATTTGATTGAGTCACGTTAGATTTTTTATTCCCTTTGAATGCCATGTACTTACTTTAAAGTTAATCTTGGGTGCTTTTCACGTGATTAACATATTGGGCCATGTTTAATCTTGCTTTATTTAATTTATCTTAGCCCATGCATCCAGTTCTGCAAGCTTCGCTTCAATTTTGACTTTCAATGCATCTTCAATTTATTACCCTGATCAATAAAATTAATTAATTAACTAAAAATAACAAATAAAATTAATTGATAAATATATAATAAAGGGTGAAATATATAGAAAATTATGCCCATCACATACTTTTTGCCTTTGGTTAATTAAAAAAGAATAAAAATTACGGTGGCAAAGAATAGAAAATACGTAGATATAAATTTTTTATTTTGGGGGTTTAATACAGTTATCTATTCTTACTGGACAGTTATCTATTCCTATTGGACTCAAACCTCTACCAAAGTTGAGTTAGTAAAACAAATATGGAAAAGTATAAAGTAGAAACTTTAAAATTAATGTAGCAAATAAACTAAATAACTCAAATATTTACCACTTATATTTATATATGACACATCACACATGTCATTAGATTAATCAAACCAATGATAGCCAACGAGAGGAAAAAAAAAAAAATAGGAAACCCAATTCCTAAACTATATTTTGGATTAGGATCCTCTCCTTAATTTTTTTCTCTTCTTACCTTTCTTTGCATTCATAATTTAGTTTTAAAAAAATTGGCTTGATTGTAAATAAAAATGAAAAAAATAAATACAATACTGATTTCAGCAACTCATTAAATAAGGAGAGACAATAAGAGAAGAAAGATGAGGAGATGATCCTTGTCCATATACTTTACGCAATGCTAATTTATAAAAAAAAAAAAAATTATCAAAGCAAGTATTAAATATTGTTTTAAATTTAACAACGCTGGGGATCTTCAAAAGTTAAGTCACGTTAGTCATCTATTTCCTCTATTATTTCAGTAATGACATATAAACAACATTCGAGGATCTTAGCGAATGTATATTTATGTTCTTCATGGTATCTATTTCTTCCTTTATCTTTTAGAATAGATTTGTTTACAAGCACACAAACCACAACACGGATCTAACACACGTGCACTCGGTTGTGCTAAAATTTCAGGCACGATGATAATAAATTTTGTAAATCACATGTACTACTAGTAAATCCAAAGTAAAGTAGGTAAATTAATGTTGGAATGAAAAATTTGTCTTCCAAAATTGTAACCAAAAAAAAAAATTACAATGATAACATAAAACTTGTAAATTTACATTAAGTATGAAAGAAACAAAGATTTTATAAAGCACACACATGATTAGAAATTAAAGATAAAATAGGTAAATTAATGTTGGAGTGATAAATCACTAAATTAGTCTTTATAATTAAAAAAAACTTACAAATACAACATAAAGTTTCTAAATTGACATTATGAGTGAAATAAAACAAAATTTTTTTAAATCATACATATGACTAGTAAATTAAATAAAGTAATATAAAAGTAGTAAATTTGTGTTAGAATTGTAAACAAAACAAAAAATTACAAAGGTACCGTAAACTTGTAAATCAACATTAAATATCAAATAACACATTAATTTTGTAAATAACACATAAGATTAGTAAGTAGAAGGTGAAATAACATGCAACTTGATCTAAGCAGAAAAATTACATGTTATTTAGGTAACTAGTTACATAATAATTTAAAATTAATGGTGGAGATTTTTCATTTAAATGCAAGAGTCTACATCTATTATGGCATTGATGCCCAGCATTATAGAGTGACCCTAAAATTAAAACTATAACTAGTTTGACACATATTATTAATTATTAATTATTTTGGACAATAGTTAATTTCCATTAACGATTGGATAATTTTTGTAGCTAGCAATTATACATGATTGACAACATCCAAATAAAAATTCTTGTGCATCAAACATTAAATTTTAAAGGATTAGGATCCTCTCTTAACATTTTTCATAAAGAGAATAAGAGGAAAAAAAGATATCAATAGTGTGTTTACTTCCTGAATTAGAGAATTAGAGTTATTGACAGTATTTACTTTACAAAATTAAGGAAAGAATCGAAATAGGCTCACCCCAATTTGGAAGTAAGGAATGCGAGATTGATTCTTCAGTGTGTAGAAATCTGTCTCCCATTCTGGAGAGATTTTATCCCATTAACGTTTTAATATTTTTAAAATGTCTTCCTCTTTAACTGAAAAATATAAATAAAAAAATTGAATTAAAAAAAAAAAGCAAATCCCCGAAGTAACGACACTCCTCTGATCGAATCTCCACCAAGCCGAATGCCCATCACAGCTTCTTCCTCACATTGCTGCCAAAATCAATCAGACTCTTCGTCATCGCTAGTCCGTCGACTGTGGAGCAGCAGCTGGGCACTAGTTTTGTCTCCGTTCGTCGAAGCCGTTCATCTTTGCCGCGCGATCTTCGTCATTCGTCTTCATCGGTTGTCTCCACCGCTGATATCAAGCATTTCGTCCCTGTATTCGCTACTGCAGGTGACGATTTGGCCATTTTGGTTCTATGTCTCTTCACTTCACTTGTACTATACTCCTCTGTAATAAATCTTAAGATATTCATTATGTAGAATTATTGCCCACGAGAAAAATAATTACCACCAATTGTCGAACAAAAGAGGGAAAAAAATCGTATATGTAAACTAGTACGTGATTCATTAATTGCACAACTAAAGAAATATACTTATTCAACCTTACAATAGATGTACTAAATTTTATTGCCTAGGAAGTTTTAGGAATGCTAGTTAAGATAGTAAAAACATCTTGAGATATAATTTCTTTACGTATGTCGAATCCTTCTTGTTTAGCTTGCATATAAAAAAAAAAGCATTTTCAATCCTTATTACAAGCCTCTAGGGGGAAATTGGAGTTCCATGACCTTCTCCAGGGCTTGGCCTAGATTCATTATCAGCATATTCCTTGTTATAAATAGCACTATTTGTTTCTGAAGGGCTTGGAACAGCATGACCTTTTCCAGGGCTTGGCCTAGATTCGTCATCTGTGTTTTCCTTGTTATGAATTGCATTGCTTGTTCTAAGAAGGCTTAACACACCATTAGGGATGGCAAAATCCACGGATTTGGGGGCCCAAAATGAGAAAAATTTTGAATAATTTTGTTGGAATGAGGTGGGGAGTTGAGAAAAAATAATTATCAAATTCTTAACGGGGTGAGGTTTGGTTTGCACTCCTCACCTCAATCCCCATTATATATAAATATGTTTTTAATTCTTATTTAACAATTTTCATTTCATCAACTATGATATCAATTAATAATTTTTTTAATTTTTATGTGACATAAACATAATACAAATAAAAGAAAACCCTACAATATTTTTCAACTCTAAAACATTGTTATATATTTTTTTCTCTTTTAAGGTGTTGCTCTCTTTAAATATTTTCACTTTTAAGATATTGTTTCACATTTTTAGAAATTTTTTAAAAATATTTTAAATACTTTATAATATGGTGATGATTTTATTTTAAGTCTCTAAGTTTTAACTTACTAAAATCATGTATCTATACTTACTATAAAATAGATAAATGAGAAATAGGGTAAAAATGGGGAAATTATTCCTCACATGGAAATTTCCCATTCCCATCCCACTAAATTTATTAGGAAAAGGGGTGGGGAATGAAGGCAAAACTTTTTAATGGGGTGGGAAACGGGATAAGCCTCCCCACCCCCATTCTACCCTATTTCCATTGCTACACACCATGGCCTTCTTCTGGGCTCTGCCAAAATTGATTATCAGTGTTTACCTCATTAATTGCATTGCCTGTCCTTGTAGGGCTTGGCATGCCATGATCTTCTCCAGTGCCTGGCCAGATTCATCATCAATGTCTTCCATGTTATGAATACTATTGCATGTTCCAAGATAGGTTGGCACATCATCACCTTTTTCAAGGGTTGGCCCAGATCGATTGACACTTTCAATTTTGTTCGGACTTGAACTATTTGCAACATTTAACGTAGCAAATATTGCGAGGATGAAGAACAAAGGTGAGTATTGCTTAAATGTGATGAAGGCCATTGCGACAGGTGATAGTCGATGACTTGATGAGGACATGAAGTGCATGCACGCTTGAGAATTTGTAGTCTCTAATTTTTTCCATTTATAACTAATTCTATTTGTATAATAATTTCTATTGGTTTTTGGCAACAGCTGAGAAACTGGTTTGCAGTTCACCTAAAAATATGCATTTAATTGTAATAACTAAATAACATCAAGCTAAAAGTATTAGGTTTATCTCTTATCTTTTTTTTTTTAAAGTTATATATTGAAAAATATGCATTTAATAACAATAAAACTATCAAACAACATTTTCAAAACATAAAGTCTTGTTGATGATAAGTTGATAACATAAAGTCTTACAGCGGTTCAAAAATTACGATGATGAAGAAGAAAGATGAGTATTACTTGAATGTGATATAGGCCATTCGAGGTGGGCTAAACCGAACCGGAACCGAAAAAAATTTAGTTCGGTTCGGTTTTTTTTTAAGTAAAAAATCTGAATTTGTAAACACCGAACCAAATGGTTGGGTTCGGTTTTCGAATCAAAAATTAAAAAAATCCGAACCAAACTAAAATTAAGGCATCTTTGTAATTTTGTTAAGACATATATATACACAAATTAAACATGTGTAGTTTGCTCCACTCTCTCTCACGCTTTCAGCTGCAGCACAGCCACTTAACCAAGCCCTAACTCGCATCTGCCTTCTTCTTACTGCCGATCTACTGCTGCGTTTCTTTCCTTACTCCATCGCTAGTTAGATAGTCAGGTAATGAGTTTATTTTCTTTTGTGAGTAACTTGTTCTGTTTTTCTTCTCTCTCTTTTTTTTTTTTTTTGAAATGGGTCTGTTTTTCTTTCATGTTTGTTTAAGCTATTAATAGCATTTAGTATTATTAGTTTTGCCTAGACATGAGTATGTTACTATATTTTTTTCAATTTTTTTTGTTTTGATATTGTGCTCTGGACATTGCTGGGTGAAGTCGGATGATGGAGGGATAACATCGTTTAGACGCCTTCTCTTTAATAAAATTTTAGTATGGCCAAATCTTTAGAAAATGTTTGTATATAGGAATTCTATAATGATTTAATTTGTTTGCTAACTTTGCATAATAGTCCTTGACCGAAGGACAACTAGATGAAATATCATTTCAGTCCCTAATATTTTACTAATTTCTATTATGGCACAAATACTTATTTTATTTTATTTACATTTTAAGTCAAAACTTTTAATATTAAAAACAGTAACTATAATTTTGAAAATTCTTCGTTTTAGTCTAAAATTCTTGCCTTTTTTAATACAAATTTGTAAATTTTTTTGTTTGATTATACGTTGATTATAGTAGGCCTTGTGTACAGGATGGAAGAAAATAACAATGTTGTAGAAGAGATTATAAAGGATGATTTTGAGGAGGGTGTTGTAAATGAAAAAAGAGGGAGACGTTTAAGATAAGACGTTTGGCAATTGTTTTCAAAGCTACCTGGAGGAAAAAAAAAAAGTGAAGTGTAAATATTGTAAGAGGCAGTATGTATGTGAAAGTATTAAAGGAACTTCTGGCTTAAGAACTCATTTGTTACAACGGTGTCCTGTGTATAAAAAAGTGAAGCCTTAAGAAGATGAAAATCAATGTGCTTTAGCTCGTGAAAATGGTGTTGGTAATGCTAAGTTTGTTTCTGTGGGTTTTAGTAAAGAAACTTGTAGAAAGGAACTTGTAAAGATGATTATTAAAGATGAGTTGCCTTTTAAATTTGTTGAGGCTGAGGGGTTTTTACTTTTTAGAGTTTATGGCTACTTGCTGCCTAAAGTTTGCGTCGCGGAGGACAATTACAAGGGATATTCTTCAATTATATGAGAATGAGAAGAAGATGTTGAAAAATATGCTTATTGCAAATCGTCAAAGGGTATTTATCACTACAGATACTTGGACGTCAATTTAAATGTGTAATTACATGGTGATAACAACCCATTTTATTGACACAAAATGGGAGTTGTATAAAAGAATACTTAGTTTTGCACCCATTTCTAATCATATAAGAGAGGCTATTGGGAAGCTCATTGAGAAGTGTATGATTGATTGGGGTATTGAAAGTTTGTTTACGATTACTGTGGACAATGCAAAATGCTAATGAAAAAGCAATCAATTATTTGAAGAAAAAGTTAGGAAATTGGAGTCTGGATTCATTAGTTTTAAATGGTTCATATTTGCATGTGAGATGTTCAACATACATAATAAATTTGATTATGAAGGATGGGTTGGATGTGATGAAGGCTTCAATAGATAGTATTCGCAATGCAGTGAGATATGTCATATAATAGGTTTATGGTGTTAGATGTGCCGACTAGGTGGAATTCAACATTTTTGATGTAAGATCCGCGTTGAAATTTGAAAAACCATTTGATAGATTAAAGGACGAAAATGGGCACTATGTCAATCGATTCGGAAGTGACAGAGAGGATGAGAATGAGAACAAAAAATATAGGGTGGGGCCATCGATGGAAGATGATTGGGAGAATGGAAGAAGGTTCGTCAAATTTCTATCATTCTTTTATGATGTGACCTTGAAATTTAGTAGTTTAAATTTGTGACTGTGAATAATTATTTGAATGAGATGTGGAAAGTTCGAATTCATTTGAAGTCTCTTGATGTTAGTGATGATATTTTATTAAGCTACATGGTTAAACCTATGATAACAAAGTTTGTCAAATATTGGGGTGATAATTTGGAGAAGGTCAACTTGTTGTTGATTTTAGCAGCAGTACTTGATCCTCAATGAAAAATAAAATTTGTTACATGGTGCTTTAGTAGTTTGTATGATACCAAGAAGGTTGAGGAGTTGTGTAATAGGCTTAAAGAGTTGTTGATGAAGCTTTATCAAAGTTACAATTCAGGCAATCCAAACAGTGTTGCTAAGATTAGTTGCATGGTTCAGACTAGTGGGATTAGTGAGTGTATTGGCTCTATTTCTCTTGATCCTTTTGCACAATATAAAAAGATGAAAACAAGTACACAAGATGGATACAATGGGCAAAATGAGGTTGAAAGATACTTGTCGGATAAAACAGAGATGATGAATGACAACTTTGATATTTTGAAGTGCTGGAATTTGAATTGGCATAGGTATCCAATTTTGGCTCAGATTGCCAAAGATGTTTTGGCAATTCCAGTTTCCACCGTTGCTTCGGAGTCTGCATTTAGTACTGGGGGTCGCATTCTCGACCCATTTAGGAGTTCTTTGACTCCTAAAATAGTTGAGTCCTTGATTTGCACTCAAACATTGGCTTTGATCAACTCTTTTCGGAGATCCCATAATAGAGCCAACAGAGGAAGAAATTGAATTTTATAAACTTGTTGAAGCAGGTAATAACATGATTTTGTTGACTTTTGATAATTTATTTGTAATATTCAATATTATAAATAATGGTTTTCATATATTTGTTTTATTTCTTTGTAGAATTTGTGAGGCCAATGCTAGCACAACAAGCACAAGCAACAAAAGACCAATTGGTGATTGAGTGATGTACACTTTAATCATTTCATAAAAAGGTATCATTTATATGAATTTGATATATTATTTTTATAGTTATATTTATTGTTATTTTACTCATTTCAATTTTATTTGTGTAGATTTAAGTTGGGAAGTGTAGATGTTGGAAGTTATTAAAATTGAAAGAAGTTGGTGGGAAGGGGGAGCAAAGAATTTTAATTTTTATATTATAATGGTTTCTTATGGTTATGGATGTTGTCTTGGATATTGCCCGGATATTGTTGGGCATTTGACGGTCTTTGAATTTGCTTTTTGTCCTTGTCGGATTTTTTTTTTTAATGTTGTCATGGACTTATGTTATGGATTATATTAAATTAATTTGGTAATGATGATGAATGATTTGATGGTAGTATTAGTAGATTATGATATATTTTAATGTAGTAGTAATTGATAAAATTGTAGATTAATTGTTGAAATTGTAAATTGTACTTGCTCTGAATATATTATACAGTTATTGAAAATGAGGAAATTATTGCACATGATTTGAAATAGAAAATGATTTGAAAAATCGAACCGAAAACTGAACCGTTAAAATGAATCGAAAAACTGATTGCTTAAATAAAATTGTTAAGAAAACTGAAACTGAAAACCGAAATTGAACCGAAACCGACCTAAAAAAACCGAATGGTCTTTTCAAATTTTAGATCTGAACTGAACTGAAACCGAAAATTTTGGAGTGCATGCATGCATGGAGAATTTATAGTCTCTAATTTTTCCATTGATAACCACTTCTATTTGTATAACAATTTCTATTGGTTTTTAGCTACTGCTGAGAAATAGATTTTTTAGTTCACTGAAAAATTTGTGACTAATCGTAATAATTAAATAACATTAAACTAATACATAAAAGTATTAGGTTTCTCTCTTTTTCCTTTTTCTTTTTGGTACTGATGTGCATAATTTAGCGATATATTTTTCTTTTAATTTTATATTTATTAATTTCTTTTATTTATTATTTTAATTAAATAATTTATTTTATTGAACAGTACAATCAATCAAAACTTGGAGACTAAATACACGTCACAAGAGAATCAAAATGTAAGACTAATAAAAGAACCATTGCAAGAGTGGCTAATTGCAAAATAAATCAAATGGGTTTGATGCTTGGATTTGGGCTCATTGATTAGATCCATTGAAAAAGTTCGCACGCGAGAGAAGCAAAATTGCACGGCATGCTTTGTCTTGAAGATTGGTAGCCAACCAAACTAATTCTACAAGTATTGTACTTAAATGAAAGTCGGCCAAGCATTATATATAGGCCAAGCTTTTGCCTTTCGAAGAAGGAGAAGAGACGGACAGCAAGACATAGAAGAATTGAAGGCCGCAAACAATGGCTTCCATTGGTTCTATTATACCTAATCTCCTTATGTCTTTTTACTTTTCTATACTAGAGTTTATAATGATACCCTTTTTAATTAAATAAATTACTTTTTATTCAATTAATTCTCTATTTGTGAGCTTTAACATTTATGGTTATTGTTTCACATATTTAGTTGAATATAATTAAATCTTTTCATTAATTATATCATGTATTATTGATTGCTGAAATTAATATTTGACTAAACCTATGATTGGATACATAAAATTTATATATGATTATTTTTTATTCTGTATCTTTTATTAAATTATTTATATAAATTGATTTGAAAAAATTTGACTCTTTGTTATTCAGTATTGTTAATATGGAATGGAATGCTTAGATTATTATTATTATTATTATTTTAGTTTTTCTAAAGTCCACTCACCTTAAAAAACCAGAACAAATCATTTTCTTTGGAAAAATATCTTGAAAAAGTCTCTCCATCGCTACTGAAGCATGGTATCAACCAAGAAAGCCTGTTTAAGGCTCAAGTCGAGGACGCCATTAATATGGAGATCCTTCAGGGATAAATTATTGGAATTTCGAAAGACTTTGGAAGATGAACTAGTTGGAGGCGAAAATGAGTTGGATTTTGACCCAGAGGATGTGGTGATAGACATTGGAGCTAGTATACCTTCTATTTCTTTCTCCCAAAGATTCCATACACAACTGATTAAGCCATGGCAGCATACAGTGGTGGTGAAACTGCTAGGGAGATATATTGGTTATAGAGCCTACTGTAATATGTTGGGATCCCTATGGAGTTCAACCCTAGGCTTCTCCATCATTGATCTAGAAAACAATTATTTTTTAGTTCGGTTCCAATCAGAGAGAGATACAGAGTTTGCTTTGACGCAAGGGCCATGGACAATTATGGGGCACTATCTTATTATTCAACCATGGGTTCTACCTTTGATAGCTCGAAGAAGGCGATTGAATTTGTTATAGCATGAATCCATTTACTGGGCATGGCACTTTGATCCTTTGTATGCTTGGACAAATAATTGGGAAGGTTGTTAGGATCGACTATAATATTGAGTCTGGTACCAGGGTAAGAGTACCCGAATTGCAGTTCGAATTAGCCCTTACAAAGCCTTTGGTTTCACAATTTCTTCTTGATGGTAAAATCCAGAAAGTTGAGTATGAAAGTCTTCCTACAAAATGATCTGGATGTGGCAAGTACATGTATAATCATGAAGCCTGCGCCAATTGGATTGCTATCAATGACTCAAAAGAGAAAGGGGTTGATAATAATCAAGTGACCATTGATTTGTCGGTGGTAGAGGGGTCCGGAGAGGCTGCTCAAAATATTCCAAAGTTTGGACCTTGGATGGTCGTTTCCCAAAAGGAAAACCTAAAGTAAATAAAGGAAATGAGATTTTAAGTGATTCAAAGCATGAACCAATTGGAAATTTTGGTAATGAATCATGTTATGGGGTTCTTGCCAATGTTAATGAGGGGGATTATTATCAGGACTATAATATTGAAGATTCCGTCTTTACCCTAAGTAATCAGGTGGCCGTCAATACCTCATTTAACCGAGCCAAAGCTCCTAAACAGATCCCGCCAATAAGGAAAAATGTTAAACCCTCTTCATTTGTTGACAACATACTAGTTACCCCACGTAATAAAAAATCTATAATTCCTATTCCCATTACTGATAACACTAAACCCACACCCATATAAAACATACGCGTCTTACATAATTCAAACAACAGCTAGGAAACATATTACACCACCATCTTGGACAGAACTTCCTCTAGTTCTTAGTCACGGTTTTGTAAACAATTGTGTAAAGGCTTATGCGTTGATGCATCTTTAAATTGATCAGGCTATCATTCTTTGGGATAGGCACTAATAGATTTCTATTAATCTCTGTTGAAATGTGATTGTTGGGAAAAATGTTCTTAATGAAGCTACAAAATGATCCACTAATAGTGGTCCATTGTGATTGATAAAAGATAGCATGCAAACCAACCGCACCAAGTGCTTTCAAGGTCTCATATTGATGACAGTATTCTTAATTTTTGAATTTTCAATAAGAGTGTGTAACAAATGGAACATTGAAGTATCCAAATTTGGGAAGTAGCCCGCGAGTGCACAAGGATGGCACCCAACTGTTTCTGTAGTGTATAGGCATAAAAGAAGTTAACAACATGAGTATTAATATCATCATTATTATTTAACCGCTAACTTGAATCATTTTTAATTTTTGTAATCTAATTCTTTTTTCTTCTAATGATGGTTTTATGATGGAAAAATAAACCTTTGGTTTACTATACTAAAGCTCTTATTACAGATGATTTGTTACTCAAGTTTTTTTGTGAGTTCACTAAGGATAATGACAACTGGAAGTAGGACTCTTTTGGTAACTCATCCCTAACCATATTATTCTTAGAATTGCAACTATTCAACCACCGACAAACAATAAGGGTGATGATTAAATTTTTTTGGGCAGCGTCAAGAAAAGGAAATTTCTCTGTTAAGTTAGCTTACGAGGTCATTACTATAAGCCATCACGATAGGGGGAATTCAGTTGGGAAGCTAGTTTGGAGGTGGAATGGCCCTCAATGCATTCAAACTTTTCTATAGCTGGTTATGCATGACAGACTTAAAACAAAGTCAGAGATTGTAGGGCTGATAAGGAAACAACATTACGTATGCTGCGTGGTTGTTTCATCGCTAAATGGATATGCAACCTCTTTATCCTAATGGACTCTCGCCAGCAATTTTATTCCTTAAGCCTTCCTGAGTGGATTATTTAGAATTTAAAAAGTGTGGCTTTTAGAGAGGGATCTGGAGCGGCCTTTTGTTTTTGGGGTGGTGATTTGGAGGCTTTGGCACTTGCGTAACTAGTTCCAATTTAAACAACTCCCCACTTCAACTAATATCATGTTTAAGGACATCTTGATACGAGCTCAGGAGATCGACCTGATCAACATTGTCTGCAAAAGAACATAGGAAGGAGAAATTAATTGGTTGGCATCCCCCAATTTAGTCGTGGTACAAATTAAATACGGACTGTGCATCTAAACGCTATGGAAATGCCAGTGCTGATGGGATTATTCATGACTTCAGTAGAAAATGGGTTGATGGGTTCTTTATGAGTATTGGCCAATGCTCAGTTACAACGGTCGAACACTGAGGTTTATATCAAGGTTTAACCATGGCTAGGCAAGGTAGAGTTCAATGGTTACAGGTTAAGGTTGATAGCATGTGTGTCATTCAGCTGATTCATAATCCTTTAGGACAGAATAATGAGTAAACACCTTTGATTGAATAGATTAAGGAGCTCATGGGAAGGAATTGGCACATCACTATTAATCACATCTACCAAGAGCAGATTCAATGGAAGACTTCTTGGCTAATTATGCTTTTTCTCTTCCTCTGGGAATGCACTTGTTTAACTCTATTAAGTTTCTTCTTTAGGATATGTATGAGATTGCTCTTCCCCGCCTTGTTTTGTCTTAGCTATTTGCTCTAAAGAGCCCCTTTGTACTAAAAAAAAAAGATTCGCTCATTAGTTTAAACCTGTCTTGGAACTACATGATTGCATAAAGCAATAGTTATTATGATTTATTGGACTACAAATTATTGTATTAATTGATTTTTTGTTTGGTATGGAAGTTAGGCAGTTGTAACTTAAAAGTTATAGCATTAAAATACTTGAAAAATACTAGTTATTATAGTTTGGAAGTTAAATTGATTTGATCAATTACTTTTATGATTAAAAACCTATAGCATACATACTCTTTTTGTTAAAATTAATATTTAAAAGTCATGCTAACTACACATTCCTACATTTTATTTCATAATTAGGGCTTTTTCACATCAACATATAGTTTTAAAGCTACAAGACCTCAATATCAAAGAGGGGTAGCGTCATCTTCCACTTTATTTATTAATAATTTCAGATTTCTTTTCAATCTCATAAGTTTTATATATTTTCATAAAATTTCCAAGTTATAATTCCATAATGAAAGGAATATAAATAAAAGAACGTCAAATTTTTGCCGAAAGTATGTAAACCATAAATTGATGATTTGTCTTCTTTGTATGTGATCTATAATCTGTTAGCCTAAGGGGTTACACACATTGTAATTTTGATTATAACAAACATGTGTCTTAAGTGATATGATAAATATTATATTTCATGTTTTCACTAGTTCTTGAAGGAAAATATTTATATAAGTGAATCAAGTGAAATCAAGCTCAAGACACTCAATGGACAACGACTTGATCAAGAACAAAGTTTACCTAAACGGAGTCATTATTGCCAAAAATTCTCGTAAAGCCAATATGATTTAATATATGCATGGTTTAGCATTTGAGAAGTTTAATATTTTGTTTAATAAATTATTACTTTTCATAAACCAAAAGATTTTATATTTATAAGACAAGTACTTTATGGATTTGAGTGTTCTTCAAATTTTGGATTAAATTGAAAATATTTTGAGAACTTTGAAATTAGTAAGAATTATGAAAAGAATCTTTTGTAAAGTATTATAAAGTTTTAGGCCAAAACATAATTTCAAAAAGTTTTGTGGAATAATGATCATTATTTATAAATTATGAAATTGGATCTGTTTGTAATTTTTTATAACATTTTAGATCATAGTCAAATTACCAAAAGTTTTGGGCAAAAACATAATTTTAGAAAATAGGTTACTGTAGCAAAATTCAAATTATAACGGTAACTTGCACTGTACTAAGCGGCGAGTCGGCTAATTAAGAAACTAGCCACTTACTTGCTGTTTTTGTTCATAATGGCTAGTTTTTATCTCAAAACTATATAAATTTAAATCTAATTTATTTTTAGAGACTTTTGCAAAAAAAAAAAACAAGTGTAAACAATATATTTTGAGCTTCTAATTTTGCAATTCATCATAAATTAAATTTTCATTGAGCTATTATTTGTATATCTACTCTAAAAGAGAGTATTTGTTCTAATTCTTGAATTCATTGTAAAATTTGTGAGTGTGTAAGCATGGGAAACACTTAAGTGAAGAGATTAGAGATAAGCTCTTGATGTGAAGGTCCATTGACACCTTAGAAGTTAAGTGTAAGCATTTGAGGCATGGGGAGGCTTGGATAGTGAAATATTCAAACTTAGTTTGCTTGAAGGCATGGACATAGATAGGGATTACCGAACCACGTAAAAATCTTTGTGTTTACTTTTTCTTCCCTTACTCTTTATTTTTTAGTATTGTTAAATTTATTGTTTTTGATTTTATTAAGACATTGAATTAAATTGTTGAGTGGTTTGATTTGCTTAATTTTTAGAAATCCAATTCACCCCCTTCTTGGGTTGCATAACTAGTATTTCATAATTCTAGTTCTTGCCATATTAACAAGGAAAATTATCATTTTATTATCAAAGTTTTACTGATATATCATGTCAATACCAAGGTTTGCCGAAAAGTACATTTTACTACCAAAATTTTGCGTCGTTATCAATTCACTACCATTCCGTTAATAAAAAGTTAATGTTTAACGGAAATTGAGTTAAAAGTCGATTTTACCCCCAAGAGTTTGGTAGTAAAATGATAATTCCTCTAAAAATTTGGAAGTAAAATGATAGTTCCCCTAAAAGTTCGGTAGTAAAATGATAATTTATCTATCAAATTAATAGACAATTTTACTCTTACAGCTGGAAATGTCTTTGATGCCCTTATGACATCAGCAAATTTTTAACGTTATTAACGGAATGATAGTGAATTGATAACGGTGCAAAACTTTGGTAGTAAAATACACTTTTGGGCAAACATTGGTAGTGACATGATATGTCAGTAAAACTTTGGTAATAAAATGATAATATCCTTATTAACAAAGCATCATCATACAATTTATAACATAGTTTACATATCATCATGTATGCAGAATGTATAGTTATAATCAAATTCAGTCATAATTAGATATGAATACGAAATATACACATAAAAAAGTACATTTATTATTATTATTATTATTGTTTGGCCTAATGGTAATTAAATCTCCTCTCGATCCATGCGAGCGGAGTTCGAACATAGACCTCTTATTTTCAACATAAAATTTTTTATCACGGCACCCGCATGTATGAACATAATACATATATGTTTACCACGAAAAACCTAAAGAAGGAAGATAAGTAGACTGGCCGTTTGATCATCTATTTCGTAGCAAACCTGTGTTTGACAAAATATTTTACACATAAATGATAATATGAAGTGAAGTGCCGGATTAGAGCAAGCAGTGGCTGAAGCCCTTGCTTGATTTTTTGAAAGTTACAAATTGTCCAATTTTTAATTTGATTTACCATAAAAAATCTTGTTAAAATTTAAAAATAACTAAAATATTAGATACTTGTTTTTACACCTTCAACTCCCTAAAGAAATTTTATTATTTTGAAATCTCCTCACACGAAAGAATAGGAAATACTTATCTTGTTGAATTTTATCCAATTAATTTTTATTCAATGACTCTTATGGCACTTGAGATTAACTTGATGTTCTGACAATAAATTTTCAAGCTAGATTGAAAGGGATTGGTGAACTAGAAAAAAAAAAACTGATACTAAGAAGAATAAAATTTTCAATGAGTATTTCCTGTTCTTATGGCACTTGAGATTCAACTTGATGGTCTGATAATAAATTTTCAATGAGTCTTATGACTCTTGATATTCAACTTGATCTTTTGATAATAAATTTTCAAGCTAGATTGAAAGGGATTGGTGAACTAGAAAAAAATTGATAGTAAGAAGAATAAATTTTATTTGTTAATCTATCCATCGGTCACATTTATATTGCTTTGACTAGCTACCACAACCATAGTAAAAAGGACAATTTTAGCTATGAAGTTTACAAAAAATTGCTAGTGAAATCGGATGGGAGAAACTAATTATATACATAAAAAAAGATATATTTTGTAGTTTTGATGATGAAGTTATTTTTCAATATTTTCAACATATAAAAATATATCGAGAATAATTATAAATGTATTGAATTAAATATAATAATAATTTTCTTTTATTATTAATTATTTTTAAATTATATTATTGTTTAAACTTAACCCCTGCTAGATTGAATTTCTAGTACCCTCGCTGATAATATTATGTATATATGTTAGCTAGTACTTGGTAGTACAACTAAAATTCAATCAATTGAGCCGAAGATGTTCTCTAACTACTAGCATCTTGCTTTTAACAGATTAAGATAGACAAAGGATAATATGTTTAATCTTCTGTAGGCTATCCGTCAGGATAGGAAGGATGCTTTGCTATATTTGCATGCTGCAAGGTGGCAATGTAACTGTACAAGCAAGGAAGTTGGTCGCATTCATGGGGCTTTCTTCAAAAACCAAACATGCATGCTCGCCTTATCAACAGTAATTCTTTTGCTTGAGGTTTCTTTCAATATTCTTGTACTACCTCCCTTTCATTATATAATAATTTGTTTTTCTTAGGTTGTGCTTTAGAAATGCGGACCTTTTAGTAAAAGTTAGTTGTTTCAATATGGTTTTGTTATTTCAACTAGTTCCTTCTTGATCAAACTCTTATCTCCGCGAAACGTTTTTATCGATCGTTCATCAACTAGGTTGAAAATTTATGTTGTGTTTACTATAAAGGTGTTGTAAATTGGAAAGTATTCCAACGGTTTAAAAAAATTTTAATTATAAAATAAAAGTTAAAGCATATAGTAAATATGATTTTTAAATAATACATGATTATCATCCTATATAATTGGTAGATCAAACTAATTGAAAAAATTAGATAAATTAATGTTTACCAAATACTTTAATATTATAATTTTTATATTTTAATAAGCAAAAAGTTAAGAATAAAAACAAAATATACAAATTTCATTACTGTATGAGACAAATTACTTAATTTATAAAATAAGGAACACGCTAGATTTAAAGATAAAAAAAATCACATATTTCAATATAGATAAAATATTCTCTTAATGTAAAACTACACTACTTTATTCGACACGATGAATTGATAAGTTGTCTATCTGAAAAAAATGATAAAGAAATTGGATTTTAAATAAAAATAGTGAAAATAATTTTTTTAAAAATGTTCGCGGCTGTTGTTAAGGGTATCAAAATTATTAAAAATTCACATAAAAAATTTACATATAAGTCATATACGTTTAGGGGTGATATGACAATTTACCGATAGTTTCTCTTCAAGTGTAACAGGTCCAAACCTCAGGGTTTCCATCCAAAAAATTTACAGTACAAAAATGTCGATCATTCATTAACCTCCGTAATCAAACGGCTAAGACAACCCCAGCTACAATTACTTGTCTAAACCATTTCACACCAGAAATGCTCTTCTCTTTCTCACACAAATTACACACAAACCACAAAACAGAGTACGAACAAATGTTGGATGAAGTAATGCAAGAGCAAATCTAGCTACTTTTGATTTGAGATGGTACAAAATCATCACCATAGAGGAGGAGGCTTGTATTACAAGAGAACCTCTTCTTCAACAGCCAATTTTTTCTCAAAGAAACCATCTTTTTTAAGCATCACTCTTTATATAATCCTTCTCTTTGCCTTTTCAATTTTCATTTTTCTTGTTAAGACTAGTATAAACGTATTGGATGTTGATAATGGGACTGATGGGCAGAGGACTGTCTTCACTGAACATTTTCAGTCTCAGTCTCAATCTCAATCTGACTTAGAATCTTTGGAGGTAAAGATTGGAATTTTTTTTTAGATTTTTAAACTAGTCATTGATGTTAAATTATTGATTTTTATTCTGTTTTCTGCTTCTGGGTAGTTATGGTTTGGCCTGTGAAAGTTGATTTTTGATTAGATTGTTCTGTTTTCTTGGTGGGTTCTGTGTTTTGGTATCTGGGTTGCTGGCTTCTTCTTTCAGTTGTTGATTGGGGGAAGTGTTTTGTTGAAGTAACTTGGATTTGTTACATTAGCATAAATGCCGGAGTAGAAGATTTAGGATCTTGTAGCATACATTTTATAAAAAGTTGACGAAGTATTTGTACCTTGAATTGAAGTACGCTGAAAGGCAATGTGGTTACTACCATTTGTGTGAGCTCAACTTGTAAAATGGAATCTGATGTAGGGCAGAGGGACCTTTTAGATGGATGAAAATGTCTGATTATTATTCATGTTCAAGCATTTGATGTAGCTGAGAAATTATTCTAAAAGAGGATCGGAGAATTATTGTCTCATTGTTGAACTGTAGTTTATATGCTATTTTGCAATGTGAAAGCAAGAAACTATTGATTGGCTTGCCTTTCCGGAAACTCTTATTAGTCACTTATATGTTACTTGTTTGTTTCAATGAACTAAAACTCTGGAAAACATTACGCTTCCCGTAATCACCTTGTATGCCTCTCAATTTTCACTGATTTTACTATGCATGATCTGCCCCGAAGAAAGTTAGTTAAAGTCTTAAAGGACTTGGTTAAGAAACTCATGTAAGCTGATGGATTTGTATGTTCATAGAACAATAAGCTGCGATATATTAAAATTAGTTAGAATTTGCTGGAAATTTTCTGCTATTACAGTAATATACTAAATATGCCTATATCTAATTGCAATGATGATCTTGAACTTACCTTACAATTGCAAAAAGCTGATTGCTGATAGTTCCTTCTAGAAAAAGGAAATAAGAATTTCTTAAAGTTTTTCTGATTCGGCTGCAAGTTTTTTCTTATACATCCCTATTCTATATTGCTTTCACCTTTGAAACTGAAATTAAGAATATTATCATTTTAATTCAAAAAATGCACTAAACAATATCAATTTTAACAGCCTTTTAAGAAATACCGATGCATTTTCTTTTAATGATACTGGGTTTCTTTGCTTGCAATTTTTGCAGATTCCGGATGAACAACTTTGGGATCCTCCTTTTAGCTATGGTTTACACCCGTGCGTCAAGCCTACTAGTAAATACAGAGGTAAAAGTTACTTACATCTGCTTATCCTATTTTGTTTGTGGTGCAGGATGGATCCCTCGTTCTGTTCCTAGAACTTAGTGGAAGAAAATCTAATGACACTTCTGTAATTCTGTTGGATCTCCTTTTCCCTTGAATTGTGTTCTATAACAATTCCTGGTTTTTTTTTAGTTTTAGAAGCTTTATTTTCGGTATCACTTGTAGCCTTCTATCAAGGCATATTCTTTCATCTTCTTGACTGATTCTTTTTATTTATTTAAATTCAAGCTAAGTAACTAGCTCTTTCTTTTAGGGAGAAAAAAAAAAATATACATGCATACCAGCACAATCCACCAATGAACACCCTTTGTTTCTCTTTTTCTCTTACTCTGTGTCCATATTATCGCTCCTCTAAATTCTGGTTTGCTATGTCAGCTGCCCAAGGATCAGACCGCTACATAACAGTGAAAAGCAATGGAGGACTAAATCAGATGCGGACTGGTGTAAGTTTAAGACATCTATATGTTCTAAATTTATGTAGAATTTTGTGCTTCAGCTATAGTAATATTCTAACCAAGGGGAAAAATTGCCATCAAAGTCAAGATTGCTCTATCTTATGGAGCGCAGCATTTTCTCTAAAGGCAAAGTAGAAACAAAAAAATTATCCACGGCAGAAACATAGTTCAGAAAATAAGCTGTTCGATGCATTTATAGAAGAGTTCAATATTCTATTTAGCTGTTCACCATCCAATTTCTGATTCTTCTCTTAATCAAAATTCAATAACTGTGCGCTTCTTGTAGATAGCGGACATGGTGGCTGTGGCACACATAATGAATGCAACCTTAGTTATTCCTCAACTGGATAAACGTTCATTCTGGAAAGACTCGAGGTATTCTGAAGTGCTCCATAATTAGGCCAATATTACTTTAAATAGTATATTATTTAACGTAGAATTTCTCATTTTGTGAATCCTATGTACAGTCCATTTTCAGATATATTCGATGAGGTGCATTTCATTGAAACATTACAAGGAGACTTGAGGGTTGTCAAGGAGCTCCCCAAGGAACTGGAGTCAGTACCTCGGGCCCGGAAGCATTTCACTTCCTGGTCTGGGGTGGGTTACTATGAAGAGATGACACAGCTATTTAAGGAATATCAGGTATGTGTAATATTTTGTTGTGAAGTTTCAAGTTGAAAAAACTGGATCTCGGTTTTGAGCAGAGGGCCTTATTCTGTGTGATAGGATTTTGCAACTAAGCTAATCTACTCCTATTGGTGTCCAGCAGTCTATTGCAGTTAGCACCTTTGAAAAACTGTGGTGTTTGCTATTTCTTTATCTGTTTATGATATTACACATGGGCCCTACTGTTGCGCTTAGAATTGATAAGACCATCCCTGTTCCCTGATATGACATTCATTATAGCCAACAGAGAAACAATCATTCAACTATCAAACAGCATCGGGTGTAAGAGAACCATAAGACGTCCTCCTACGGGGGGGCTTATCCACATTACTCTACCTTATCTTTTATGCAAGGTTTTTTGCAACTTAACTAATCCACTTTTAATGTGTCGTGCTAATCCATTGCAGTTAGAACCCATAAAGAGTTTGTGCCACCCCCATCCTCCCTTTTTTCCTCTTAATCTTTTTATGATATTTACATATGGACACCGTTTTGGCACCTAGAACTGAGAAGACCCGTGTTTTGCACTGGATTTGATACTGCAAACCGGGAAAAAGTCACTTACTTAACAAACATAATCATTAGGTTATTATGGTATGTAAGTTAACCTAAGTTCATGATTTGTCAATTTCTTGAATACTTTGAAGCATGTCCCCTGAAACTTTTATATTCAAATATTTTAGAAGGCTTAACCTTGCTTTATGCTTTCACCTTTGAAATCATTGCTAATTATTGAGTGAAATTAGTGGCTGAAGTTTGACAATCAGTTCTTAGGCTTTCTTTGAACGGAAAGATGACTGAACTCAAGGTGGCTTATCAAGTCAATTTCTGCAGGTAATCCATGTTGCAAAATCAGATTCACGACTTGCAAACAATGATCTACCTCTGGATATACAGCGTTTGAGGTGCCGTGCTCTATATTATGCTCTCCGCTTCTCTCCCCCAATTGAAATCCTAGGAGAGGTTCGAATTGCTGTTCCATGGTGTTAACAGCCCTGCCCTTCTTCCCTCTTCTTTTATCTTTATGGACAGTATCTAAACCCTAGATTATGTTAGGGATTATTTAATTTAGAATGCATATATGATTCTTTACTTCTGAAACTAAGAGATGCAAATAATCATTAAAAAATGTGTTTGGCTAAGTGTTTCCAAAGGGTTTCTAGATTTTCAGGAAATTAGTTGAAACTCTGAACGACAAAGGTTGTTTTGTGCTGTTTCCTTTGGGATTATATTGAATTATATTTAATACTCCAAATTTATCAAAAACTGAAAATGTTATTGGTTTACAAACTATACATCCTGTTAATAGATTCAAACTGAGTTTGTGCAAGTTCTTAGAAGATACAAGACTTTTGAATGGCACAAGTGGTGATTCAATATCTGAAATCATTTGATAGTTTTTATCCTTTCTGCATGTCCTGTGTATTATGCTAGCATGCAATGTACATAAAAGTTCTATGATGCATTTAAGAGGTCTCCTATGGGGCTTCCTGTTAAATTAGGTTCTGAGCATGCATGACGCTGACACCACAGAAGCTGGTGGAGCGGCTGAGATCACGTGGGGGAAGATACATATCCCTTCATCTCAGATATGAGAAAGACATGCTGTCATTTACTGGTTGTACCTATGGTCTGACTGATGCAGAATCCAAAGAGCTGACAACAATGAGGTGAGAATTATGTCTGCATGAGCATGTGGGTTGTATAGTTCCAATAAACTTTACATTGTCAAACTGAGAGGATAAGTCTTGGCTAAAGACCTGCCTCTGCATTTAGGGTTGTAGTTGTACTGTAAAATTTAGTCTCAGATAAATCATTGACTTTAGGTCAGTTTAATATCTTCTAAAGCTTTTTTTCATTTCATTGTGCTGATCTTCAGCAGTTTCTGAAACTTTCAAAGAATGCTAAAAACCATTTAGCATATTCTCAAAGTTTTTGAAAACCTTTCCATTTTCTTTTAAATTATTTTTTACGTTAATACACTAGTATGTTGATTTCCTCAAAATCAGTGAATTAAAATTCCCGTGTTAAAACCATTGAAACTTTTGGGAAAGTCAGTTGCTGATTACAACTTATGGTTATTGTTTTTCTAGGGAGAACACGAATCATTGGAAAGTTAAAAAGATAAACTCAACAGAACAGAGAATTGGAGGCTATTGTCCACTAACTCCCAAGGAGGTGGGGATATTTCTTCAAGCCCTTGGTTATCCTCCATCGACAATAATTTATATTGCTGCTGGAGAAATCTATGGGGGCAATACTCACCTTTCAGAACTCATGTATCGCTTCCCAAATTTAGTTTTCAAGGTATGTCAATCATTTTGTAGCTTATTACCCAGCCAACATAGTTTGACGGCACAGGTGCATTGACAAATCAGTGGCTGGGTTTCACAGGAAAGTTTGGCTAGCAAGGAAGAGTTGAAAGCATTTGCTAATCATGCATCTCAAACTGCGGCACTTGATTACTTGATTTCCGTAGAGAGTGATGTGTTCATCCCATCACATTCTGGCAACATGGCAAGAGCAGTTGAGGGCCACCGGAGATTCTTAGGTCACCGCAAGACAATTACCCCAGATAGGTATTAAATCAGCCAGGGAATATGTTTTTTGGAAGGACTCTGGAGAACTGACAATTAGACTAGCTTAATCATTAGTTCATTCTATGAAGAAGATTCCTGTTGTGATGTAGTAGCAGACTGATATTCTCAAGTAATTGCTCTCCTTTTTTCTTTTTTCAGGAGAGGACTTGTTGAACTTTTTGATAAGCTGAAAAGTGGAAAGCTTAGAGAAGGGCCATATTTCTCACAACGTGTGCAGCAAATGCATGAGAACTGGTAACTTTATTGAGACTTTTTTTAATATATATCTATCTATTCAAAAGAATAAACTGTTGCCATGCAATCAGTTAACCAGTCTGCAGAATCAAAATAACCTTGTAATGAAATATAATTGTATCTGTGGCTTAAACATTCAAAGGCAAGGGGGGCCAAGGAAAAGGAAAGGTCCGTTACCAGGAATCAAAGGCCGAGCACGTTTCAGGACTGAAGAATCATTTTACGAAAACCCGAACCCAGATTGTATATGCAGTTCAAAGGCAGCATGAATAAGACAGGACAGTGCCGTTATGCTGAACTTTAGGGGCCCAGAATTCTTCATTACAAGTAAACAGATGGTGACCCAAAATTGACAAGAATTGGGGGGATGCCTAATGCCAACCTGTATTTCTAAATCATTTTTGCCTTAGATAAGAAGGGTAAAGAACTCTTGTTTGTTAAATCATTTTATCAATACGATTTTAGTCTTTTTGATTAACAACATTAATCTGTCTTATTCTTTTCAATGACAAGTTTGTATGATGGGATTGCAAAATTAAGCCATGTTTATAATTTGTTTTTGAGTACAGAAATGATTAACTTTTAGTATGTTTGAAATTGTGTTGGATGGCGTATTTTCAAACTAATATTTGAGAGAGAAAATATAAAAATTTAATTGGTGATTATGGAGAACGTGAAAAGGAATTCGGTAGAATTTTTTATTAATTCTTTTAATAATTACATTTCTCCTTTATTTTTAATCTAGGCCTCTTCCGAATTAAGATTGAGATTTGATAAAAGTTATAATATTATAGTGTTTGGTAAATATTAATTATTATAGTTTGAAAGTTAAGTTGATTTAATTTTATAGTTTTATGATTAAAAATATATTATATCTTTATTAATTTTATCAAAATTATTATTTAAAAATTATATTTATTATATATTATTAATTTTTATTTTATAGTTGTATTTTTTTACAGCAGTTATAATTTAAAAATTACACCACCTCAAAACCAAATATGGTCATAACCAATCACTTATTTAAAAAACATAACACATATAAGAAAAAAGTACACCCATACCCTTAAGTTTTAGAAAAATGATCACAAAAATTGTTAGGTTTTATGGGACATTAAAATTTTTTTTTTAACCATAATACCCTTTAAATTTAGTAGTTAGAAAATTTACTTTAGAGTTTTTAATTAATACAAATTTAATATAAAATAATATAATTTATCTAGTAGACTAATAATATTAAATTATTTTTAATAATTAAAATAATATTAAAGTTTTAAATTATTTTTCATTTTAGTAATATATTTATATTTATTATAGAGATTTTAAATAAATATTTTACAATTAACAAAAAATTCCTATTAATAATATTAAAATGATTTTTTATAATATTCAAAATAATTTTAATTTATTTATTTTAATATTATGCTTTTATTTATTATTAAAAATTACTTTAATATAATAAAATAAAATTAATAGATTGATTATAAAATTTTAGAGTCAATTTTTTTAAATTTATAGAGTTAAAAAATAATATAATTAAAAAAAATCTTAATATTTTTTATTAAAAATTTAAGAGTTTTTATCTTGGGGTGTACATGCTATCTTCTGTATAAACAATCGCTTGGTTCAAACGACGTCGTTTAAAAACGAAACGGTGTCATTAATTTCTCAAGCCAAACGCTTCGTTTTGTTCGTCTCTCTAAAAAGTTAAAACCCGCAATAAAACCTCCACTGCTCGCCGAACACTGCGTTAGCTCGGATAAACTTCGTACGTTTTCTACTCTCTTTCCCGCAAAAGAAAGTGAGAGAAAGTAGCCGAGAAAATTCCATTTTTTCCATGAAATAAAATAAAATAACAATAAAACAAATATGCAGTCTCATTTCTCACAACAGCTCGATTCAATTACATTCCCAAAGCACTTCCCCTCTCATTTTTTTCGGTTTGATAAACATATTTTCCGAACCAGATTGAGTTCAAAGAGGCGCTCTTTCGTTACAATTAAGCACAACCGGCTCACTATTAGTGCTTGTAAAGCTTCAAGTTCCAACTCAGTCGTACCATCATCTACTAACTCAGAAGAAGATGCTGAGTCAACTCAGCTTTTCGAGGTTTCTTATTTTTGTTGTTTTCGATTTTTTTAATTATGCTGTTCTTTTAATACATTATTAACTTATGTCATTTTGAAATGCTGTTAGACGCGCGTTCAAAAATCCATATCAAGTTGTTAGATTTTGTTTTGTAATTTTATATTTATTGTTTTATTTTTAGGAGTGCTATTATAGAAAGTGCATTCTAATGAAAAGGCAACCAATTTCTGGAAGTTATTAGTATTTTATTTAATTTTTAATTCAGCTAAATTCTGCAAAAGACAGTGATTTCTACTGCAAAATACATTAATTTCTTTTACTGGGAAGCGTTTTTTCTGTTTCCAAAAGCACTTCCAGATGTATCAGATTTTTTTATTGTTATTATTATTTTTCAATTTTATGCTTTTGTGTTTGAAAATTTTCAATCTAAAGATTTATTTGATATTTTATCAGAAACTGAAGGAAGCAGAGAGGCAACGGATTAACAGATTGGAAGAATTGGATAGAAAGGCCAATGTGCAGCTGGAGAGGCAGCTTGTGCTGGCTTCGGAATGGAGCAGAGCGTTAATGACTGTGTGTGGAAGGTTGAAAGGAACAGAGTTGGACCCTGAGAATTCGCATAGGATTGACTTCAGTGATTTTTGGAAGCTTCTTAACTCAAATAGTGTCCAATACATGGAGTACTCAAACTATGGTCAAACTGTATCTGGTAGGGAGTTTGTTCTTCTTTGCTTATGAAAATTCAATTTTTAATTGTTTGCTGATTTCAAGCTTGAATTTAGTAATTGGAAAATTTATTTAGGTAGCTAGATTTATAAAATTGTATTTATTGTTTGTTATTTTAGAAAGACATTTTGGGTTTTATAATGGCTAAAATGTAAAGCCTGCATGAGAAAACGAAAGATATGATGGTAAAAAGCATCTCTAGTGCATTTGGATGGTGTTGCAAAGTTGAATGTTATGGATATTCTATTTTTTGTTAATGATTTAATGTCTCACGTAGGCTCATAAGCAGCTGTGTAAACATACATAAAATGCTTAGTATAAAAAAAGTTGATGACTACCATAAGAATTGTGTTACTAGCAGTCACTTCACTACTTGAGTCTTGTGTACATCAACTCTTCGGGGAGAGCTTCAGTCAAACATTAACCGGAATATACGTTGAACATCTCCATTCTGTACTGTCATAAATCTTAATCTGTCGATGGGAGATGGATTCACTTTAACCTTGGATTTCTGCATAGATAAAGTTATATAAGTTGGTAAATGATACTCTTAATTTAATTGACGTAGTTGGCTCTAAGAATTGTTGAACCAGTAAAATTGCTTTTATGGCCTTATTTTATTTATTTATTGGGCTTAAGCCTGAGCTTAAGCTGGATTCAAAGTATTGATTTGGCAGATTTATTAGAAATTTAGAAAGAACAATGTAAAAAAGTATGCAAGACATAATCATGGTGTGCTCAAAACAAAATTAATTGTAGTACCAGGCTTACCAAGAAAAAATGAGGAGATGAACTTTATTGTTGATCCTCAAATGGCTTCTTATGGGCTGACATCTTCAATCCTTGAATTCATTTTTAATTTGTCTCTTGAAAAATTCATTTGATTGGTGAATGTTAAACATCTATTAAACCATGATAGCCTGTGAAATAATTTGAAAATATGATGCATAAGACTGCAAATTCAAGTATAATTATACTGAATTCTGAAATCAATTTGTGTAGATTATATTTTTATCGCAATCTTGACTTAATTCTCTCTTAAATGGACTCCATTGGAAATCTCTTCTTTGCTTGTCCATTACTTGGCCTCTGGACTACATTTTCACACTCATATATGCTCTAACCTATTTGGTCCTATTGCTTCCAATTTCATTTTCCTATTCTATTCTTTGTTTGAATTGCTCAATGTTTTACTCTGATGAGACAGAAAGCATTTTTCATGATACTTTTGGACTGGGCGACAATTACATAATAAAGTTACTCACATAATAAAGAAACAAACTCAATTTGTGCAAAACAGCCTCTCAATAAATAATGAAAAATGGAGAATCCTGAAATTCATTTGTAACAGAAGCCGAAAGTGGTATTGATGAACAAACTCTATCCCACCAAATATCATGCTCATGAAAATGATGTATTATACCTGCTATTTCTTTTTCTCTTGCTTAATCGGCTTAGCCTTTAGATTGTAATTCTTTTTATGACTTCTCTGGTAGTTTCTTTTTGTTGAATATGTTGGAATCTTTTTGTTAAATTTCATTTTTCAGTGATTTTGCCATACTACAAAGATGCAAAAGTTGAAGGAAAAGAAGGGAATCCAGGGAAGGACATCATTTATCGCCGCCATGTGGTAGATCGTATGCCCATTGATTGTTGGAATGATGTATGGCAAAAGCTGCACCAGCAAGTAGTAAATGTTGATGTAATTAATGTGAATACAGTATCTGCAGAAGTCTACTCTACTGTTGCTACAGCAGTCATATGGTCTATGCGACTTGCCCTTGCTGTTGGCTTATACATTTGGATAGACAATGTAATGAGGCCAATATATGCAAAGTTAATACCTTGTGACTTGGGAACTCCACCCCAAAAAACCAGGCAGCCACTCCAGCGCCGTGCACTTGGATCATTAGGCAAGAGTCGGTAAGTCGATAGTGATTTATGAGTGACTTGGTTTTAAATACTGTTATTTTTCTTTCATCTGATAAATGGTTAATGTCCTTCATATGATAAATGGTTAATGTCCTTCATATGATAAATGGTTAATGTCCCTCACTTTTATGAGTTGAGAGTATTCTTGGTGGCACATAGTCTTGTCTAGTAAGAGTTCTTTCAATTGGATCATGAAAACTAAGCATTTTATGTTGAGAAAATTCAGACGAATGAGTGTGGCCTAGCACTCTACTCGTAATCTAATATTTGCTACCTTACTTCCAGGGCAAAGTTTATATCGGCAGAAGAAACTACTGGAGTTACCTTTGATGATTTTGCTGGTCAGGAGTATATAAAGAGAGAACTGCAAGAGATTGTGCGTATTTTAAAGAATGATGAGGAGTTCCAAAACAAAGGTATTTATTGCCCAAAAGGTGTCCTTCTACATGGGCCCCCAGGAACTGGTAAAACGCTGTTGGCTAAAGCTATTGCTGGTGAAGCAGGAGTGCCTTTCTTTGCAGCAAATGGCACTGATTTTGTGGAGGTAAGTTCTGGTTCTCTGAAAAAATATGATAAAGGTAGAAAAAGTATTGAATATGCATGTGAATTGTTTTTTGTCTCCTAACGCCATATGGTTTCCTGACACTCTTATGATACCTTTCAGTTTATGGTTTGTTGACAATCTTGGTGGTTATGCTTGTGAAATGCAGCCAGTTCCTTGTTTTGCATATCACCTAGTCAATCCTGAAACAACTTTTTATTCCAGAATGTATGGAACCATGGTCCTTGGAATTGATAATACTTGATTGATGATATTATGTTCAGACTATGTTGTGGGATGATAACTATTTACTGGAAGTATATCCTCTGGTGCAACATTGGAATGAAAATGCAAACATAAAATGGATTTTGCACTTAGTATTTTTTTTAAATGCATTTCTATGGAACTCTTGGAAATTCAGCAATTGTCTTTTGTTGAGATGATGATGTTGACATATTAGTAACTTTGAAAATCTTGCTCATAAATTTCACCTTTTAGATGTTTGTGGGCGTGGCGGCATCACGTGTCAAGGATCTTTTTGCTAGTGCAAGATCATTTGCACCTTCCATTATTTTTATTGATGAGATTGATGCAATTGGTAGCAAGCGTGGTGGACCTGATATTGGCGGGGTAAGATATATGTACATATACATATACATATCTCTACAAAACAAGTTTTGTTTCCCAAGTATCTTTTCTCTTCCTGTACCAGAAATATTTAGAAGGGAAAAGAACATAAAATAATGAACTTGATTATTTTTCTGCATTTTTTCCTATAAAAATGGACAGTGCAATGTAATTATTACACACCAAATTCAGCTAACGTTGTTGTAGAAGATAATAATTACTGTTAAAAACAAATGAACTGTAAATGTTTCTCTTTCTCCTTGTCTTCCCCTGTATTTGTAAAATGGATCATATAATGTTTCTGGAGCATTGCGTGTATGATAAATAAATTAATAGATGATGACCATTTTCTTCTTGAGTGTTAGTTTCGTTTTTTCCGTGGACATGTATACTTATGCATTATAAATGCTATAGCGCAAGTTTGCACAGAATATTGAGCATTTTATCTTGGCATGCACTTATCTAAGTATCTATTACCCAGTCAGTCTATGATCATACTTATGTCCATAGGAATTTAAAAATTGATGTAGATTATTGGGTGACCACTAAGTGGGGGTTCTATGTTCTTTCTGTTTGAATTTTTCATTCTTCTGTTCATTTTTGGTCCTTTTAGTTTCTTGAATGCACTAGGTGAATTTGTTGGTCCTTTTGTCTTTCTATTTTGGATTTATCTCTCTTAAAAGGGCATTTGAAATGTGATTGGATATAAGAATTTAATAACTGGCAAGCAAGCTCACTGCCAGCTTTAAAATTCATTTTCTATAAATTTTTAATCTATCTGTTTGCCAGAGGTTTTTGCATGCATGTATTTTCCAAATAGTCTAGTAATTTTTAAATTTTATGTTGTATCTCCTGCCTGAACTAATATATGTATGTTTTTAGAAATGATAAATGTTGTTCTTCTAATAAAAAATGTAAATTTGGTTTCATTTATTTTAGATTTGTGTTTTTCTATACATCTCTGTTGAAACTACATTTGAGTCCTCAAATTGCTACTTCAGTAGAATTGCATGGTTTCCCAGTTATTTTGTGGTGTGGTTGTATGAAAGTTTTCCATTCTAATTTCAAAGCTTGCTTGTGAGCACACACGCACATATTTATGTTAGTGAGTTTGGAGTATCTATTTGAATATTGAAGTGAAAAGAACAGTTGAATTATTTTATATGGCCATCCTTATTATACAATAATTTACTAATACCAGTTTGCATGTGTATGGGATAGGAACAAGTGTGAGGCTGTGATGTACTTATATGTCTGATGATTTAGGCTGTTGTGTATTTATATGTCTGATGATCAAAGATGGCTTCTGGGTTAACATGAAATGGTGCTAATATTCTCAAAAGGGACTTAAGGCAAGTGAAGTATACATAGAATCATGACTGATCTATACTGGAGCTTTTTGTAGTATATATAGCCTGCAGGATTTTTCTAGTTTAAACCATTGGAGCTTTTTGCAGGATTTATGATTTTATTTATCAATTGACTATTAACATCCAATTTTGGAGTTTGACGCAATTTATAAGGACTGGGACTGTTTCTGATCTAGATGTTGATTTAGAAAACCATTATCCTTCAAAAAGTTATATCGTGGAGTAATCGAATAAATTTGTACGTACTTCTAATTTCTTTAACTCAATAAAGAGAAAGTATTAGGTGAGTGATGTTCTGCATGTTTATATGCCCATCCAATTAAATGTTACCACATAGACACATTGCAGTAATAAAAATAGATGCGAGAAAATTCAAAACATGTAGCATGATTTTTAATGGATGGTCTTATTGGGACCATCCTAAGACTTTCTCCTCAATGTATTACATGCACACTTGTTCTAACAGTTCGTCCTAGGCTCATAACTAAATACATTTTTGTTCTATTTTAGTATGATGTTTACTTATAATGATTTGCATACAGAATTGTACGTTTTTCTGCCATTTCTCTTTGATTTGTCGAACATAATGGTCTGTGTATATAAATTGCTTCATGTAGGGTGGTGCAGAAAGGGAACAAGGCCTGCTTCAGATATTGACTGAGATGGATGGATTTAAAGTTTCTACATCGCAGGTACGCTTTTAGATATTCTATTAGACTGAAAAGAATATTCTTTTTCTTAATTAACTGCTAAATGGGTTTGTCAGGTGTTAGTTATTGGTGCAACTAATAGACTGGACATTCTTGATCCTGCTCTCTTGAGAAAGGGCCGTTTTGACAAGATTGTGAGGGTTGGTTTGCCATCTAAGGATGGTAGATTTGCAATATTGAAGGTATTTTTCTGTCTTTTTTTTTTTTTTTGTGTGTTTGGCTTAAGGGAATGCTAGCTTTCTCCTCTCTGTACTGTATCTATTAGTGGAATATATTGTTGCTCATAACAGGTGCATGCTAGAAATAAATATTTTCGCTCAGAGGAGGAAAAAGACGTTCTACTGCAAGAAATTGCAGAGCTTACCGAAGATTTTACTGGGGCAGAGTTGCAAAATATACTGTACGGAATGCTTTCTATTGACTTTGGTGACTCAACCTTTGGAAAGTTAGGTTAATCATTCTGAAACTGAATGGCAGGAATGAAGCTGGAATTTTGACTGCCAGGAAAGATTTAGACTACATTGGGCAAGAAGAACTTTTAGAAGCTTTGAAACGGGTTAGTGCTGACTTCACCATATCGTGCTTGACAAAATTGATTCTATTTGTGATTGGATTCCAGTTTCTCACTTTATTTATTTATTTTATTTGACATTTCAGCAAAAGGGCACGTTTGAAACAGGGCAAGAAGACAGTACTGATATTCCAGAAGAACTGAAATTGAGGTTGGCATACAGAGAAGCAGCTGTAGCTGTTCTTGCATGCTACTTGCCAGATCCCTTCCGTCCAATCATAGAGGTTGCTATGATAGTTCATCGGCAGAGCCATTTTGTTTCCTGTGGTATTGTAATGTCTTTATGTATCTTTACATGTGTTAATTAAATCTTCATATATATAAATATATTTTTTGCAGACGGACATAAAATCAATCCGAAGCCAGCCAAATATGCGTTATGCAGAAATTTCTGGCAGAGTTTTCTCGAGAAAAAAAGATTATTTGAATGCAATAGTCCGTGCTTGTGCTCGTAAGTTTTTCATATAAAGCACCTCTGGAGCAGTTTATTTCATCATTTTTGTTACTTATAATTACTTATTTTTAGACATTTTTTCGTGTACATCAACATTTGAATGAATTCACATTCAACTTCGTGTAGTCTGCAATTTGCTTAATATATTTGCAATTTTGTATGAAATTAATTTATAAATTTAATTGAAATTTTAAATTAGGTTATTTATTTACTTTACAGATTGTGAACAATGATTTTTAGTACTTAGTTTATTAATATTTTTTAATCTTATAGATATCTATCAGTAAAGTATCAAATTAAATTTATGGCTGATGGTGTGTTCTTTTATTGAGTGAAGAATCCTAAGTTCTGTTCATTGAATCGTAAGAAATTAATAAAAATAAACAAAGAGCTTCAATCTTAATAAAAATAAAAGTAAAGAAATTAAATAAAGTTCAACTTTACAAAATTATGAACCTGGTTGTTTTCAATTGTGGATAATTTGAGTAAGGTCATGGTTCGTTGATGCGAACTTGTTTCAAGGTTTATCCTTTGTCTTTTGCAAGATTTATTTTTCCATATTTGAAAAAGCCTATTAAAATAGCCTTATTATGAGTTTATCTTGGAGGCACCTTCTAATGAGATGCCTCACACTACTCAGTTCATTGAATTTTAATTTAATTTTGATTGCTGAAGAGTATATATTCTTTGGATGTCCCATGTATCTTTGGTTCTATATGAATAAATTTAATGACTCACTGACCTTCTATTTAGCTCGAGTAATTGAGGAGCAGATATTTGGGATTGACAACATGTGCTGGATCTCTGCAAAGGCTACACTAGATGCTTCAAGGCTTGCAGAATTTTTGATTCTGCAGACTGGGATGACGGCGTTTGGGAAAGCATACTATAGGAATCAAAGTGATCTAGTGCCAAATGTGCGTCTCTGTAACATGTTAATTTTGTGACTATCTTGGTTAAGCTCAATAAAGAGTACATCTAAAGAAAATGAATTATACTGATAGTTTTGACTTATTGATTATAACAGCTTGCAACCAAACTCGAAGCACTTCGAGATGAATATATGCGTTTTGCTGTGGAAAAATGTGCGTCTGTGCTCAGAGAATATCATTCAGCTGTGGAGACAATTACAGGTTATATTGATTGATTCATTCAGTATATTGGGCCATTCACATCATGTTGTTTTTGAATTATTGCGATGACTCAATTTAGTTGGCTTCAGTGTGCGGTAAAATTTTAAGGTTATGAACCATGAATGATTCCATTTTAAGAGCAAAGCGTAATACTGTTCAAATCCATGCCTTCCTCCTGTGCAGATATTTTACTCGAAAAGGGCGAGATTAAAGCTGAGGAAATTTGGGACATATATAAAAAGGCGCCTCAAATACCTCAGGTAGTTTCATTAACAAAGAATGTAAAATGAATTTCCACGATGCTTGTTTTCAGGGCACAGCAGTGCTTTGCATCTTTATTATTATGTTTGCACAAATCTAGTTATCTTTACTACATATAATTTTCTGGAAATTGATATAAATGATGGAGTTTTGATGTGCATTTTGAAACCCATTTGTGAGAATCTATTTTGAGCTTATTGTTCATTTCCTTGATGGTGGAACTTTAATAGGGTTATGTTCACTTTCAAGTGCTTTTGATCATGCAGACATTGTAATTCTTTTCGTTGCTTGTTTTCCAGCCTGCTGTAAGTCCAGTTGATGAGTATGGTGCTTTAATTTATGCTGGCCGATGGGGAATTCATGGAGTCTCGCTAGCGGGAAGGGCCACGTTTGCACCAGGAAACGCTGGGTTTGCAACTTTTGGTGCGCCTCGCCCTATGCAGGTCAGTGGAATAGCTACTACTAAATTTCTGTCTCACCTCTTACCATACTTGACTGTACCAGCTAATGATATGTTTATTCTCTTAATTTTGGTTGTCTCCATCTGCAGACCCAAACTGTAAGTGATGAAACCTGGAAGCTAATAGACGGTATTTGGGACAAAAGGGTTGAGGAAATAAAAGCTGAAGCTTCAATGGAGGTTGAAGAAGACAATCAAAAGCCACAACTTTTGATGGCCAGCCATTTCCTTTGAATGTACAATCTGTTCTCCATATGCCAGGTTTGTATGCAGTTTCTCGACATGATAATTGCATTATTTCACTGCAAGAAAAATTTTTCTTATCATCTTTTCTGATTTGGTAGAGGCGGCTGCGGGCTGATAGAGATTTAATTAACTTATGCATCTGAGGATTATAAGATTTTCTTTGCAAAATTTCCTGAAAATTGATTGTTCCTTACTACACTTGCCCCCATATCAGTTAAAATATTTATTTCTCCTTTTTTGAGCGCACCTTCTTACAATCTCGAACAGGTTCTGGTTGTCATTGCTCTCTTTTTCATCCACTGTCAAACATATCATGGACATTAGCCAGTACTTCATCTTTGATGCATCCTGATTTATGAAGTTGATAAAAGATTGTCACCCTCATATGGAAGAAGGCCTTGGAAATCTGAGCCTGACTTTGAAGATTTTTGTGCTTGAGCTGCTGACAGGGCCTGCTGACAGGGCAGAAGGTAAGTTTGATACTTTGTTAAAAGTCATTGTTGTTGTATACCATCATTGAAGCCCTTTACATATACTGTATGTATAGACAGATAAAAGACAATTTTGAACTTTATGATTTGAGCCTTTATGTCTGTCCTTAGTTTGTAGGTTCTATAATTGTAAATTAGTGAATTTTAGTTTATAGGTTATTTAATTGTAAATTAGTGAATTTTGACATTTAAATGGATAGTTGAATGAATTCAAAAGTTCATTATGCAAATTGTTGGCGATAGCAGCTTTAATTCATTACATGCATATTATATATTTCATTAACATTTAGTTAAAAATTAGCAACTACAAAAAGATTATGAACCTGCTGCCTTGTCTTTGTTTTAGCTGGCAGTTAAATAAAGTGCCGTAACGGCGTATACGTGAAAATTAACAAGTTGATTTCTCATTTATTAAAATTTTGGCAGAAAAGTTTTTCGAATGTAAGTAGAAACTGTTGGGTTTCATGTTCCTTAGGGGAACCACATAATAGCTTATCGTTTAACCACCTCTTTTCCCATCTCATGCGAATGGGAGTTTGAGTCCTTTGTGTTGGTTAGCGGGTTTTTGATTTTCTTCAAAATATTTATAAATACATCTGATCATTTGAGGTTTAAATATTCAATATTTGAATTTCACATTCAGAGGTTCCGGTAAAATCGAGCCATGAGATTAATATCAAAACTAGTATGACTTATAATTTGAAAAAAGTTACATAACCAATGCTTCCGGATATTATTTTAATGTTAGGATGTAAATGGGTAGTAATATAAATAAGAGACTTAAGCAATAAAAATGAAAGATAAAAATAATTATGGCATCTAGGTGTCAATCTCTCTAAGTGTAAAAATATGCATTGGGGAAGATATGTATTATCGGGAGTGTTCTAGTGAGGGAGGCCGCGCTCCTTTCCCTCTATATTATATTACCATATATCTTTCATATTTTTATTGAAAAATCCTTCTTTATCTACTTTCTCTCGACAAAAAGAGGGGAGGGGGAAAAAAAACTTTAGATTATAGGCTCCACAATAATAATTTTCAAGACCGGAAAAAGCTAGGTCCTGAAGTGTACGCAACAAGGATCCACGTCTTCTGGTAATCGATGCTGAGGAGGAAACTCAGGAAGAAGGCTAGCAATGTGTCTAGCATTCTCCAAATAAATTGCATACTCATCTTCAGTTGGCACCGTTGCTTGCTTTGCATGAAGCTTGTGACTGTTTTGCTTACCAATAATCAATTCCTCGAATGCTGTCACAAAACACCAAGTGCCCGTCATGATGTTGAAATTGTACAGGGGCAGAAATCGCTGGCCGTATATAGCTATAAACTCCAATGCTTCAAGAATGAACTCGAATTCCTCGTTTGACATGTAGTAAGGGAAGCTAATTCTTGCCCATCCCGGTTTCACCCCAACATAACCCTGCAGTAAATTGAACATTAGAACCATATTCAACTAATGCCCTTGTGCGAAGTAACATGTATATACGCAAGGACTAAGAATGACCTTTTGAATTGCAGAACGAATTTGATATGATTGAGCCTCATCCAAATCAAGCAGATGGTGACCATAGGGTCCAGCACAGGCACACCCGCCTCGTGCTTGGATGCCGAACAAGTCATTCAAGAGTGTTGCTACAAAGGGTCCGTGCAGAGGCTTGTCTGTCTCTGTTTTCATGTTCCCACCTAGGGAAGAATTGGTGTTCGAAGAATGTATGTTGAAAGACAGTATAGCTTGTCTTTTGGTGCTTGTGTTTCCTAAAATCTTGATGTTTTGGTTTGGTAGAAGCTTCTCTAGTGCTCTCTCAATGTAAGTTTCTTCCTGTTTCTTGATCACTTCATGGCCAATGTATTGTTTTACCCAAAAGGCCAATGCTGCTCTAATAATTTGAATAACTTGTGGTGTCCCTCCACTTTCTCTTTCTTCTATGTCTTCCAAATACAATGTGTCCTGCAATTTATGAACAATGAATTTAGTTTATACAATCCAAAATCAAGCAATTTTTTGCACTAATAAGCTCGAACAGAAATAAGAAAGTTTTACCTTTTCATTGAAGCCATTGACATAATTAACCGTTCCACCTCCACAAGTTGAAGGGGGAAATGAAGCCAGCTGATACAAAGCCTTGGTCATCAGAAGGATGCCAGGAGATCCTGGCCCTCCAAGGAACTTATGAGTACTAAGAAAAATTGCATCATAGCCATCAGTCTGTCCTGATCTCATGTCAATCTCGACATAAGGGCCACTATCATATCATAAAATTATAAAGCCATGAGATTAATGATCAAACTATAATGCTACAATCGAAAGGAAAATAATGACGCAGAATTGCGTAAAATTTTGTATACCTTGCAGCAGAGTCAAAGCATGCAAAGCCTCCATATTGGTGAAGAAGTCTAGCAATTGATCTTGTATCTGAATAAATTCCAGTCACATTACTACAAGCTGAAAAAGAACCTAATATTGGTCTCTTAGCATCTTTATACAACTCAAGTTTTGATCTCAGAGCGTCAATATCTAATAAGCCATCATCATCAAGACCAATCTCTACAACTTCAGCTAAGCTCTGCCTCCATGAAAGCAGATTTGAATGGTGCTCGTGAGGCCCTACAAAAACCACCCATCTCTCTTCATCTCTTAAACATTTTATAAGCTTCTCCCTTAGAATCGATGGCACTGCAATCCCCATAACTTCTTGCAGCCTTTTAATTGCAGCTGTTGTCCCTGAGCCACAAAATATTATTGCATCTTCTTGTCCACCACCTAAGCATTTCTTAATGTAATTTGATGCTTCACGCACTATGTTTGTCGTTTGTTGTCCCACATAACTATCACAAGTGTGAGTGTTTCCTATATAAACAAGAATATGAATAAATAAATAAATAAATACATTTGACAAATTCAAAATCAAATTGTTCTAATTACAAATATGAGAAAGAATTCGGTTAAATTTCAACTTTTTTTTTTTTTCAAATCACTTGCTGATAAAATACTCGGAGAAAGGTCAACAATTGATCAATAATTTTTTTTTGTCTTAAGTCTGATTTCACAGGTAAGATGGTAAAAGACATAAAAAAAGTTAATAGAATCTTGGTATAGACTATGATGAATTTTGAAACCTGAGGGGAAAATGATTAATTTATCGAAACAATAGGGGTTTTGATCTAACCCAATGAAAATTTGAAGTCAAATACAATTATACAAGTATGTTGAAGTAAGTACCATAGAAGGGAAGCACATTGTTTATGATATAATTTTCAATGTAGCGAAGAGACCTGCCAGAGGCAGTGTGATCAGCATAAGTGAGTCTTCTTTTTCCAAATGGAGAATCAAATTCTGCATTTTTACCAATTATCTGAGACTGCAGCCACGCAAGTTTTTTCTCTGAAGATGAGATGCTTTTGGGCACACTGCCCATATCTTCTGCCCCAAATGATTCTGAGTGATGATGGGGTTGCTCATTTTCAAATTCTGATGAGCATGTTTTTCTACAGGAACTCGTGCTCTTGCTTCTGGCTTTGAACTGCTTAAACTTCATGCTTTAGGGAAGATAATTAATCAATAAGCAAGAAGAAGAAGGAAAAAAAAATGGAATTCTATATTGTCTTGTAAAGGCGTAGTGCAATAAATCAAATGATGTTGGTTGTTTATAAAACATGCGATTGATTCAGTTTACAGTGGGTTACAACCAGTGGTAGCAAAAAAATCAAGCTGCTGCCTTAAAACTGGAGTGGAATAAGACCAGATTATGGTCTCATTAATAGAACGTCGAATCAATTGTTGACCACAGTTTGTTTTCGTTTATATACGTTACCGGGTCAATAACTTGTGGAACCCAGAATTTTCACAAGCACCCACAGTAAATTTTCGCACGTTTAATTGTTATATTATACGAATCGTTTCCACTCTGGATTTTGTAAAACATTAAACTTGATGAAAAATGTATGTTAAAGAAATAGCCTTGTGAACCCAAAAAATTGGTGGGCAATCCGAAAGTCATTGATTTCCTCTCCATACACAATCAACGCGGGATGTTTAATAGTCTCCTTCCCTTATAATCGGGTGGCTAAAAGGTCAACGGAAATATAATTAAAAAAAAATCGAAATATAATTCGTAGTGGTTTTGTTTTTGGGTTTTGCAGCTTATAATATACCTACTTAATTAATTAGACATACCATAGATTTTGTGAGTTAGACAAGTCGTCACTGGTTATACACTAAAATCTCTATAAATTGATAACGTTGCGACATTCAAAACTTATTTATTTTAAAACGGTATTAATCAATTGATAAATTAAAAATTTATTACTTTATATAGTGTATATATACAACTCAATGAACATACATTTTAATCAACTAAAAATTTATTATATTTTACTAATTTAATAAATTAAAAACAAAAAAAAATTAAAATTCTTGTATTTTAGAAGTCAAACATGGAACGTCTAGAAGCAATAAAAAAGAAAAAAAGATGAGATCCAACTATATTTAAAATTTAAAAAATAACAATACAATTATATTTTATTTATAAAATCATAACAATTATATTTGTAATTTTAATAAAATTATTAATTTATGATACGAATGAGACCATAGAGTTGTATAAGGTTTTCAAAAAAAATATTATCTTATTAATTTATCCCTCCGATTCAATTCGAGATTGCAAAAAATTATTATATAATAAAATTTATTAATTTGTCGAGTATTAAATTATAGAAGTTTTACTGTATATGAAATGTTACAATTGATAATCCCTCTCTTTTCTTGTATGCATAAAGACAAGATTATTTGTCTTAAATAATATATTGTAGGTCCTTAAAAAAGAGTTTTGGGATAAAATTTGATTTTGTGCAAAACATGGTCTTTAAATAACTCTAATACTCATTAAATTGAGTGAGAAATAATGTAAGGATTTAAACTTCGGTAGTCATTTAAATGAAGATTTGAAAATTACTTGACCAGACTCTTAAACTTAATATATTATCATTACCATAATTATTCTAGTTATGCTTTTACATATATCAAAATTTCATATTGTAAGCTCATCTATTCTCATATTGTACCATTTAAAGTGCTTGATGAATTTTTGATACTCATTTCGTCTCCAATGTTCACATAAAAATATACTAATAAGGATAAATTTGACTTTTTAATAAACAAATTAACTAGTATTAATTCGCAGAGGACTAGAGGTCTTACATAATCAATATTCGTGTGAAAATGTTATATTTATCCCTTAAAACAAGGAGTAAAATGTAGTATTAAAATATAGGTAAATTTTCCTTGGGTTAATTTTAATTATATTCTAGTAAATTGATTATTTTAAAAATACTCCCAACTATTGAAAACCTCAATTTTTGTCAAGAATATATATATATATATATATATATATATATATATATATATATATATAAATTGATTATTTTAAAAATACTCCCAACTATTGAAAACCTCAATTTTTGTCAAGAATATATATATATATATAACCAAAGTGACCCTATTGGCCATTAGGGGTGGGCGCGATTCGGTTTCGGTTTCGATTTTTTTACTAATTTTTTTCATAATCGTTCGATTACGATTATTTTAAAATCATAATCGCGATTAATCAAATTACCAAATAATCAAATACTTTTCATCGATTAATCAAAATAATTCGATTCGATTAGAGTTCGATTATTTCGATTATAATGAAAATTGGACCTATTTTGGGCTTTTTTTAAAATTAGAAACCTAAATTAATAAATCTACCACAAACATAAAAAGTTAAAAAACAGAAAATCAAAATATGTCTCAAAGTAAGTTCAAGAACATATAAAATGTTCAATAACAAAGTGGAGGAAATTCTTTCTAGTTGCATAAACGCCAAGAAATGAAAAAAAGAAAAGAAGAATGGATCCACTAGTACCCAAAATGGAAGGCAAAAAAAAAAAAAAGGTAAATAATTTCTTCATGGCCTAAACTTGCATCTGAAATTTATTAGCATGTAATCGGTAAATGTTGCCATCTGTTAAAGAGAAATGCATAAATCTCAATATCTCATTAGCTGTCGAGGAAACAAAACCTTGATGATGCAACTTTCATGGAGGGGACACGGAAACGACACAATAATTTTCTTGACTTGCCGTAAAATTTTGCTTGACATTGGGATCAATTTATCTATAAAAAAATTAATTAATTAATTTAAATTAATTAATTAGCAAATTAATCAATAAATATTAGCGTAAAAAATGAGTATTTTTTACCTATGTAACAATCTTACTAATAATTATTTATAAATCAATCAATTCAATTAACTTAAAGCAATATTTATTATCCTCACAACAATCTTACTGATAATTATTTTATAAAAATTAATTTACCAAATTAATCCTCGAAAAATGACAATATGAAAATTTGATTAAATTTACATGTTACTTGTAACTTAAATTTTAAATTATCATTTTTTCCTTTTATTAGTATTTCAAGAACATTTTATTAATTTACCAATCAAATTTCTCTTGCAATCTTGGGCTATGTTAATGAAGTTCACAAGATATATACATATATATAAATATAAATTGATTATTTTAAAAAAATTTCTCTCCCAATTATGGATTGTTAGCCTCCATTCTCTCTCTCTCACGGAGCATTAATTATGGATTGTTATTCGGTTTTTTATATCCTTTCGATTTTTCGGTTTTTTTTTCAAACCGAAAACCAACCGATTTATTCAATTATTTTTTAACTTTATTTATTCGGTTTTTAATGTAAAAAAAAGAAAAAGCCAATTTCAACCGAACCGTTCGGTTTGGTTGGTTTTTGATTAATCAACTCTTTTGCCCACCCCTATTGGCCATTATCTTTTAAACGGTAATGAAGAAAAAGTTGAAATTTACAATAATTTCAGGTTAATTTGATAATCATTAATTTATTAGACGAGTAACTAAAATTAATCCGACTAAGACAAATTACTCTGTCGGCCTATATGTTTTCAGAAAATATTTAAACTATCACTGTCTTACTGTAAAAATTAACTTTTTAAGAGGTAAAATAATAGTAATTTTTTCATCTAGTATAACTTAAGATTCTAGCAAGTTAGACATGTAGCAACTGAAAAATAGAGAATAATGAGGTAAATTTTAATGAAAATAGATATACAACAGAGTTATTTTAAAAATAAAGAATTAATTAACTTGATAATTGACTAAAACAACTTTAAAATTAAACAAGCATTTACCCTTAAAAAATTTAATGAAGAACAAAGTGATAAAACAAATTTTAAGGGGAATGAATGACAGTGCATCGTCCCTTTTATTAATTTAGGCCAATCAAATTTCTCTTGCAATCCAAGAAGACGAGTGGCTTAGGAAGAAAGTACGCATTATAGAAGCTTCACGAAATGTAAAACTAGTGGCGGCATAAAAGCTAACCTTGCTGCTGAAATAAAATAATAAATAATTCAACTAAAATAATTGAGATAGTATAGCTATGTTGGCTTTTGTTTAATATTATTTATTGTCCTACAAGTGTTGACTAACTAAACTTGCATCTGGATCCCACCGATTGCGATATTTTTTTGTATTTGTATCCACAGTAAATTTGCTTGCTCCTTTTGTTAGATTTTGATATGCTTTTACTAGTTTAATTTATTGGAAGAAAATCATAGTAAAAAGTACATCAATTTCATTCTTATAAAAGTAATGCTACAATTATATGATTGGAATACGAATTTTGTATTTAAAGTAAGGGTCAATGTTTGTTTACTATCTATATTTTAATTTAAGTATTTATTTAATCTTTATTTTTAAAAATAATTCAAAATACCCTGTAATTAATTATGTTACATTCTTACATTTACTTTTTCTCTCCTTTTATAATGATATCATTCTAATAATATTCTTGACATTAATTAATTTATCTATAAAAAAATTAATTAATTAATTTAAATTAATTAATTAGCAAATTAATCAATAAATATTAACGTAAAAAATGAGTATTTTTTGTACCTATGTAACAATCTTACTAATAATTATTTATAAATCAATCAATGTCAATTAACTTAAAGCAATATTTATTATCCTCACAACAATCTTACTGATAATTATTTTATAAAAATTAATTTACCAAATTAATCCTCCAGGTAAAATGACAATATGAAAATTTGATTAAATTTACATGTTACTTGTAACTTAAATTTTTAAATTATCATTTTTTTCCTTTTATTAGTATTTCCAAGAACATTATTGCAAGAGTATTATTGTAAAAGTAAAGAAAAAGTAAGAATAGGAGTGTAACATATTAAACAACCGTGTGTCTTAACATTTTTTTTAATATAGAGACTAAACAGATACTTAACTCAAAATATAGCGACTAAACGAGCATTTATCCTTTAAAATAATGTGTCAATTAATATGTATATTTTATTACATTAACAATAGTATAAAAAATCAGCTTCAATCTAACACGGCAATTAGGGACGTAGACATTGATTTTGTCGAGGTATGGCGCATTCAATATTGTACAATAATACAATGTAATTTCAATTTTAAATAACAAATATGTAACAACAAAATTATAATATTGGTGGATAATATAATTCTACTAATTACAATTATCAATTTATCATCAACAAGACTTTATGTTTTGAGAATGTTATTTGATTGTTTTACTGTGATTAACTACATATTTTCCACTATATATAACTATCACTATTAACAATAGGCTAAATAATAACAGAAATTCTATGATTTATCTCGTAATTGTTGACAAAGGAACTCACACAAGCAGTTGTAAATTAAGCAGAAATAAAACCCTTTCTCTCTTTGTGTGATTAAAATAAAATGTGTACCACAAATATATATATATATATGGCAATAGTATAATTATTTTAAAATAAGTTTATTTTCAGAATCTATTATCCACTCACTAAGTTTTATACTCACTTCATTTTACTATATTCTCCCTCTCCCGCGAGGTTGTAGGTGCACTAATTGACCAAATGACTATAGTTACTTTTAAATTCAATGTTTAATGTTTGTTGGCATTAATTAAAATATACTCCTTGAATACTTTGTAGATATTGAGTGACATTTGGATGAGATCATTTAAGATGAGAATTTTGAAATATATTATTTACTATGAAGTTTGGTATCATGGTTGAGAATATTGATTAATCAACTTGGTTGTCTATTGAATTATTTTGAGAGTGCTTATTTTACATATTTACAAGATGGAAATGTAAAAAATATAGAGAGGACTCTATTAAATTTTCAGCAACATCATTATTAATAAGTTTATTTAGTCACGTTAGATGAAATTAGATAGATTCACTTTTAGAGTTCAGAATTAATCATTTCAACTTGTCTCTTACTAATTACTATATATAAAGGGAGATTTTCAAATCCAAAATTCTCAGATTAAAAAAGCATCTGGGATCTTTGGTGCCTTGGATATGAATCCAAAAGCCAGTATTTTGCTGGGCGTGGGATTTGCAGCAAACAAAATTTTTTTTAAAAAAAGGGTGACGGTAGTTGGATTGTTAAATCTCACATGTGATAAAAAAGATTCTGTTTGATCTTCGAACCAAAATTTTAACGCCCAAGTCCAGGTCCACGTTGCTGCTTCTTCTCCATTCCATTTGACAATTACATATTGATCCAATTTTCTCGATTTTTCAAGTTGTTTAACAATTCTGCCGACCTCAGCAAGGAATTTAAACAAGTTCACATCGCGTGGCCAAGTGTCAAAATGTTGACGATTAATAATCAACAAGCGATCTTTTCACGTGTCTCTTCTGCGATTAAAGTATTAACGTTTGATATACAGCATGCACACAGGGTGTCTTTCTATTGTAGATTTTTTTTTAATTCTTCGTAGTATCTCATTGTGAAGATTTGCTCTTTGCGGGACGATTCTTCTTATTGTTTCCATTTTAAATTTAATACAACTAATTTAAGCAATATACAACAATGGAATTATTCCCAGTGTGTGTATATAGTCCGTCTCTTACGTGGACACACTTATTTTATGTCCACTTATTTTTTTCATGCGGATTTATTATGATACCATATAGTTTAACAAGGTTAATGCAAACACTCTATTAAATTATATAGCTTTACAGTGAATTGAACAATGACCCTATTTAATCATATGATTTTATAGTATGTCTACATTAAAAAAAAATAAAGATACTTGCATATATATAAATATATATAATGGTTTAGTTCTTAATATTATCTCTTTTAATTTAATAAATGGCCTCACTTCAATGAGGTTTATGAAAAATTTGTTAGCTCCTAAAAACATTATATGCAATCATATTATTCATAGCTTTATGCGAACTACATTCTATCTTTTTTCCCCCCTCAAATAAATTAACCTCCAGGTCAAGAGAGGCTTTTATTAAAATAAAGTAAAAGTAATAAAACAACCGAGAGAATGGGGGACAAAACAGCCTAACACCCTAAAATAGAAACTAGAAAACAAAAAATATGAAGCATATAATGAAGACCAACACCCCTTTCAAAAACCCAAAGTGTGGAAGCTGAATTGTAAGTCTCTATACGACAAACTAAGTTCAAACCCAGAGCTTGGAAACCCTACATAACAAATTATTTGTTTTCGTTGTACATTTCCAAAAGTTTTTCAGTACTTTGGACAAGTGGTGGACATGTTAAAGAATTCAAGTAAGATATATATTTTAACAATGAATGGGCAATCCGTATGGGAATATTTTTGCACTAGCTAGGTCCAATGAAAAGTATGATAATCGAGTATGAGAATTCAATGTCATCTTATAGGTGCCAAATTTTGACTCTTTATATATCCTAAATATTTTTTCCATTAGACTTTGTATACTAGTGAAGTTCAAACTCAAGACCTGAGTCTTAATTTTATATATATGTAGTCTTTCTCTAATGCAGACACTCTTATTTTTTTTTTCATGCAAATATTCTTTTAAGCTATTGGGTTTAATAAAGTCCGATTTTAATGCTATTAAACCGTATGACTTAACAACAATGTCTGCACTTAAAATAATGATAGCGCCCATATGCATACTAGTGGAGTTCGAACTCAAGACCTAAGTCCTATCTATTACTAGAGCTAGACCTTAGCTTCTCCTTTAAAGATAATATATCCTTCTTCTATATCATCTTTATATTAAGCTTCAAAAAAGAAAATGGAGCCTAAGTAGAGAACTATTAATTATATAAGAAAACAAATTGTGAAATTTGGGGGATGAATTTGTAAGGAAACTAAAAGAAGTAAAGGATTGAGAATAATATGAAGTCAAGGGTTTCGATGATATTATTTACTTCCGAACTTCGGATGATAATTCACAAATAGGGTGGGCAAAAAAGCCCAGCCCCGGCCCAAACTAGCAGGCTTTGACCCTGCCCTCATGTCTACAAGGGCTCAAGAAAAAAAGCTTGGGCCCATTATTTTTTTAAAAAAAATAAATTTATAAATTCGAATAATATAATCAAAATTGAAAAATAACTTAAAATAAAAAAATTTAAATTCTTAATTAATAAATCAATGATGATTCAAAAAACTTAAAATTATGATACTAAACTCTCTCTTATACATTAATTAATTAAGAGAGTGTTTGAATTAGAGAATCTAGCATTAAAAAAAAAATCTAAGCTTTTATTTTCTTTATTTATTATTTTACTTTAAAATATTCATTTTCTTTAATTTATTTAAAATTATAACAACTTCTTGATCATTAATTCATTTCAAATTCACAATAATTTAAAAAAATTAAAAAATAAATAAAACCCACGCCTAAGCCCTCCTTTTGCCATCCCTATTCATAGAGGGGTTGGGTGGTGATAAGTTTACATTATTTCTTAAAATATAGTTAAACACCTAAACTATGGATATAAGAGTCCACATTTCTTGGGATAATCTAGTCATTTAACATTATAAGGACAAAAATACTTTAATAATAGTTATCTTAAAGTAACCTTAACGATCAAAGATATCTAATTTGAAAAAAAATAATGATTTAATTAAATAGTTATATTTTTTTTGTTAATTTATATACCTTTGTGATAATGTTAACTAGTTATAATTATTTTCTAGAAGTGGTGTAGATTACAAAAATAATAAGGTGGAAATATCTTTCTGATGGCTTGCTTATTTATAATTTTCATTGGACAATAAGATTTCAAGGATTTGTTTAGTATTGCAAGAACACTAAACCAAATCACATGAATTTGAAATTGCCTTCTGTTCTCTAGAGATTACTGATTTCATGTATATGTCACTTCTCTTCTATAGAGATCATATCGAAACGCTTATTTCCTGATAGGAATTCATAAAATCTCCCAAAAATATCTTCATTTTTGTTAAAAGATTCTTGAGATAAGGAACAAGACAAAAATATAAAATTATATGAATTCCTTATTCATCCTTTTGTGGGGTAAGGCTAATTACATCATTGATGTTATTTTACCTTTTATCAAATAAACTAAAAATAGAATAAATTTGAAAAAAATTTAGTATTATCTTTTTTTTTCTTACTTTACACTGATAAAACTGATAAAAAAATATGAATTGATTTTTTTAAGATGAGACACAAAAACAAAAAAAAAGCTATTAGCCAACAATATAAATAAAGAAGTAACGCAAGATAAAGAATAAAATGAGAGAATATATTATAGAATAATTTTATTTATTCCAATTATATGTGTACAAAACAAAAAGATGAGCTATTTTTTTATAGTTACATAATCATTCCATGAAATTAATGAAAAATTATGGATCATAATTTCTTGTGAGATAGTGGGAGTTATAGGGAAGTTAAAGGTTCTTAATGAAAATAGTGGAGAGACTAAGAGATATATGTTATGAACATATACATTTATTTTAATAAATGTATAACACTCCCCCTTAGATGTTTATTGCAAAGAATATCCTCAATTAAACCTTTACATAATTGTTATTGTGTAATAACAATCAAAATAATTATGAGAAGATGAAAAACTAAATTCAAAAGAAAAATTCTCTATTTATTAGATAATAGAGAATATAAAAAGATGAGAAATGGTAATGTCACATCACCTCCCCAAGTCCTAATTTTATATATATATATAGATTGTCTAGCACAGACAATTTAGCAAACATTTGGCAAGCCACTTGCAAGGAAAGAAACAATAAAGCAAAAAAATCATCACAAGTTCATAACAACCGTTTTTCGTGGATTAATGGTGATTTTAAGAAATATTTTGCTATGCTCCTTGGGTTGCAAGCCGCAGTATCAATTATTATTATTTTTATCAAACACCTCATAGAATACACATTAAATACTCCTGAAATACAAGAATATTTTTCTTTTTAAAGATCAGATGGTGGACTCTAATTTTTCTCATAATTCGAACTCAAACAATCAGTTCTAAAGACAAATACAAGCACATAATATAAACTGAGATTAATTCAAAGTATAGGGATTTCAATCATTCAGAACAACCGGACTTACCAAATAGTTAATTTTGTGCGAAAGGACTTGGATCCAAGGTGGCAAATGCAAGCAACTCTTTATCAACTTCGAGCAAAGCCATGTCTTCGTCAAGTAAAAACACCCATGCCTCAATCCCATCCCTCAATCTTGTATCCGTGAGAACGATAGTAGGTGAGTGCGTGATAATTGATCCATCTAATCCAACACAACTTACCCACGTAGGCCTTGCCCATCCAAAATCAATTTCATAAAAACCAAAAGTACACCAACTACTAAACAGTACTCTATCCTTGACATCATAATAAGCTTCAGCTTCATCTTCAATAGCTTTACAAAGCGTAAGAAACCCTCCACTGCCTTGTAGGCTCTTCAAAAAATCTCCATCAAGTTTAGTTATTGCTTGCCTCAGCTGGCTTGCCAAGCCAGCCAACTCTACTTCTTCATCTTCGCACAATACATTTGTATGCCAAACGATGTTTCCAATTAAATTACCAGGCAACGGAGGCCTGGCTTTTGGACGCAAATTTACAACATGGGTCAGTAAAGTTGGCTTGTGAGGACCTGATTTTAGTTTGAAGGTAGCCATGATATGCTTGGAAAGCAGTGCCGATACAACCTCAACGCGTGTTGGATTTTGCACGCATGAGCTAATAATTGCCTTGGCTTTGAGATCGGCTATTGCTTTGGCATCAAATACAAATCTCCTCATCACGAATCTACCAGTTTCAAAAAATCGAGTGAACAAGCTATTCCAATTTAGCTCTCTCGGGTATGCTTCATTTGGAGGAAATAAAATAGAAGCATCAAAGTTTGGACACATTACAGCTGCTCCAGTATTACTCTTACGAGCGGTGGCAGCCCAACTCTTCGTAAACAAGCTGAAGGATGTGCCATCGCCGAACATATGTGAAAAACATGAACAAATAACAAGGCCACCGCAGGGAAATGATGTTACTTGTACCTTAGCCACGTGTGCTCCCGCAATTCGTCCACTCAATGACTCACTGCCCTCAACCGGAAAGAATTTATGAGTCAAGGAGGGATCGGGTTTGTTGAGAAATTCATTGAGAGGACTTTTAGCTCGGGCTTCGACAAAATAAATCCCTTCATCGTTGCAGTTAATGGAAAAATTTTCTGTCATCTTTCCGGCTAATGGGTAAAATCGAACTAATGTTTCGGACAAAGATTGCTTTAGTAGTTGCAATCTTTTGGACACAATATGATCAATATCATTTGCATCCGAAAGGTTAATTAGGGGATAGTATAGGACCCTAGGGGCAAAAATATGATTGCGAAATTGATCTAAGAGACTGAATTTGTAGGTTTTGAGATGAACAGGCGTTGGAGCAGAGGGTTTGATGCACTCTCTGGAAATTATTTCCACCTCCATTTTTCTTTTTTGAGAGCTATTGTTAGAATTTACTTTAAAAGGCTATGTAGTGGGTTGTACATATATATAAAATTTTTAATCAGAATCTCTAATTATATTAAAATTAAAGATAAAATTAAAGATAAAAAACATAAATTTTAATGTAATGTCTTTTATTATGTAGTATATTAAAATCAATTTTTTTTAATCATTTAGCGTATCTCTAATTTTAACGTGGTCAGTGATTCCTAAAATCTCACTTTGTGTTGTGAGTAGAGATGGGCAAATTGTCTGGCCGGCACCAAAGTAAGGCCTATGCGTGCCCGTGCCCATGTCATGCCCACTGTGTGTTTCGTGTTATGTATAAATTGTTTTGCTTAGGCTACCGTGCCCACACATGTCGTGCCTAAGAAAAAAGGTCTATTAATTTTTTTTAATTTTTTAAGAGCTCATACTAAGCTGTTGGCGTACTTTTTTCAAGTTTATGTATTTTTCTTAGGTCTGTATTCAAATTTAAATTTAATAGGATCAAAAATTCAAAACTCAAGTCCACATTCAATAATAATAAACTAATAGTAAGAAAATGTAATATTAATTACTAAGTTTGACCTTATAGTATTAGAATTTTTTTAATACTTAATAATAATAATAATAATAATAATAATAATAATAATAATAATAATTTCTTAAGGGTTAACTTAACTATTAACTTAGAGTTACATAGAGTTATAGATCATAGTTCACAATAATATTAATGCATATTTATATAATCATGATATCAATTGTTTATTTAATAAATTATAAATATAAATAAAGTATAGTAAATTTTTTAAACTAAGAATTAAATGAATTTAAAAAATCATAAAATTTTAAGTTTACTTTCAATAAAAAATAAAACGTGTTTATTGCGAGCTTTTTAATCATGCCCTGCTTTAAAGGCCTACGTGCCTAAAATTCTAAGCTCAGCCCAACCCAACCCACGTGTGTACCATGTCGTGCCATACCGTGCTGCATGCTCCACCAAAACGTGCTCGCGTCCTGCCGTACTGTACGGACACGTGCCGTGTCATGTACTGTCCGGCCCATTGACATCTCTAGTTGTGGGACTCAATATGTGCAATTGGATTGTGTCCTTTTGATTCAACTTCAAAGGTTCAATTCAGATCCTAAACTGTAACGTAAGTCCGGATTTTTTAATTGAATAGTTTTATACATGTACGCATATATGGGATCCACCATTAGAACAAGTTAAAAAGCAAAAGAGTCAACATGATGCAGCCCATTGTTGAAATAATTTACGATTGAAAACAAACAAAATTCGTTCTTCCAATGAATTCAATAACCAATAGTCCGAAAGTGGGACTAGGGATAATAAATATAAGGGTTTGGCTATGTTGGAGTTGCTTCAAGGTAGAGCACCCCTTCATAACCACACGATTAAAATTATAATGAATTTGTTATTATTTATCACTTTACGTGTGTGGTTGAAATTCGTACTCTACTATAGATTTACTCCAACATAACCATAACCTAAATATAATCGGGATCCTGTACCTAAAATTAACTGATTTTGTATGTACCTCTTTGTGTGTATGTACGAGGGGAGGATTAACAACTCTTAGTTTTACTAATTTTTACATCAACAGTAAACTCTTAGATCAGATATTTGAATGATTGAGATTAGATAGGTATTACCTTAGAAAAGAAAAAAAAAAGGGTTATTTCCACCCTAACCCCAAATGTTTCGACAATTTCTGCCGCGCACCCACTTGTTTAGACAATACCCGCTGCACCTAAAATCGTTAATTTATCTGTCAAACTTAACAGTACAAGGGCAAAATAGAAATTGCAGCTAAAAGAAAAGGAGAAACAAAAGAAGATATCGTGATGCCTGCTACTGACTACATCATTTCAGTTAATCAATTTTGTTGTGAGATAATTGATTTTGTTATGAGATTAGCAACATGTAGCACTGACATCTAATCTAGTTTGGTGCCAAAACCGAGCTTTGGGAATCGGTTTTGGTGGGTTTTCTTTGTTCATCACGTGCTACCATATATGAATAGCTTGGCTGTTAGTTGTTTTGTTTGTAAAGAGAAGGAGAACTGCATTAGTGGTTTCCTTTTTGGAGAGGCAAAGGTTAGTAACACTTGAAATACAAAATACTGTGTATTTGATCTTATTTATTTCAAGAAAAGTATTTATTTCAAGAAAAGAAATTGTTATTTTCATTTTATTTGATTAGTTTGTTTTGGGTTTATTTCGTTCTTGACTTATTTCAATATTTTATTATTTTTTTGAATTATTGGTACTGTTGTTTCAACTTATGCATACTTCAATTTAGCTTCTGTGTTAGGGATTCATGGTCTTGTTAGTAAAATTTTTTGCTTTGTAGATGATTATTATTGCTGAATGCATTATTATTTGTTGCAATTTGGCAGCTTTTGGAAAAAAAAACCTTATGTTTTTTAAGCATATAATCCAGGAAACATGTGTTAAGTTCTACATTTAATCAAGTTTTAGATATGAAGTGCATTATCTTGCCTTGACTACCATAGTAGAAAATTTGATAGTAAATATGTTTACAGGTGAGAATGAATGACAAAGATGACACAACCATGTGTGTCACTTTCAAGGACACTACACATAATCTTGGTGTAATGGATTTAGATAGATTCAGCAAGGTCTCCCTAATCAACAAAGTACTTGTGAGAGTGTATGGGAGAAAGATGAAGTTTAATGAATTGTTCCGGCTAACTGTTTGGGTGTCGTGAGAATCAAAAGATGCCGAAATCTTTCATGATCAAGATCTTTTTTTCTAGTTGAAAGAGCACCACAAGATGCAACTCTACAAAATGCAATTTTATTTTTACCAACCACCATCATCAAATGAATCATCAACAAAAAGAGCCTTATTCCAAGCTTCAGACACTTCAAAACGAAACACATTCGCTGACCCACAACCTACCATCCCAGGCACCCTAAATCTCAATAACCCTGTTTCATCACCACCAGATGCCATTACAAATGAATCAAACCCTGCTACACATACCCTTTCAGAATTTGATACTTCATTTACTGCCACCAATACTGTCATGGTGAAAGTAACTGGACCAGATAGTGGTCAATTGCAGTCAAGAGTTGAAGCTTTAAACCATATTGATACCCCCAATATTAAGAACCACAATAAAGCCAATTGTGATTTATTTGAGGATTTCCTTGACACCTATTTTAGATCCCCAACTTGTCAGCAAAATGACTTGTCCAACCATACCTCTGCAGCAAACTCACTTGAACAGCAGCCTCATCCATCTCTAATCCAACTTGAAATGCCATCACAACCAATGACACAGAATCCAGAATCACAACTATATCAAGCCTCTAACCTTCTGCCTAATTCTTCAGCTACCAACCATAATCCTGACACCAATACAGCAACAGCCCCAGATTATGACTCTGATGACAGTGTTGTCAGTCTAAATGATAATAATGAAGACGATAATCAATTAAAGGTTGTTACTCTTAAACCTAATGTCACATCTAATCCAAGGTATGTGCCTTCCGATGACAGTGATTGTGATTGTATCCTTTCTAATTGTGATAGTGAATGACAATGAGTTTGGTGTCAATTCTGATAATGACCATGGTGAAGTATTGTGTATAATGGATGCTGAAATTTCTTCTATCTATTCCATGGATGGTGTCCACCATTTGAAGAATCCACACTTTGTAGTTCTAGAATAGTTGTAATATAATCGATTTGGATTTGCTTCAAATTCTGAAATTTTTAGTTTAGCTCTCAATCGACAGTAACAAATTTCATTATGAAACCTTATAAGACCACCATTGATGAAATTCTTCTTTGATGGGGAATTTGATGAACTAGAAGCGCTCCTTGATGCTGACATTTTTCTGCAATTTGAATTGTATGTGTTGAATTCTATGATAGAGATGAAGTTTTATAGTTAGCTATCTGTGTACGTTTGTATGGGTAATAATAGCAATGATGAGCTATTGAAGCTGAAGAAGGTGTTGCAGTGTTTTATATATGTTCGATCATTGTAGATTGGTAGTATAGAATGAGAAAATGAAGATGAGATAAGTGCAGCTAAATTGATTTATAGCAAATTGAAGTCAACTTCGCCTTTCTCAAAAAATGACCGTTGGGATTTCTAGCCGTTATGCCTGAAATTGGCTAATTGTCTCAATTTGGTTAAATAATCCCATGTGTGCCAACATAATTCTCTTTATTCAAAAGAATAATAAGGTAATTAAACACTTTATAACAGATATGAGATTATTGTAATTATGAATGGATGGCTTGGGTTTCCTGATAATTCACTCGTTTAAATTCAAATAATGGGCAATATTGTCCATTTGCTTAGTTTTGGACGGCACTGTTAAGTTTGACAGGTAAATTGACGATTTTGGGTGCGTGGCGGGTATTGTCTAAACGAATGGGTGCGTGACGAAAATTATCGAAACATTTGGGAGTAGGGTGAAAATAACCCAAAAAAAAAAAAAAGGATGATTAGATAGATATATTATAATGAAATGTCACATCAATACTAATTTAATATCTCTTTCTCTATCCTCTCTCCTCTGTATTCAACGTATTATTTTCCGCTCTCCTTTGCTGTATATTCTAATCAATTCTACATGACAAACATCTGTTCATTTCGAGTCTATTTATTTATTTATGGAAAATGCTATTTGTCACGGGCGCTGAGAGAATGCTGCCGTCGTTTAGCGCTCTCCCCACCCTCAGCGCTCGCGACTTCTTTTATTGTTAAAAAAGTTAGAAAAAAAAGTGGAAATAACAAACAAAGATCACGTGCAGCACTCTTTATTCGGTGGAAAATGACAAAAACATTAGAGTGAGAGTGACTTCACAAGCAAAGATCACATGCTTGTCACTTCTTTACAGTGAGGGTGAGGCAGGAGAGAGTGAGGAAGCCCGGAGAGAGTGAGGATAAGAGAAGTCGAGACAGAGAGAGAGAGAGAGAGAGAGAGGACGATCTGGAGTGAGGTCGGAGTGAGCGAGGAAGACCAGAGAGAGTGAGGACGACTGGAGAGACGCGACGATGATCTAGAGTGATCTGCAGTCAAGGATAAGAGAAGATAAGAGAATCTCCAGAGGGAGAGAGTGCTGTGCTGTGCTGAGAGAGGGAGACAGGGACGACTTGGCCTTTTTTTTCCTTTTTTCTAACGCTGGCTTATTTTATTATTATTATTATTTATAATGCAGAGAGAAGGACAAAACGGCAGCAAAAGCTGCCGTTTCTCTCGCCCTTCTCTCAGCTTTCTAGCCATTTAGCACTACTCTTTATTTATTTATAAGCTAATTTTTTTTTTGTAGGTGTAATCGCTAACGTCGTTGGTTATTTGGTCTTAGTACACTAGGGCCTTTGATAAATTTTGTTATTTTATGCATCATTGGTTTGAAAAGACGAATTGAAGAAATGATGATGATATTCTTTTTAGCTGTGGATAAAATATCGGGAACATAGCTAATCATTTGTTATTTCAAATAAAATTAAATAGGATATACAGGGGAGTCGACGGTGGGCTGCTGGCCGTTATTTATTTTTTAAATTTATTAACTATCAATTATTTGAGTAAAATTTCATTCAACAAAACATTAGATTATGAAAGAATCCTAATCTAATAGAAATGAAGAACTAAATCTTTTATAGAGATTAATTTAATGGTTACAATATTTCTGGAGACTATATCAGCTACTCCAAAGAGGTTAAGGGCATACAAAAGGAACCTAAGAATATAGTGGTGTAGGTAATGTTGTTCCAAGAGACATTAGATTATGAAAGAATCTATATATAATAGAAATGAAGAACTAAATCTTTTATAGAGACTAATTTAATAGTTACAATCTTTCGTAGACGATATTAAGATCAATATCAACTACTCCGAAAAGGTTAAGGGCAAAGAAAAGGAACCTGGGAGTATAGTGGTGTAGGTAAGTCGATCCAAGGGAGAAAGCTTGAACGATTTGACATGAGAGGAATTGGAGAGGATAGGGTTTGATGCTCGCTCTCTTGAAATTATTTATACCGCCATTTCTTTTTGAGAATGATTAGTCCTCAACTTGTTTTTTCAATGCTAGCAACAAATAGTTAGGGCAATTACAAGCACGTCTTTTATTCCATCCTCTCCCTAGTTCTGCGAAATATCAATTACTATAGACAAAAGATCTTCATCAACATGGCAAGGCATCAAAACGTTGAATATTATTTATTGTAATGATAAAGGACCAATTTAGCGTGGCTTAACGTCGCTGCCGATTTTTCTATTATTCGGTTTGACTATTATTGTTGCGTTTTTGTCGCTCCGGATATATAGTATTTAAAATGTTTCCATTTTTTTTTTCCTTTTTGGCGTTTATAGCAGATATTCCATTTTCCAGCTTTTAGAGGCAGAATTGATTTAAAATTATTTCTCTTTAGAAAGTTCTATGCGAGTTCTTGAATATATTAATTCTCGGCAGCATGGGAAATTAACGAATTTGAGCACATGCATTCTTAGAATCAATATGAGTCCCATAAGAGTTTTTTTTTTCCCCTTTTCTAATATTCCCGAAATCAACAAAATAATAGAAATCTTCTTTTCCGCTGCATCACATATTCTTGCATTTGTCACTCTATAAAACTTTCATGGACTATTTTCAAGTTGCGTAAAACATTTGATGCGCCGTAAATGCTTTTTTAGTCTCCATAATTTGAGATAATTATCTAATTACTTTCTATATTTTTAAAAATTATTCAAATGTCTATGTCATATTTCTATTCATATTAAAATCTATTTAGTTATTAGTTATATATTTTTAACCAATTTAATATCATATATCTTGATAAATTTGCCGAAGAGGAAAATAATTTATTTAGTATTGTTAGGGGAATAAAATAGGGTGACCACGATCTCCTCGAAGTGAAGAGTGAGTAAATAGTTGATAGGCTATTAGGAGAAAATTCAGGTGATCTTGAGCAGACCACCTCGATCAGGTGATAATTTTGAGGACCTCCACCAGGTGGTAATTCTGATGATCTCGACCAAGTGATAATTTCGAGGACCTCAACTAGGTGGTAATTTTGATAACCTTGAGCAGACCACCTCAACCAGGTGGTAATCCTGATGACCATGTGCATAACACCTCGACCATGTGGTAATCCTTATGACCGTGAGAAGAACACCTCGACCAGGTGGTAATTCTTGAGGTTATGAGCAGACCATCTCAATCAGGAGATAATTCTAGTGACTTTGAGTAGATAGGTTTGAGGAGACCAGAACTAAGTCAGACCACAGACCTCAATTAAGTTCAACTATAAGTTTCTTCCGAAAGGTCGGGCATAACGTCCATGCACGCTCAACTGCTATAATTGCAGCTCAATAACTACTCTGTAACAAGTGCATTCAATCCAGTAATGCCAACACATTCAAGATGATACGACAATTTCAGATGTCTATAAAGGTACTAAAAAATCCAAAGCGGGGGGGGGGGACTCTCCTCAACAATTTTTTTGATTATTTTGTTATATTTATTTGAGATTATTTCTTTATTTAAAAATCATAAATTATTTATTTATTTATTTATTTTGCTTTACCCGAAAATCCTCGATTACTGACTTAAATATCGAAGGGTTAATGCTGAAAAAATTTCTGACCCCTCTTACCGTTCTTTGTGATTTCAGGCGTTTGTGAGTTATCTACTAGTGATCGTAAGCTCATTCCCCAACAAATAAATTTAATGTTGACGCAAAGATTTGGTATCCAATCAGCAACCGACTAGTCCAAATTTCGACGTCAACAAGTATTATGGATGATTGGTTATGGAGAGAATTATTCATTTTTGTAGGTTGGTCTGGTCTACTGCTCTTTCCTTATGCCTATTTCCTTTTAAGGGGTTGGTGTCTGAATTTTAAGTTACATCAAATAGGAATACTATTTCACCCTTAAAAATTAAGATCCAACTTCTACAAAAGTAATGACAAGGGCACTTTGGGTAAATCTTAAAATATATGAAGTAACTTACTCAAATTGGCGAGTGTAACGGAAAATTTAATCCCCTTTCACATTTTGCATACATTATGAGTTAAACATTTGATACAGTATTTGTTTTCTTGAGTCCTTGTTGTTTGGTTTAGGAGACTGAAATTCCTTCCGAGGACACTCCAAGTAATTTGTCAAGCAACAAATAAATAAAAAAAAACACACAACACAAAGATTTACATGGAAAACTCCAAACTTGAAGAAAAATTATGGTTGTTGTCAAAAGACAACAAAAAAAAAATTCACTATGTGAAAAATTATTACAATTACATTCTCATAAATAATTTTCATTTACCTAAACCCCAAATACATGATCCTAAGAAATATTTCTTAACAAAGCAGATCCATAATACCTATATTAAAGACTCAAATGGTCCCACAATATATCTTTTGTATTCTCAATTTTGGGATGCGAAGCTCTCAAATGAGAGCTTCCTTTTATAGGCAAAATTCCAATATTGTGGGCTTAAAAAATCAAATAATGTGGCTTCTTAATTTGTGGCACCGATTATTTTTTACAGTCAAAATTCTTGACTTTTTTTTAATCACACTTTCAACAGTTTGGAGAAAGAAACTAAGATAAAAAGATCTTTAAATGAATCACTTAAATCTTTTGAAAGTAAAATTTATTTCATGGAAAATTCTATGGTGCCGTGATTAAAAATATGGTATTTATACCGTAATTATTATAGACCGTTAGATTAAATCAACGATTCACAATAACTATAAAATAATAAAAAATTTTAATTAAATGATATCTAACCGGTTATAAGCTGGTTAGGTTTTTTTAAATTCTTTCCTTGCGCTTCTTGGCCACTTGTTTCCCATTGGATTTGTCACCACCCACTATTGTTGTAAGAAAAACAAGCTTAAATATGTAATTTCGGGTTTAAAAATTTTGAGTGAAATGGATGTGTTTGAGGAAAGAAAATCAATCCTAGAGATGAATGAAGCTAATATATGATGTAGATTGAATAAAAAATTGGCTAAAAGAAGCTTGAAAATGAAGAGAGAGAAACATGTAGAATTGGATTTTTGATTTTGGGTTTTATAAGCAGAGTTGATGAAATGTTGTTTTCAGAGTGAAAATTAGATGAGTAGTGGATGAACAATGGTTTGAGTGATTGATTTTAACAAGAAAATGGGTGAAAGATGAAGAGATTTGAAAAAGAAAATGGAGAAGCACTATTCACACATGAGCGAGAAAGATGAATAAGTGAAGAACAAGTGAAGAAATGATGATTGGGAAGTGTTTAATGAAAGTGAAATGCATGGTATTGATTTGAATCATTGATTTTGGCATAAAAATGGTTGAGAAATGAAGAGAGATTGAATGGAAATGGAGGTGAGTGTTCACGGTTTTGGAGAGAGAGAGAGGAGCGAAGAAGAGCTTGTGAAGAAGAAAAGAAAACAGAAAAAAAATATGACAAACCCATGACCAAGCGGCTAGCAGCTTGCTCTTGGGTTTGAGGACAGTTTCCAGGCGGCTAGCCGCTTGATCTCGGGTTTGAGGACAGTTTCCAAGCAGCTAGCCGCTTGGAACAGGAGGCTAGTCGCCGGGTTGCTGTCCATCTGCACTTTACTTACTTTCCGGCTAATTTTGATCAATCCCGTGATCATTTCGTGATCCCGAAACATCTCAAGAGCCAATTTAATGCATGAATCATGATTTTAAACATTTAAAACATGATTAATTCAAACAAATAATTCATCCATCAAGTATATATCATGAAGCACATAAGCATTCAAAAATTAATAAATCAAACACCTCACATATCTATCATGCTCAAACACTTCATAAACATCAACAATCACCAAGCAAACAATTTTAATAGATTCAATAACATAAATAGAGATGTTAATGCGAAAATTTCATCATCCCAAGTTCATGCTGAATTTTTGAAAATTGTTCTTCGCAAAGGGGTTTGGTAAAAATATCCGCAAGTTATTTTTCCGTAGAAATAAATTCTAATGCAATATCGGCAATAAACAGTAGGACATTGCAATTTCTTTTCTAAAAAAATACAGTTAAAAAGGACCATAAGGTTCAAATTAAACATGTCAATTATTCGATTTCAAACTAGTAAAGGGGTCTATCCAAAAAAAAAAATAGTAACATATCAATCTTTAGTCGAACCTAGTTTTTTTAAAAAAATTATATTGTTTATGCCATAAAATTGATTTAAATGTATAAATATGACATCATACTGAGTAATTCCAATAATATGACAATTCATGAAAAATAAGTCGTAATTATCCTTCAAAGATTATGTTTATTCTCTATTTTTACCTGTCCATTTTTCATCTATTTTTACCCAACCATTACCAATTCTTAACTAATAACTACCCAACATGTAATTCTATCCAACTTGTAATTGTAACTTAATTGACCTTTATCTAAAAATTACCAAATCTTTTACCAATTTATACTAGACTGTGATTGCGCCTTTTTCAATTTTCTTGGGTAGGGAAAAATGGACAAGAGGTTATATATTTTGAAATTTCACACTTTTATGGTAAATATAAGCCAAAAACTCATATCCTTTTCTTTTTGAAAATTCTGTCACTTGACACTTGAACATAACATTGTTAATTGAATGATATTACAATTTTTTCATTGCCACTTTGGGATTTAGGATAAAATTTTCCTTATTTCAAAAATGCAACTCTACTAAATATCATTAAGCATGAAGTACAATACAAACTTATATGAATAGATTTCGCCCAAAACAATATCCTCTCAAACAAACATTAATCCATCTAGTAATAAGTATATGAAAAAATACTAGTTACAAAAGATTTCACCATCACATTTTTTGTGAAGCCAAAGGTTAGTTATATTCTATTATGAGCTTGCTGAGATGGCTGATGAATTGGCATTAGTGGGGTCCAAGAGAATAAGCTGTTAAGTTGTTACAGCTTGGTTATGGTAAGTGGATACACACGTGTGAAAAGCAGCATATCTAAGCTTCTTCTTCAGTCAGAGAGGGGCACTTGAGAGTTGCTGCATTGCAGAGAGAGAAACGCTAAGTCTAGAGAGTTTAATTTGTATTGTGGTGTGTCATTGTAATCAGCCATTCTTGGTTCAATAAAGTTTCTGCCCTAGCTGGCATTTTCAGCTGTGGATGTAGGTTCCTTTGTGAAGCTGAACCACGTTAGTTTCTTGGTGTGGTGATTGTTCTTAATTACTCTTATCTTTCTTGCTTCTTTTATGGTCATTGTATTTGTTAATCTTGGGGTCGTGATATAACTCAGTTATTATGAAAAACAGGTATCAGAGCTTGGTGTTTGATTGTGATCGAATTCTAAAATGGCAAGCACCAAAGTTGATCTTGAGAAATTTAATGGAGATAATGACTTTTATCCCTAGAGCTTAAAAATGAGAGCAATTATGATTCAGCAAGGGCTTGACGGTGCCCTTGATGAAGAAGAAGATCCTATGGCCAAGAAAGAAAAGGGAGAAGGTTCTTCATGTCTTGGTGGAGACCAGAGAGTCATAAATAACAAGGCTCATAGCACGATTATCTTACATCTCTCTAATGAAGTCTTGAGAGAGGTGTCGAAAAAAAGAACTGCATCTGGTTTGTGGGCTAAACTTGAAGAAATATTTCTAAAAAAATCTTTAGCAAAAAGGTTTTATATGAAGAGGAGATTATACACATTCTCGATGAAAGATGATGTATCCATGAAGGATCATGTGGACGAGTTTAATAAACTCATTCTTGATCTTGAGAATGTCAACATAATTCTTGAAGATGAAGACATGGCACTTATCCTACTTAGTTCCCTTCTAGAATTTTATGAACACTTTGTAGACACACTCCTTTATGGAAGACAGACTTTCACGTTGAAAGATGTCAAAAATGCTCTAGAATCTAAGGATTTGAAGAAAAGAGCAAAAGTGAAAGATCAAAGCAATGCATAAGGCTTAGTTGCCAAAGGAAAAGCAGAAAAGAAAACCATCAAGCAGAAGAAAAACAATAACCAGAAAGATAAAGCTGAGAGAAATAAGAAAAAAAGGAAGTGTTACTTCTACCAAAAAGAGGGCACTACATCAAGGATTGTTTTGAAAAAAAGAAACTAGAGGAACTGCAAAAGAAGTCAAATGGGAAGGCTCCCTAGCCTCTCGAAGATGAAGGTGGCTATGATAAAGCAGATGTCCTGGTGGCTGCAGAGAGGCACCCAACTTGTGAGTGGATATTAGATTCTGGTTGTTCTTTCCATATGTGTCCAAATAAGAGCTTCTTTAAGACCTTTGAAAATGTGAATGGTGGGAAGGTACTGTTAGGGAATAATTTGGCTTGCAAGGTGGCTGGTATATGAACCATTAGCTTAAAAATGTTTGATGGTGTCACTAGAGACTTGCACCATGTGAGATATGTTCCTGAACTCAAAAGAAATCTAATATCCCTACGAATGGTTGATCAATTAGGGTGCACAATTAAGGCTGAAAATGGAGAAATACATGTTGCAGATAAAGGTGAAACTGTTATGAAGGGAGTTAGGAAAAATGGGCTATAGATGCTAGTTGGATCCTCACCTGTACATAGGATCTCAGCAAGTGTGACCAGAGATAGAACTAAACTCTGGCACATGAGACTAGCTCATATCAGTGAAAGAGGTCTAAGGGAGTTAAGCAATCAGGGCTTGTTTGGAAATGACAAAATTTCCTTCTTAAAATTTTGTGAGAAATGTGTATTTGGCAAAGCTACAAGATTGAAATTCAGTATGGGGAGAAAAGAAACCAAGTAAACCTTAGATTATATTCACTCAGATCTTTGGGGACCATCTCAAGTTCCATCTTTAGGTGGAGCTAGGTACTTTGTGTCCTTTATAGATGACTTCTCAAGGAAGGTATGGATTTATGTGTTAAAGCACAAAAATAAAGCATAAGAGAAGTTTTAAGAGTGGATAACCTTGGTGGAGAATCAAACTGATAAGAAAATAAAAAGGCTAAGGACAGATAATGGGCTGGAGTATTGCAGTAGAGAGTTTGAAGATTTCTGCAAGTCAAAAGGCATAGCAAGGCATAGAACTGTCACCTACATTCCACAACAAAATGGGCTAGTAGAAAGAATGAACAGAACCTTAATACAGAGGGTAAGATGTATGCTGCTGAATGCAAGTTTATCTAAAGACTTTTGGGCTGAGGCAGTCACAACAGCTGCCTACTTGATAAACAAAAGTCCATCCTCAGCCCTAGGCTTCAAGGCACCACAGGAGATTTGGTCAAGGAAGCCACCAGATTTGAGTAATCTGAGGATTTTTGGGTGCCCTGCTTATGCTCACATAAAGCAAAACAAGCTTGAACCAAGGGCTATCAAAGGATATTTTTTGGGTTATCCAGAAGGTATTAAGGGATACAAAATATGGACTCTCAATGGGAAACTGATGGTTGTCAAAGCCAACAAAAATAAAAACCTACTCTAAATAAATTGTATATAGTGATTGAGCAGGGTGGTGTCCACAGAGACCGATAATTATTTAAATCCTTTTAAAATGTAAAATACAAAATGGGGAGATTGTTCACAATAATAAAAATCAAATTAAAATAACAAGAATGCAAATTAAATTTGTAATTCAAATTGGGAAAAGTTCTGGTTGAAGGAATTAACTCAGCTTGATTCGAATACTGATAATTGATTCAAATATAAATCATTACTACTTATAAATAGACCGGTTATAGCTACTAAGACCCTTTAATAGCCAATCTCTCCTTAACTAGTTGATAACCAAGGTACGACCATTAGTTATTTCCCTAATTAATAGACAACCCTAGATACGATCATAGGATTTAATCAATTGACAGTCTGAGAAACCAGAGAGACTCAAATCCTAATCAACAAACACATACGATGGTTCATTTAAATTAGATTGTTTATTATCATAACACAACGCACTATTATGCTATTTGTCACAAACATTAAAATTTTCATACGATAAATCTTTTAATTGAAAATAGATTAAGTTGATAATTAAATAGTGGCCAATTATCTAATTAACAAACATAATCATGACAATAATTTAGAGAATAAAAAATATCCAAAAGTAATAAAATAATTAAAGTATAAGAAAGATCTCACAGTCATGATGAATCAAAGCTTTATTAACCTTCAAACTGAATAATAGGTTTAGTTCTTCATAGAGAGAAAAAAAATTTAGATATATGATTTCTTTCCAATTGATCCCCTCTCCTTGCCTCCTTCAGAGTTCTTTTTAAAATAAAATACTAATATCTAAAATATTATCTAAATATTAAATTCAGAATTACAAAAATAACCAAAAAGATAAAACATGTTAAAATAAAAACTGCAGGTTCTTAGTTGACAGCACGCGCCCACGCTTTATCAACAAAGTTCTTCTAAAGCTCATAATTTCTCTATGAAAAGAATCATCCTTAAACAGTATCTTGTACCTCAATTTTAGCACTAACCAATAGAATTGTACCTACAAAAATAAAACACAAGTAAATCACTATTATTAAGTGCAAAACATCGATATTAAAAGAAGTAAACAATGCAAAACTAGTGCATAAATTGCACTCTAACAAATTCTCCTGCACCAAGATAATGCTTGTCCTCAAGCATATAACTCAAGACTAATCTCAAATCTCCACTCAATTCTCATCTCAACTCATCCAAAAACAATCTTAAACAAGCATACCTCAAGAATTTAAGTCAATCAACATTCGAGAGACAAGGATTTTAAAGCATAGGATCTCATAAGCTAGTATAAAACATTCAACCACTAAGAAAATCCATTCAAAATTCAAGTGCAACAAGATTTAATAGCCCTCTCATTGACTTCACTCCATGCACTCAAATCAAATCAAAGAATGCTATTACCATAAGCTTGCTCATATATCATATCTCATTCCACAAAACATGAATTAAATGCAAAAATCTAAGGGTCTTAGAAAGGTTATAACGGGGTTAAATGGGTTAAATGAAAAAGAAAGGTCTATGAAAGAAAAAGAGATCAAAATGAGAAGAATAAACTCATTGAATGAACCTTATGATATCAAAACGCTTATTTCTACTCAAGTCGCCAATAATGTAAACACCCTTCTTTTTTTCTTTTTTTTCTTTTTTTTCTTTTTTTATAATTTTTTTTTGATTAATCAAACAAAATAAATGAACCTTACACAATTTAATTCAAGCATAATGCTTGTTGATCTAATTGAGAAACTTTAATTTAAGGTAGCAAAAGCAACAAAATATATACAAAATATATCCAAACAATGAGTCCAAAAATCTTCTTAAATTGAGGCTCAGAAAGAAGGAAAAATAGGGTAAGTAGATGGAGAGAATTAGATGGGTAATAGGTGAAGATAACGGTTAAGGCTCAAACAAAGGTAACAAATAAAGGGCTTCGGGTGGAGAAAAAGAAGAAAAATGTGAAAATAGAAAAATGGAAAGTGGTGCCCTTATCATTTTAATGCATAAAATCCCGTAATGCAAACAACATGCATAACAAAGCAAGTTCTAGAATAAACAAACTAAGATTGATATTTATACAACAAAAATAATTACAGCAAAGTGGTTGCTCACAGGCTCAAATCCTTATAAAGTTGGTAAATTTACCATTAAATCATGTACACTCTTCAAATGAATCAACCCTCAATAGTAGTGTAGAATGAGAAGAAGGTATGAGTGATATATAAAAGTAAAGGTAAAAAAAAAAAAAGTGAGAAAGTGTACGTAGTAATATAAAAAGTAAAAGATAAAATGTGAATGTGGAAAAAAATGAAAGAGTATGATAAAATAAAAATAGATGTAAATAATTTGAGATAAATGGGAAAAGAGTAGTGAGAAAGAAAAGAAAAAAATTAAGAATAATATATGAAGCATACTAACTCCAAAATCATTTAAGGATGAGAAGAGTGAAAATAATACTTCCAGACATCAATATTGCAAAAATCCCTCCCCCACACCAAGAACTTATATTGTCCCCAATGTATGATAATCAAAACTCACATAAAGAAATAAAGCGTAAGGATAACAGATTAAAGGAAAAACGTCCCTGATTTGTGAGCTTTTATCCACATAACGTCTATGGGCCTGGCAGAAAAGGTGGCATAAATCCCACACTCTCGAAGTATGGGGACAAATTCTGCTCAATCTTGTTCAGCTTATGCTCCATTTTCTCTAACTGAATGCTCAAAGGTAATGCAGATGTAGAAGGAATAGTTGGTGGGGTAGCAGTTTCATCGTCAAACTCGTCATCAGAGGTAGCACCACTCCTAACATAAAGCTTCTTTGGAAGCTGAGTGGGTTATGGTTCAGTAAACTGAAATTTCCCCTCCTTGAATTGGACCTGTTCTTTCAAATAAAGACATATCCAAAAATTCTTTTTGGCAAGTAGGATGTAAATAATTATTGTTAGGATCAAGCACACATAAGTTTATAGCTAACAAAGTAATGTATGGACCAAGAAATAAAGTTCTATAACGTTTAAGCACACTCTGAAATTGATCTGCTAATCAAAACCTAGATTAGGCCTCACATCATTTAACATGCACCAGATAAAATAAAACTCGATTTTAGAGAAAAATCCCGAGTGATCTTTTTTTCCTAAAAAATTATATGCTAAGAACCGATGCACACATTTCAAAACAGGATCACGTAAGAAAGAGCTCTTAGATTTACTCGGGTTATAGGTATAGTGATCAGAAGATAAATGACGCCAAATACCATAAGGCTCAAAATTTTCGCTAAAGTCACAAGTTGTCCCTAAATATGCATCACTAGAAGAATAATTATCATCAATGAATCCTAAAGCTAGGTTAAAATTTATGATAGGTAATGAAAAATTTCGTCCAATTAACCTAAACTTTATAACATTCGGAGTATGCAAAGTAAAATCATTCGGTATATTAAATTGAAAAGTAGCATAAAACTCCCTAATCAACTCAACATAACCCAAACAATCAACATCAACAAACTGACGCAAACCAATCTTATCTATCAAAGAATTAAAATTATCCTTAACATTCAATTTTTCAAGAGTCGATTAATGAATATACTTAGCTGGAAGTATTTCTCGCTTGGAAATATCTTTGTACCTTTCCTTCTCTTGTTGAGTCGTGAATGTGAGGCACCCTCTGAGATTGGATTCAGGAAGTGGCAAAACACTCATGCCTTTTCCATGTTTTGATCTTTGTCTCACGGCTTGGCGTGAATCTGAAACTGTGTTCCATGGAACCATAGTGGGAGCGGCAATCTTGGATTTCTTTGCAACGGGTTTCTTTTTAGATTACTTGGAAGTTGATGCTTTCCTCTTCGGCATTGTGACAGTAATTTCACTCACGGGTTTTGATTCACGCAGCTGGAATGCTGGGCGTGGGCTGCGGCTGCTTGCAGGGCTGGTGTAGACGCGGCTGGAGTGTGCTGGAAACTTGCGGGTGCACGGTTGCTGGTTCAGACTCGCGGCTGGAAACTGGGCTGGTGCAGATGCGGCTGGAGTGTGCTAGAAACGCGGCTGCTGGTTGTTGGACTGGTGCAGACTCGCGGCTGGAAACTGGGTTGGTGCAGACGCGGCTGGAATGAACTAGAAACGCGGCTGCTGGTTGCTAGACTGGTGCATTGGTGACGCGTGATACTGGTGTAGACTCGAGATGCTTGCGCGCGCGGCTGGTGAGCTGGGCACGGGACTGCTGGAATGCGGGATGCTGGACTGGTGTTGGCGTGGGTTGGTGACACTAGTGCTGTTATGAGAGGTACGGCTGCTGGTTGCTGGAGAGGCTGGAAACGCGGCTGGAAACTGGAGACACGGCTGGGAACTGCAGACGCTGGAGAAGATTGGTTCTTGCTGGACGTGGGCTGCTTTTGCGGCTGGGGACACGAGATGCAGCGCTGGAAACTGGAGATGCGCGGCTGCTGTTTGCTGCTGGCGCGCTGGAGAAGGCTAGTGCTGAGGAAGACACGGCTGGAGACTGGTTTTAGGGTTTTTGTTTTGTGAACAGTGAAAACACAAAAAAATAATCAAAACCAAGGGAACCATAAACGAAACCAAGGGATTTTTTTTTTACAAATAAAATAATAAAAAGATAAAATAAATAAAACTTTTTATTTTCGGAATTTTTTTTAAACTAAAAATTAAAAAAGACACTTGAGAAATAGAAATAAAATAAAATATAGAAGTACTTATTTAATAAACATATGGGCAAGCCTTAAAGTAATTTTACTTTAAAATCACAGATATATTTATTAGTTAAAACGTGGGCACGCCTGACCAAAAATTTTCTTCTGGCAAAAATAAGAGACACTTGAGACAAAAAAATAAATAAATAAAGAAGTACTTTTTTATAATCATATGGGTAAGACTTAAAACCATTTTACTTTAAAATCACAGAAGTACTTATTACTTAAAAAGTGGGCAAGTCTAACCAAAAATTTTCTTATGGCCAAAATAAGCCAAAAATATTATTTAAACAATCTGAATAAAAATTAAAAACAAAATATATAACAAAATTCAAAATAAATAAATCATTTGGGTTGCCTCCCAAAAAGCGTTATTGTTTTATGTCTTTGGTTAGACACATTCATGCATCAATCTCCATAAAGGGGCTCTCGAGAGCTACATCCTCCACAATATTCACTGAAAAACCTTAATAAAAAGGTTTTAAGCGATGACCATTAACCTTAAAAACTTTGTCAGAGGTCGGACTCTGAACCTCAACTGCATCATGAGGAAAAACATTAGTAACAATAAAAAGTTTTACCCAGCGAGAACGTAATTTACCAGGAAAAAGTTTAAGCTTAGAATGAAAAAGAAGAACTTTTTGACCGACAGAAAACTCCTTTCTTAAAATCATTCAGTCATGAAATGCCTTCTTTTCCTTGTCAAATCGCGAAATCTCATAGGATTCGTTTCTATTCTCCTCAAACTCTTGCAGTTGCAACTTCCTCTACTTTCCCGCTTCATCCATCCGCATAATACATTGTTTAACCGCCTAGTATGAATCTTCAACATCCAAATAAAAAACTTCCTGCACTATAGGGTTAATAACATCCACAGAAAATACCGAATGTTCTTCACTAGGATATTTCATGGCATCATTCATATTGAACTCTATAACCTCTATAACCTCTCCATCAAACTCTATAGTGAGAGTCCCTTTATGTACATCCATTTTAGTTCTAGCGGTCTTAAGAAAAGGTATTCCTAACAAAATTAGGACAGAATTAGAGGAGTTATCCTCTTTCATATTAAGTACATAAAAATGAGCAGGAAACACCAACTAATTAACTTGTACTAAGACATCTTCTAATACCCTATCAGGATATTAATTAGACCTAGTTGAATTATCACGCCAGTTGATTTTAATGCACCAACATTCAAAGATGAATAAATGGAACGAGGCATGATATTAATAGAAGCTCTTAGATCTAACATAGCCTTCTCAACTTTAACACTACTAATTTTGCAAGGGATAGTAAACATACCTGGATCCTTGCACTTAGGAGGTAGTTTCTTTTAGAGAACTGCTGAAACATTCTCCCCTATGTGAACTCTTTCATCTCCTCTTAATTTTCTCTTAGCGGTGCACTGTTTCTTAAAGAATTTAGCATATTGAGGTATTTGTTTTATAGCATCTAATCAGGGAATATTTACCTCAACCTTGCGAAATGTCTAAAGGATGCCTTTTTCTTGTTCCTCCTTCTTGGGTTTTACAAATCGGCTTAGAAAAGAAAGAGGTATCACCACAGGTAAGGGCTTCGCTCTGGTGGGTTGCGCATCCTGAGATTTAGGCATCGATTCATTTTTCTCAAGCTCATCTTCTACATGCTTTGTCACTTTCTTACTAGGCTCTTGCAACTCATTCCCACTTCTAAGGATGACAGCACTAGCGGTTTGCTTTGGATTCACCTCAGATTGTGAAGGCAATCTCACTGATACTTGAGACTCCAGACGGTTCACTGTAGTCGCCAATTGACTCATTTGGTTCTCCAAATTCTGAATGCTTGTTGTAGTTGCCTGCTGAAATTGTTGAGTGTTAGTCGCAAGTGATTTAACAATTTCTTCAAGAGATATACCTGACTTGGAGTTTGACTGTGGAAGGACTGTTTTCTTGGTCGGTATTATTATGAGAATCTTGACGGCCTAACTCCATAGTTGAAGTTGGGATGATCCTTCCATCCCGGATTGTATTTTTGTGCATAAGGATCATACCTTCTCTAAGGCATGCCTGGAAATCCTCCAACTGCATGGCTTGTTCAACGGGTTCTTCTTGAAGTGTAGGACACATATTAGTTGAATGACCTATATTGGAACAAATGCCATAAGTTTTTACATGTTGCACATTACCTACAACAAATTTTTCCACAAGAGAAGTAAGTTTATCTAAATGTTGATTAATAGAAGAAATCTTTACTTCATTCACCTTCCTCGAAGTAGGATCTTGCCTACTGCCAAACTGTTGTGCATTAGCAGCTATATTTGAGATCAACTCCCTGGCTTGAGTAAGGGTCTTGTTCACCAACACACCTCTACTAGCAGCATCTATCATACTCCTATCCATCAATGACAGTCCTTCGTAAAAGTATTGAATAAGAAGTTGATCAGAAATCTGATGCTGAGGATAGATGGCATACAATTGTTTTAATTGCTCCCAATACTCATATAAAGTCTCCCCAGGAAGTTTTCTGATCCGACAAATGTCTTTTCTGATGTTGGCAGCTTTTGAAATAGGAAAATACTTCTCGAGGAACTGTTTCTTCAAACCATGCCACGTTGTAATCGATCCAGGAGGCAAGTCGTACAACCAATCTTTAGCTAGCCCATCTAAAGAGAAAGGAAAAGAATGCAGCTTAATCTGCTCTTCAGTAATGCCCTGTAGCCTCATACTTTAACACACAATATGAAACTCCTTGAGATGTTTATGAGGATCTTCACCTGCAAAACCATGAAACTTGGGTAATAAATGAATAAGACCAGACTTTAATTCAGAATTTGCTTCCAAATCTACATATTGAATGCAGAGTGGTTGCTGATTTAAGTCTGGTTCAGCTAACTCTCTAAGAGTTCTTTCTACAGTTGCGGCTCTATTTATTATTTGTTATTCTGAATCGCTAGATGACCTAACCAAATTAGGCACCGTATCTGGTTTAGAAAGTAAAGGCGAGGAGGATCGTTGCTTAGCTCACTTAAATCCATTGTCTCAGTTAGCAAGCTGTCTTCTCAATTTCAGGATCAAATGAAAGTGTACCTATACGAGAAGAACGAACCATACACCAAGTAAAAACGTAAAAACGATTAAATAAACAACACCAATCCCCGGCAACGGTGCCAAAATTTGGTGGTTGTTGAAGCCAGCAAAAATAAAAACCTATTCTAAATAAATTGTGTATAGTGATTGAGCAGGGTCGTGTCCACAGAGATCGGTAATCATTTAAATCCTTTTAAAATATAAAATGCAAAATGGGGAGATTGTTGACAATAATAAAAATCAAATTAAAATAACAAGAGTACAAATTAAAATTGTAATTCAAATTGGGAAAAGTTTTGGTTGAAGGAATTAACTCAACTTGATTCAAATACTAATCATTGATTCAAATATAAATCATTCCTACTTATGAATAGACCGATTATAGCTACTGAGACCTTCTAATAGCCAATCTCTCCTTAACTAGTTGATAACCAAGGTACGACCATTAGTTATTTCCCTAATCAATAGACAACTCTAGATACGATCATAGGATTTAATCAATTGACAGTCTGAGAAACCAACGAAACCCAAATTCTAATCAACAAACACATACGATGGTTCATTTAAATTAGATTGTTTATTCTCATAACACAACGCACTGCTATACTATTTGTTACAAACATTAAAATCTTCATACGATAAATCTTTTAATTGACAATATATTAAGTTGATAATTAAATAGTGGCCAATTATCTAATTAACAAACATAATCATGACAATAATTTAGAGAATAAACAAATACCCAAAAAGCAATAAAACAATTAAAGCATAAGAAAGATCTCACAGTCATGATGAATCAAAGCTTTATTAACCTTCAACCAGAATAATAAGTTTAGTTCTTCATAGAGAGAAAAGAAAAATTTAGATCTAGGGTTTCTTTCCAATTGATCCTCTCTCCTTACCTCCTTCAGAGTTCTTTTTAAAATAAAATACTAATATCTAAAATATTATCTAAATATTAAATTCAAAATTACAAAAATAACCAAAAAGATAAAACATGTTAAAATAAAAACTGCAGGTTCTTAGTTGACAACACACGCCCACGCCTTGTCAACAAAGTTCTTCTGAAGCTCATAATTTCTCTAGAAAAAGAATCATCCTCAAATTTAGCACCAATCAGTAGAATTGCACCTACAAAAATAAAACACAAGTAAATCACTATTATTAAGTGCAAAACATCGATATTAAAATAAGTAAACAATGCAAAACTAGTGCATAAATTGCACTCTAACAGAAACCATCCAGAATACTTATCAGCAGGGATGTTATTTTTGATGAAGAACTAATGCTTCAGTCAAAGGTAGAAATTGAGATTGAAGCTATAGAATCAGAGGAAGCTGAAACTGTTGGACAGAAGGTGGAGCACTCTGATAGTTGCAAGACTTCTGAGGAGCCATCAGAAAAATTCAAAGAATAGAAGATATCATCAGAATTAAAAACATAACAACTTGCTAGAGATAAGGAGAGAAGAGCTATCTAAATGCCAAAGAAATATGGCATAGCTTACCTCATTTCCTGTGAGTTACAACGAAGCTATGTGCAGTGACAGTTGCTGATGAAGTAAATGGTGGAGAGCCTTTGAGTTACAGCGAAGCTATGTGCAGTGATGATAAGCTGAAGTGGTATACTGCAATGCATGATGAAATAATCTCACTAAAGAAGAATAACACTTGGATTTTAGTTGATAAACCTCCTAACAAGAAACTAGTTGGCAGCAAGTAGATTTTCAAGTTAAATGCTGGAGCTTCTGAGAAGGAACCACCAAGGTACAAGGCCAGACTTGTTGCAAAGGGATTTACTCAAAGGGAGGGAGTTGATTTCAATGAGGTGTTCTCATCTGTAGTCAAATACAACTCCATTAGGATGTTGTTGTCCCTCTCTGCATATTATAACCTAGAACTGGAACAGATGGATGTTAAAACTGCTTTCTTACATGGCAGTCTTGATGAAGAAATTTTCATGGCACAGCCAGAAGGGTTCATTGAGAGAGGATCAGAGGACAAGGTGTGTTTGCTGAAAAAAGAGCTTGTATGGCCTCAAGCAATCTCCAAGGCAATGTTATCTGAAATTTGATGAGTTCATGCTAAGCCATGGATACAGCAGAAGCAACTTTGATAATTGTGTGTATTTCAAATTCCTATCCAGTGGTGGTGGTATCTACTTACTTCTCTATGTTGATGACATGCTTATTGCATGCAAACAAAATGAAGAAATAAAGAAGCTCAAGGTTGAACTCAGCACTGAATTTGAAATGAAAGATTTGGGTACTGCTACAAAAATTCTGGGCATGCAGATAATATGGGATAGGGACTCAAAGACTTTGTATCTATCTCAATCTGATTATGTGAAGAAGGTATTAACCAGGTTCAAAATGGAAGATTCAAAACCTGTTACAACACCCATGTCAGCCCACTTCCAGTTATCTAAATCTCTGGAACCTACAACTGATGATGATCTTAACTATATGAGGAAAATTCCATACTCCAGTGCAGTTGGCAGCATCGTGTATGCCACGGTATGCACCAGACCTAACTTGGCACATGGAGTTGGTGTCATCAGTAGGTTTATGGGGAACCCTGGTAAAGATCACTGGAATGCAGTGAAATGGGTATTTAGGTACCTTCGAGGGACTACTGTTTCTGCCATTATATTCGAAAAAATAAGTGGAGCATCACTTGAAGTTGCTGGATTTCTGGATTCTGACTATGCAGCAGATAAGGATAGAAGAAGATCTATTACAGGGTTTGTGTTTACTATGTATGGAGGTGCTGTAAGTTAGAAGTTCTCTCTTCAATCAGTGGTAGCTCTCTCAATGACAGAAGCTGAGTATATTGCACTCACGTAAACCGTAAAGAGGCAATATGGCCGGAGGTTGGTCTCTAAATCGGGGTTTAAACAAGAAGTTGTTAAAGTCAGTTGTGATAGCTCAAGTGCCATTCAGCTGAGTAAGAATCCTAAGTATCATGAGAGGAATAAACATATTGATGTTAGAATGCACTTCATAAGGGATGAAATTGGCAGAGGAGTGGTAAATGTGGTCAAGGTTCCTTTTGAAGACAACCCAGCTGACATGTTAACCAAACCTTTGTCATCAGTCAGGTTCAGGAACTTGCTGAACTTGATTGGGAGTAATAGCTTGTGATTCAAGCTTACTGTTGCTGTTGTAGTAAAGGGAGAAGCATGACCAGAATAGAACTAAGGTGGAGATTTGTGAAGCCAAAGGTTAGTTATATTCTGTTCTGAGCTTGCTGAGGTGGATGATGAACTTGCGTTACTAGGGTCCAAGAGAATAAGCTATTAAGTTGTTACAACTTGGTTCTGGTAAGTGGATACACACGTGTGAAAAGCAGTATATCTAAGCTTCTTCTTCAGTTAGAGAGGGGGACTTGAGAGTTGCTGCATTACAGAGAGAGAAATGCTAAGTCTAGAGAGTTTAATCTGTATTGTGGTGTGTCATTGTAATTAGCCATTCTAGGTTCAATAAAGTTTCTGCCCTAGCTGGTATTTTCAGCCGTGGATGTAGGTTCCTTTTTGGAGCTGAACCACGTTAGTTTCTTGGTGTGGTGATTGTTCTTAATTACTCTATCTTTCTTGCTTCTTTTCTGGTCTTGTATTTGTTAATATTGGGGTCGTGAGTTAATAGTTCTTGGTCAAACAACCATTCTTGGACTTGTATTTATTTAGAAAAATAAAATTACAAGCATAATAGTAACCTAGCTAGAAAAATAAGACTTAATAAAAATAAGATTTCAAACATTAACCAAGTTGTTATTGATCCTAGGCCACAAAGTTTGCAGAATATCATAATAATCTCAAATCTAACTCCTACATACATGAACACGACACATTATTTTGCTACAAATTATTTTCAGAACATTATAATAGAAACTAGAGGCAAAACGGAAAAAAAATTATAATTTCCAAAATTACAACCATAGTAGTAATCGATTTATTTAGGAGGAAAATCATTGTTAATATTTTGACACTTACAATAATACTCAACAGGTAAAACATAATTAAGGCTGACTTCATACTTTTGGGGTTGGATGAGTATTTTCAAAATAAATGGGGTTATTTGTAATACTTTGACTTAATGGGCATTAATTTGAAATTAGCCATATTCAAAATTTTTGCAACTTGTCCTAAAACGACGGAATTTAAATACTTAATGGGGACTAGTTTGAAATTAGCCATATTAAAAACTTTTGCAACTTGTCCAGAATACGTTGTGAAACGTCTTTTTCTAATTCAATAGCTCCATTCAATCCTACAGAATTTAAAGACTTAATGGGGACGAATTTGAAATTAGCCATATTAAAAACTTTTGTAACTTGTCCAGTTGTGAAATGACAGAATTAAATAGTTGCAATCCTATAATTTCCTTGTCCAATATTTTCTAATGACCACATAGAACATAATGAATGATGATCAACAAGGTTAATTCTTCATTATCTTTTGATGATTTGTTACTCTTGCTATTATTTTTTATGTTATTTTCTCTCTTTCTGAAAAGAGTAGTGTTGTTTAGCCTTTTAAAATTAATATTAATTGTATCAATTATTATTTTGCAGGCTATTGTCTAGCAGTGCTATTTCACTTATTGTAATATTTTCTTATTGTATTATGACATGCATTAACAAAAATTACAAAGTGTCAGAGCTTGACATTCTATCATCATATGATATTCCTTCAACAACTCAAGCAGAAATACAATCAGGATTTTTAGTTGTTCATAACAAAATATTTGAATCAAATTATTTTTGTAATATTTTAAAAATCAAATAACAGTATCGGAATAATAATAATAATAGAATCAAATTATAATTAACCAGTCTAACCCAACCAAATCTATAATAATAATAATAATAATAATAATAATAATAATAATAATAATAATAATAATAATAATGTGTTAAATCTCAATTACAAAATTATAAAGACTTAAATAGCTTATCTAATTTTTTATTCTTTTTACTCTTTTAATAGAAGAGGCTATTTCATTCTTGTATCTGCTGCTCTAGACTACAATTCCAAAACCAAAATCACACTCTCTTATAAGTAAATTTATTATTTTATAAGATTAATTTAAAAGTAAGTTGGTTTTAATTTGTTTTTATTTTTTTAGTAAATACTTAACAGCACATAATTATATATCACTTTCATTTTATTTTTGTATATGATGTTAGCTAATTATCTAAAAAGTCTGAATTTAGAATTGGAAAAGGAGATGTAGGAGAAATAAAGTTTATATGCTTTTTGTGGAAATTTTCTTAACTTAAAGATAGTTAATTTATTAACTTTATAGTTAATTTATTAACTTTCTTTATTGTACACTAGATAGTGAATGAAAATTTCATGTTATAAAAGATTTATATTTGATTTTAATAAGTTTAATTTCAAGTTTCATATAATTTTTATTGTTCAATGTAAAATTTTGATTTGACATTCAACCTAATCAACTCAACCAGACAATAAAAGGTTTGGGTAGAATTGGGTTAAATAAGTTTATTTTGTTAAATTGGATGGATTTTATCTGAACTCATTAAAAGTAGACTACGTTAGAATTTCACTAACCATATCAAACCCAACTCATACCCACCCTTATATCATCTATCTAAATCATAAAATGCCAATAATCCAACTCTTTAACCATTTTTACATTGGATTTAAGTTGAGGCAATTGACTTAAACTAACTAACCTAAATTCTAAATAAATGTGAAATAACACAAAAAATTTCTAAACCACAAGTATGACTCATAGATTAAAGGTAAAACGGATAAATTAGCGTTAGAGTGGTAAATTAGTCTACAAAATTAAAAAAGTAAAATATAAAAAAATTAAACTTGTAAATTGCTATTAAGTATGAAATGAAATAAAATATTTGCAATTCACACTTGGAAATAGTAAGAAAAGGAAAATGAGAAAATTAAAGTCGGAGTGGTAAATTAGAAGAAAAAATTGCAAACAAAATAAAAACTTAGAAAAAGGCCATAGAATATTTAAATTGACAATAGGCGTGAAATAAAACAAACAATTTGTAAACCACACATAAGATTAGTAAATTGATGGAAAAAGAGAGTAAATTAAAGTTACAGTTGTAAATTGCAAGAGGAACTTGTAAACAAAACAAAAACTTAGAAAAATGATATAGAACTTGTAAATTGACATTAAGTGTGAAAACAGACAAAAAAATGCTTTTTCCCCTTTTCTAATATTCCCGAAATCAACAAAATAATAGAAATCTTCTTTTCCGCTGCATCACATATTCTTGCATTTGTCACTCTATAAAACTTTCATGGACTATTTTCAAGTTGCGTAAAACATTTGATGCGCCGTAAATGCTTTTTTAGTCTCCATAATTTGAGATAATTATCTAATTACTTTCTATATTTTTAAAAATTATTCAAATGTCTATGTCATATTTCTATTCATATTAAAATCTATTTAGTTATTAGTTATATATTTGTAACCAATTTAATATCATATATCTTGATAAATTTGCCGAAGAGGAAAATAATTTATTTAGTATTGTTAGGGGAATAAAATAGGGTGACCACGATCTCCTCGAAGTGAAGAGTGAGTAAATAGTTGATAGGCTATTAGGAGAAAATTCAGGTGATCTTGAGCAGACCACCTCGATCAGGTGATAATTTTGAGGACCTCCACCAGGTGGTAATTCTGATGATCTCGACCAAGTGATAATTTCGAGGACCTCAACTAGGTGGTAATTTTGATAACCTTGAGCAGACCACCTCAACCAGGTGGTAATCCTGATGACCATGTGCATAACACCTCGACCATGTGGTAATCCTTATGACCGTGAGAAGAACACCTCGACCAGGTGGTAATTCTTGAGGTTATGAGCAGACCATCTCAATCAGGAGATAATTCTAGTGACTTTGAGTAGATAGGTTTGAGGAGACCAGAACTAAGTCAGACCACAGACCTCAATTAAGTTCAACTATAAGTTTCTTCCGAAAGGTCGGGCATAACGTCCATGCACGCTCAACTGCTATAATTGCAGCTCAATAACTACTCTGTAACAAGTGCATTCAATCCAGTAATGCCAACACATTCAAGATGATACGACAATTTCAGATGTCTATAAAGGTACTAAAAAATCCAAAGCGGGGGGGGGGGACTCTCCTCAACAATTTTTTTGATTATTTTGTTATATTTATTTGAGATTATTTCTTTATTTAAAAATCATAAATTATTTATTTATTTATTTATTTTGCTTTACCCGAAAATCCTCGACATCGACTTAAATATCGAAGGGTTAATGCTTTGAAAAAATTTCTGACCCCTCTTACCGTTCTTTGTGATTTCAGGCGTTTGTGAGTTATCTACTAGTGATCGTAAGCTCATTCCCCAACAAATAAATTTAATGTTGACGCAAAGATTTGGTATCCAATCAAAGAACCGACTAGTCCAAATTTCGACGTCAACAAGTATTATGGATGATTGGTTATGGAGAGAATTATTCATTTTTGTAGGTTGGTCTGCAGTCTCTTTGCTATTTCCTTATGCCTATTTCCTTTTAAGGGGTTGGTGTCTGAATTTTAAGTTACATCAAATAGGAATACTATTTCACCCTTAAAAATTAAGATCCAACTTCTACAAAAGTAATGACAAGGGCACTTTGGGTAAATCTTAAAATATATGAAGTAACTTACTCAAATTGGCGAGTGTAACGGAAAATTTAATCCTTTCACATTTTGCATACATTATGAGTTAAACATTTGATACAGATTTGTTTTCTTGAGTCCTTGTTGTTTGGTTTAGGAGACTGAAATTCCTTCCGAGGACACTCCAAGTAATTTGTCAAGCAACAAATAAATAAAAAAAAACACACAACACAAAGATTTACATGGAAAACTCCAAACTTGAAGAAAAATTATGGTTGTTGTCAAAAGACAACAAAAAAAAAATTCACTATGTGAAAAATTATTACAATTACATTCTCATAAATAATTTTCATTTACCTAAACCCCAAATACATGATCCTAAGAAATATTTCTTAACAAAGCAGATCCATAATACCTATATTAAAGACTCAAATGGTCCCACAATATATCTTTTGTATTCTCAATTTTGGGATGCGAAGCTCTCAAATGAGAGCTTCCTTTTATAGGCAAAATTCCAATATTGTGGGCTTAAAAAATCAAATAATGTGGCTTCTTAATTTGTGGCACCGATTATTTTTTACAGTCAAAATTCTTGACTTTTTTTTAATCACACTTTCAACAGTTTGGAGAAAGAAACTAAGATAAAAAGATCTTTAAATGAATCACTTAAATCTTTTGAAAGTAAAATTTATTTCATGGAAAATTCTATGGTGCCGTGATTAAAAATATGGTATTTATACCGTAATTATTATAGACCGTTAGATTAAATCAACGGTTCACAATAACTATAAAATAATAAAAAATTTTAATTAAATGATATCTAACCGGTTATAAGCTGGTTAGGTTTTTTTAAATTCTTTCCTTGCGCTTCTTGGCCACTTGTTTCCCATTGGATTTGTCACCACCCACTATTGTTGTAAGAAAAACAAGCTTAAATATGTAATTTCGGGTTTAAAAATTTTGAGTGAAATGGATGTGTTTGAGGAAAGAAAATCAATCCTAGAGATGAATGAAGCTAATATATGATGTAGATTGAATAAAAAATTGGCTAAAAGAAGCTTGAAAATGAAGAGAGAGAAACATGTAGAATTGGATTTTTGATTTTGGGTTTTATAAGCAGAGTTGATGAAATGTTGTTTTCAGAGTGAAAATTAGATGAGTAGTGGATGAACAATGGTTTGAGTGATTGATTTTAACAAGAAAATGGGTGAAAGATGAAGAGATTTGAAAAAGAAAATGGAGAAGCACTATTCACACATGAGCGAGAAAGATGAATAAGTGAAGAACAAGTGAAGAAATGATGATTGGGAAGTGTTTAATGAAAGTGAAATGCATGGTATTGATTTGAATCATTGATTTTGGCATAAAAATGGTTGAGAAATGAAGAGAGATTGAATGGAAATGGAGGTGAGTGTTAACGGTTTTGGAGAGAGAGAGGAGCGAAGAAGAGCTTGTGAAGAAGAAAAGAAAACAGAAAAAAAATATGACAAACCCATGACCAAGCGGCTAGCAGCTTGCTCTTGGGTTTGAGGACAGTTTCCAGGCGGCTAGCCGCTTGATCTCGGGTTTGAGGACAGTTTCCAAGCAGCTAGCCGCTTGGAACAGGAGGCTAGTCGCGGGTTGCTGTCCATCTGCACTTTACTTACTTTCCGGCTAATTTTGATCAATCCCGTGATCATTTCGTGATCCCGAAACATCTCAAGAGCCAATTTAATGCATGAATCATGATTTTAAACATTTAAAACATGATTAATTCAAACAAATAATTCATCCATCAAGTATATATCATGAAGCACATAAGCATTCAAAAATTAATAAATCAAACACCTCACATATCAATCATGCGCAAACACTTTATAAACATCAACAATCACCAAGCAAACAATTTTAATAGATTCAATAACATAAATAGAGATGTTAATGCGAAAATTTCATCATCCCAAGTTCATGCTGAATTTTTGAAAATTGTTCTTCGCAAAGGGGTTTGGTAAAAATATCCGCAAGTTATTTTTCCGTAGAAATAAATTCTAATGCAATATCGGCAATAAACAGTAGGACATTGCAATTTCTTTTCTAAAAAAATACAGTTAAAAAGGACCATAAGGTTCAAATTAAACATGTCAATTATTCGATTTCAAACTAGTAAAGGGGTCTATCCAAAAAAAAAAATAGTAACATATCAATCTTTAGTCGAACCTAGTTTTTTTAAAAAAATTATATTGTTTATGCCATAAAATTGATTTAAATGTATAAATATGACATCATACTGAGTAATTCCAATAATATGACAATTCATGAAAAATAAGTCGTAATTATCCTTCAAAGATTATGTTTATTCTCTATTTTTACCTGTCCATTTTTCATCTATTTTTACCCAACCATTACCAATTCTTAACTAATAACTACCCAACATGTAATTCTATCCAACTTGTAATTGTAACTTAATTGACCTTTATCTAAAAATTACCAAATCTTTTACCAATTTATACTAGACTGTGATTGCGCCTTTTTCAATTTTCTTGGGTAGGGAAAAATGGACAAGAGGTTATATATTTTGAAATTTCACACTTTTATGGCAAATATAAGCCAAAAACTCATATCCTTTTCTTTTTGAAAATTCTGTCACTTGACACTTGAACATAACATTGTTAATTGAATGATATTACAATTTTTTCATTGCCACTTTGGGATTTAGGATAAAATTTTCCTTATTTCAAAAATGCAACTCTACTAAATATCATTAAGCATGAAGTACAATACAAACTTATATGAATAGATTTCGCCCAAAACAATATCCTCTCAAACAAACATTAATCCATCTAGTAATAAGTATATGAAAAAATACTAGTTACAAAAGATTTCACCATCACATTTTTTGTGAAGCCAAAGGTTAGTTATATTCTATTATGAGCTTGCTGAGATGGCTGATGAATTGGCATTAGTGGGGTCCAAGAGAATAAGCTGTTAAGTTGTTACAGCTTGGTTATGGTAAGTGGATACACACGTGTGAAAAGCAGCATATCTAAGCTTCTTCTTGATCGAGAGAGGGGCACTTGAGAGTTGCTGCATTGCAGAGAGAGAAACGCTAAGTCTAGAGAGTTTAATTTGTATTGTGGTGTGTCATTGTAATCAGCCATTCTTGGTTCAATAAAGTTTCTGCCCTAGCTGGCATTTTCAGCTGTGGATGTAGGTTCCTTTGTGAAGCTGAACCACGTTAGTTTCTTGGTGTGGTGATTGTTCTTAATTACTCTTATCTTTCTTGCTTCTTTTATGGTCATTGTATTTGTTAATCTTGGGGTCGTGATATAACTCAGTTATTATAAAAAACAGGTATCAGAGCTTGGTGTTTGATTGTGATCGAATTCTAAAATGGCAAGCACCAAAGTTGATCTTGAGAAATTTAATGGAGATAATGACTTTTATCCCTAGAGCTTAAAAATGAGAGCAATTATGATTCAGCAAGGGCTTGACGGTGCCCTTGATGAAGAAGAAGATCCTATGGCCAAGAAAGAAAAGGGAGAAGGTTCTTCATGTCTTGGTGGAGACCAGAGAGTCATAAATAACAAGGCTCATAGCACGATTATCTTACATCTCTCTAATGAAGTCTTGAGAGAGGTGTCGAAAAAAAGAACTGCATCTGGTTTGTGGGCTAAACTTGAAGAAATATTTCTAAAAAAATCTTTAGCAAAAAGGTTTTATATGAAGAGGAGATTATACACATTCTCGATGAAAGATGATGTATCCATGAAGGATCATGTGGACGAGTTTAATAAACTCATTCTTGATCTTGAGAATGTCAACATAATTCTTGAAGATGAAGACATGGCACTTATCCTACTTAGTTCCCTTCTAGAATTTTATGAACACTTTGTAGACACACTCCTTTATGGAAGACAGACTTTCACGTTGAAAGATGTCAAAAATGCTCTAGAATCTAAGGATTTGAAGAAAAGAGCAAAAGTGAAAGATCAAAGCAATGCATAAGGCTTAGTTGCCAAAGGAAAAGCAGAAAAGAAAACCATCAAGCAGAAGAAAAACAATAACCAGAAAGATAAAGCTGAGAGAAATAAGAAAAAAAGGAAGTGTTACTTCTACCAAAAAGAGGGCACTACATCAAGGATTGTTTTGAAAAAAAGAAACTAGAGGAACTGCAAAAGAAGTCAAATGGGAAGGCTCCTGTAGCCTCTGAAGATGAAGGTGGCTATGATAAAGCAGATGTCCTGGTGGCTGCAGAGAGGCACCCAACTTGTGAGTGGATATTAGATTCTGGTTGTTCTTTCCATATGTGTCCAAATAAGAGCTTCTTTAAGACCTTTGAAAATGTGAATGGTGGGAAGGTACTGTTAGGGAATAATTTGGCTTGCAAGGTGGCTGGTATATGAACCATTAGCTTAAAAATGTTTGATGGTGTCACTAGAGACTTGCACCATGTGAGATATGTTCCTGAACTCAAAAGAAATCTAATATCCCTACGAATGGTTGATCAATTAGGGTGCACAATTAAGGCTGAAAATGGAGAAATACATGTTGCAGATAAAGGTGAAACTGTTATGAAGGGAGTTAGGAAAAATGGGCTATAGATACTAGTTGGATCCTCACCTGTACATAGGATCTCAGCAAGTGTGACCAGAGATAGAACTAAACTCTGGCACATGAGACTAGCTCATATCAGTGAAAGAGGTCTAAGGGAGTTAAGCAATCAGGGCTTGTTTGGAAATGACAAAATTTCCTTCTTAAAATTTTGTGAGAAATGTGTATTTGGCAAAGCTACAAGATTGAAATTCAGTATGGGGAGAAAAGAAACCAAGTAAACCTTAGATTATATTCACTCAGATCTTTGGGGACCATCTCAAGTTCCATCTTTAGGTGGAGCTAGGTACTTTGTGTCCTTTATAGATGACTTCTCAAGGAAGGTATGGATTTATGTGTTAAAGCACAAAAATAAAGCATAAGAGAAGTTTTAAGAGTGGATAACCTTGGTGGAGAATCAAACTGATAAGAAAATAAAAAGGCTAAGGACAGATAATGGGCTGGAGTATTGCAGTAGAGAGTTTGAAGATTTCTGCAAGTCAAAAGGCATAGCAAGGCATAGAACTGTCACCTACATTCCACAACAAAATGGGCTAGTAGAAAGAATGAACAGAACCTTAATACAGAGGGTAAGATGTATGCTGCTGAATGCAAGTTTATCTAAAGACTTTTGGGCTGAGGCAGTCACAACAGCTGCCTACTTGATAAACAAAAGTCCATCCTCAGCCCTAGGCTTCAAGGCACCACAGGAGATTTGGTCAAGGAAGCCACCAGATTTGAGTAATCTGAGGATTTTTGGGTGCCCTGCTTATGCTCACATAAAGCAAAACAAGCTTGAACCAAGGGCTATCAAAGGATATTTTTTGGGTTATCCAGAAGGTATTAAGGGATACAAAATATGGACTCTCAATGGGAAACTGATGGTTGTCAAAGCCAGCAAAAATAAAAACCTACTCTAAATAAATTGTATATAGTGATTGAGCAGGGTGGTGTCCACAGAGACCGATAATTATTTAAATCCTTTTAAAATGTAAAATACAAAATGGGGAGATTGTTCACAATAATAAAAATCAAATTAAAATAACAAGAATGCAAATTAAATTTGTAATTCAAATTGGGAAAAGTTCTGGTTGAAGGAATTAACTCAGCTTGATTCGAATACTGATAATTGATTCAAATATAAATCATTACTACTTATAAATAGACCGGTTATAGCTACTAAGACCCTTTAATAGCCAATCTCTCCTTAACTAGTTGATAACCAAGGTACGACCATTAGTTATTTCCCTAATTAATAGACAACCCTAGATACGATCATAGGATTTAATCAATTGACAGTCTGAGAAACCAGAGAGACTCAAATCCTAATCAACAAACACATACGATGGTTCATTTAAATTAGATTGTTTATTATCATAACACAACGCACTATTATGCTATTTGTCACAAACATTAAAATTTTCATACGATAAATCTTTTAATTGAAAATAGATTAAGTTGATAATTAAATAGTGGCCAATTATCTAATTAACAAACATAATCATGACAATAATTTAGAGAATAAAAAATATCCAAAAAGTAATAAAATAATTAAAGTATAAGAAAGATCTCACAGTCATGATGAATCAAAGCTTTATTAACCTTCAACCAGAATAATAGGTTTAGTTCTTCATAGAGAGAAAATAAAAATTTAGATATATGATTTCTTTCCAATTGATCCCCTCTCCTTGCCTCCTTCAGAGTTCTTTTTAAAATAAAATACTAATATCTAAAATATTATCTAAATATTAAATTCAGAATTACAAAAATAACCAAAAAGATAAAACATGTTAAAATAAAAACTGCAGGTTCTTAGTTGACAGCACGCGCCCACGCTTTATCAACAAAGTTCTTCTAAAGCTCATAATTTCTCTATGAAAAGAATCATCCTTAAACAGTATCTTGTACCTCAATTTTAGCACTAACCAATAGAATTGTACCTACAAAAATAAAACACAAGTAAATCACTATTATTAAGTGCAAAACATCGATATTAAAAGAAGTAAACAATGCAAAACTAGTGCATAAATTGCACTCTAACAAATTCTCCTGCACCAAGATAATGCTTGTCCTCAAGCATATAACTCAAGACTAATCTCAAATCTCCACTCAATTCTCATCTCAACTCATCCAAAAACAATCTTAAACAAGCATACCTCAAGAATTTAAGTCAATCAACATTCGAGAGACAAGGATTTTAAAGCATAGGATCTCATAAGCTAGTATAAAACATTCAACCACTAAGAAAATCCATTCAAAATTCAAGTGCAACAAGATTTAATAGCCCTCTCATTGACTTCACTCCATGCACTCAAATCAAATCAAAGAATGCTATTACCATAAGCTTGCTCATATATCATATCTCATTCCACAAAACATGAATTAAATGCAAAAATCTAAGGGTCTTAGAAAGGTTATAACGGGGTTAAATGGGTTAAATGAAAAAGAAAGGTCTATGAAAGAAAAAGAGATCAAAATGAGAAGAATAAACTCATTGAATGAACCTTATGATATCAAAACGCTTATTTCTACTCAAGTCGCCAATAATGTAAACACCCTTTTTTTTCTTTTTCTTTTTTTTCTTTTTTTCAATTTTTTTGAATTTTTTTTGATTTTTTTTAATGATGAATCAAACAAAAAAAATGAACCTTGCACAATTTAATTCAAGCATAATGCTTGTTGATCTAATTGAGAAACTTTAATTTAAGGTAGCAAAAGCAACAAAATATATACAAAATATATCCAAACAATGAGTCCAAAAATCTTCTTAAATTGAGGCTCAGAAAGAAGGAAAAATAGGGTAAGTAGATGGAGAGAATTAGATGGGTAATAGGTGAAGATAACGGTTAAGGCTCAAACAAAGGTAACAAATAAAGGGCTTCGGGTGGAGAAAAAGAAGAAAAATGTGAAAATAGAAAAATGGAAAGTGGTGCCCTTATCATTTTAATGCATAAAATCCCGTAATGCAGCTTCAACATGCATAACAAAGCAAGTTCTAGAATAAACAAACTAAGATTGATATTTATACAACAAAAATAATTACAGCAAAGTGGTTGCTCACAGGCTCAAATCCTTATAAAGTTGGTAAATTTACCATTAAATCATGTACACTCTTCAAATGAATCAACCCTCAATAGTAGTGTAGAATGAGAAGAAGGTATGAGTGATATATAAAAGTAAAGGTAAAAAAAAAAAAGTGAGAAAGTGTACGTAGTAATATAAAAAGTAAAAGATAAAATGTGAATGTGGAAAAAAATGAAAGAGTATGATAAAATAAAAATAGATGTAAATAATTTGAGATAAATGGGAAAAGAGTAGTGAGAAAGAAAAGAAAAAAATTAAGAATAATATATGAAGCATACTAACTCCAAAATCATTTAAGGATGAGAAGAGTGAAAATAATACTTCCAGACATCAATATTGCAAAAATCCCTCCCCCACACCAAGAACTTATATTGTCCCCAATGTATGATAATCAAAACTCACATAAAGAAATAAAGCGTAAGGATAACAGATTAAAGGAAAAACGTCCCTGATTTGTGAGCTTTTATCCACATAACGTCTATGGGCCTGGCAGAAAAGGTGGCATAAATCCCACACTCTCGAAGTATGGGGACAAATTCTGCTCAATCTTGTTCAAACTTATGCTCCATTTTCTCTAACCCAGAATGCTCAAAGGTAATGCAGATGTAGAAGGAATAGTTGGTGGGGTAGCAGTTTCATCGTCAAACTCGTCATCAGAGGTAGCACCACTCCTAACATAAAGCTTCTTTGGAAGCTGAGTGGGTTATGGTTCAGTAAACTGAAATTTCCCCTCCTTGAATTGGACCTGTTCTTTCAAATAAAGACATATCCAAAAATTCTTTTTGGCAAGTAGGATGTAAATAATTATTGTTAGGATCAAGCACACATAAGTTTATAGCTAACAAAGTAATGTATGGACCAAGAAATAAAGTTCTATAACGTTTAAGCACACTCTGAAATTGATCTGCTAATCAAAACCTAGATTAGGCCTCACATCATTTAACATGCACCAGATAAAATAAAACTCAGTTTTAGAGAAAAATCCCGAGTGATCTTTTTTTCCTAAAAAATTATATGCTAAGAACCGATGCACACATTTCAAAACAGGATCACGTAAGAAAGAGCTCTTAGATTTACTCGGGTTATAGGTATAGTGATCAGAAGATAAATGACGCCAAATACCATAAGGCTCAAAATTTTCGCTAAAGTCACAAGTTGTCCCTAAATATGCATCACTAGAAGAATAATTATCATCAATGAATCCTAAAGCTAGGTTAAAATTTATGATAGGTAATGAAAAATTTCGTCTAATTAACCTAAACTTTATAACATTCGGAGTATGCAAAGTAAAATCATTCGGTATATTAAATTGAAAAGTAGCATAAAACTCCCTAATCAACTCAACATAACCCAAACAATCAACATCAACAAACTGACGCAAACCAATCTTATCTATCAAAGAATTAAAATTATCCTTAACATTCAATTTTTCAAGAGTCGATTAATGAATATACTTAGCTGGAAGTATTTCTCGCTTGGAAATATCTTTGTACCTTTCCTTCTCTTGTTGAGTCGTGAATGTGAGGCACCCTCTGAGATTGGATTCAGGAAGTGGCAAAACACTCATGCCTTTTCCATGTTTTGATCTTTGTCTCACGGCTTGGCGTGAATCTGAAACTGTGTTCCATGGAACCATAGTGGGAGCGGCAATCTTGGATTTCTTTGCAACGGGTTTCTTTTTAGATTACTTGGAAGTTGATGCTTTCCTCTTCGGCATTGTGACAGTAATTTCACTCACGGGTTTTGATTCACGCAGCTGGAATGCTGGGCGTGGGCTGCGGCTGCTTGCAGGGCTGGTGTAGACGCGGCTGGAGTGTGCTGGAAACTTGCGGGTGCACGGTTGCTGGTTCAGACTCGCGGCTGGAAACTGGGCTGGTGCAGATGCGGCTGGAGTGTGCTAGAAACGCGGCTGCTGGTTGTTGGACTGGTGCAGACTCGCGGCTGGAAACTGGGTTGGTGCAGACGCGGCTGGAATGAACTAGAAACGCGGCTGCTGGTTGCTAGACTGGTGCATTGGTGACGCGTGATACTGGTGTAGACTCGAGATGCTTGCGCGCGCGGCTGGTGAGCTGGGCGCGGGACTGCTGGAATGCGGGATGCTGGACTGGTGTTGGCGTGGGTTGGTGACACTAGTGCTGTTATGAGAGGTACGGCTGCTGGTTGCTGGAGAGGCTGGAAACGCGGCTGGAAACTGGAGACACGGCTGGGAACTGCAGACGCTGGAGAAGATTGGTTCTTGCTGGACGTGGGCTGCTTTTGCGGCTGGGGACACGAGATGCAGCGCTGGAAACTGGAGATGCGCGGCTGCTGTTTGCTGCTGGCGCGCTGGAGAAGGCTAGTGCTGAGGAAGACACGGCTGGAGACTGGTTTTAGGGTTTTTGTTTTGCAAACAGTGAAAATAAAAGAAATAAACAAAACCATGGGAACCATAAACGAAACCAAGTGAATTTTTTTTTTGCAAATAAAGTAATAAAAAAATATAAATAAATAAAACTTTTTATTTTCGGAATTTTTTTTAAACTAAAAATTAAAAAAGACACTTGAGAAATAGAAATAAAATAAAATATAGAAGTACTTATTTAATAAACATATGGGCAAGCCTTAAAGTAATTTTACTTTAAAATCACAGATATATTTATTAGTTAAAACGTGGGCACGCCTGACCAAAAATTTTCTTCTGGCAAAAATAAGAGACACTTGAGACAAAAAAATAAATAAATAAAGAAGTACTTTTTTATAATCATATGGGTAAGACTTAAAACCATTTTACTTTAAAATCACAGAAGTACTTATTACTTAAAAAGTGGGCAAGTCTAACCAAAAATTTTCTTATGGCCAAAATAAGCCAAAAATATTATTTAAACAATCTGAATAAAAATTAAAAACAAAATATATAACAAAATTCAAAATAAATAAATCATTTGGGTTGCCTCCCAAAAAGCGTTATTGTTTTATGTCTTTGGTTAGACACATTCATGCATCAATCTCCATAAAGGGGCTCTCGAGAGCTACATCCTCCACAATATTCACTGAAAAACCTTAATAAAAAGGTTTTAAGCGATGACCATTAACCTTAAAAACTTTGTCAGAGGTCGGACTCTGAACCTCAACTGCATCATGAGGAAAAACATTAGTAACAATAAAAAGTTTTACCCAGCGAGAACGTAATTTACCAGGAAAAAGTTTAAGCTTAGAATGAAAAAGAAGAACTTTTTGACCGAAATGAAAACTCCTTTCTTAAAATCATTCAGGTCATGAAATGCCTTCTTTTCCTTGTCAAATCGCGAAATCTCATAGGATTCGTTTCTATTCTCCTCAAACTCTTGCAGTTGCAACTTCCTCTACTTTCCCGCTTCATCCATCCGCATAATACATTGTTTAACCGCCTAGTATGAATCTTCAACATCCAAATAAAAAACTTCCTGCACTATAGGGTTAATAACATCCACAGAAAATACCGAATGTTCTTCACTAGGATATTTCATGGCATCATTCATATTGAACTCTATAACCTCTATAACCTCTCCATCAAACTCTATAGTGAGAGTCCCTTTATGTACATCCATTTTAGTTCTAGCGGTCTTAAGAAAAGGTATTCCTAACAAAATTAGGACAGAATTAGAGGAGTTATCCTCTTTCATATTAAGTACATAAAAATGAGCAGGAAACACCAACTAATTAACTTGTACTAAGACATCTTCTAATACCCTATCAGGATATTAATTAGACCTAGTTGAATTATCACGCCAGTTGATTTTAATGCACCAACATTCAAAGATGAATAAATGGAACGAGGCATGATATTAATAGAAGCTCTTAGATCTAACATAGCCTTCTCAACTTTAACACTACTAATTTTGCAAGGGATAGTAAACATACCTGGATCCTTGCACTTAGGAGGTAGTTTCTTTTAGAGAACTGCTGAAACATTCTCCCCTATGTGAACTCTTTCATCTCCTCTTAATTTTCTCTTAGCGGTGCACTGTTTCTTAAAGAATTTAGCATATTGAGGTATTTGTTTTATAGCATCTAATCAGGGAATATTTACCTCAACCTTGCGAAATGTCTAAAGGATGCCTTTTTCTTGTTCCTCCTTCTTGGGTTTTACAAATCGGCTTAGAAAAGAAAGAGGTATCACCACAGGTAAGGGCTTCGCTCTGGTGGGTTGCGCATCCTGAGATTTAGGCATCGATTCATTTTTCTCAAGCTCATCTTCTACATGCTTTGTCACTTTCTTACTAGGCTCTTGCAACTCATTCCCACTTCTAAGGATGACAGCACTAGCGGTTTGCTTTGGATTCACCTCAGATTGTGAAGGCAATCTCACTGATACTTGAGACTCCAGACGGTTCACTGTAGTCGCCAATTGACTCATTTGGTTCTCCAAATTCTGAATGCTTGTTGTAGTTGCCTGCTGAAATTGTTGAGTGTTAGTCGAAGTGATTTAACAATTTCTTCAAGAGATATACGACTTGGAGTTTGGTTGTGGAAGGAATTTGTTTTCTTGGTCGGTATTATTATGAGAATCTTGGCGGCCTAACTCCATAGTTGAAGTTGGGATGATCCTTCCATCCGGATTGTATTTTTGTGCATAAGGATCATACCTTCTCTAAGGCATGCCTGGAAATCCTCCAACTGCATGGCTTGTTCAACGGGTTCTTCTTGAAGTGTAGGACACATATTAGTTGAATGACCTATATTGGAACAAATGCCATAAGTTTTTACATGTTGCACATTACCTACAACAAATTTTTCCACAAGAGAAGTAAGTTTATCTAAATGTTGATTAATAGAAGAAATCTTTACTTCATTCACCTTCCTCGAAGTAGGATCTTGCCTACTGCCAAACTGTTGTGCATTAGCAGCTATATTTGAGATCAACTCCCTGGCTTGAGTAAGGGTCTTGTTCACCAACACACCTCTACTAGCAGCATCTATCATACTCCTATCCATCAATGACAGTCCTTCGTAAAAGTATTGAATAAGAAGTTGATCAGAAATCTGATGCTGAGGATAGATGGCATACAATTGTTTTAATTGCTCCCAATACTCATATAAAGTCTCCCCAGGAAGTTTTCTGATCCGACAAATGTCTTTTCTGATGTTGGCAGCTTTTGAAATAGGAAAATACTTCTCGAGGAACTGTTTCTTCAAACCATGCCACGTTGTAATCGATCCAGGAGGCAAGTCGTACAACCAATCTTTAGCTAGCCCATCTAAAGAGAAAGGAAAAGAATGCAGCTTAATCTGCTCTTCAGTAATGCCCTGTAGCCTCATACTTTAACACACAATATGAAACTCCTTGAGATGTTTATGAGGATCTTCACCTGCAAAACCATGAAACTTGGGTAATAAATGAATAAGACCAGACTTTAATTCAGAATTTGCTTCCAAATCTACATATTGAATGCAGAGTGGTTGCTGATTTAAGTCTGGTTCAGCTAACTCTCTAAGAGTTCTTTCTACAGTTGCGGCTCTATTTATTATTTGTTATTCTGAATCGCTAGATGACCTAACCAAATTAGGCACCGTATCTGGTTTAGAAAGTAAAGGCGAGGAGGATCGTTGCTTAGCTCACTTCGTCTGTTGTCTCAGTTAGCAAGCTGTCTTCTCAATTTCAGGATCAAATGAAAGTGTACCTATACGAGAAGAACGAACCATACACCAAGTAAAAACGTAAAAACGATTAAATAAACAACACCAATCCCCGGCAACGGTGCCAAAATTTGGTGGTTGTTGAAGCCAGCAAAAATAAAAACCTATTCTAAATAAATTGTGTATAGTGATTGAGCAGGGTCGTGTCCACAGAGATCGGTAATCATTTAAATCCTTTTAAAATATAAAATGCAAAATGGGGAGATTGTTGACAATAATAAAAATCAAATTAAAATAACAAGAGTACAAATTAAAATTGTAATTCAAATTGGGAAAAGTTTTGGTTGAAGGAATTAACTCAACTTGATTCAAATACTAATCATTGATTCAAATATAAATCATTCCTACTTATGAATAGACCGATTATAGCTACTGAGACCTTCTAATAGCCAATCTCTCCTTAACTAGTTGATAACCAAGGTACGACCATTAGTTATTTCCCTAATCAATAGACAACTCTAGATACGATCATAGGATTTAATCAATTGACAGTCTGAGAAACCAACGAAACCCAAATTCTAATCAACAAACACATACGATGGTTCATTTAAATTAGATTGTTTATTCTCATAACACAACGCACTGCTATACTATTTGTTACAAACATTAAAATCTTCATACGATAAATCTTTTAATTGACAATATATTAAGTTGATAATTAAATAGTGGCCAATTATCTAATTAACAAACATAATCATGACAATAATTTAGAGAATAAACAAATACCCAAAAAGCAATAAAACAATTAAAGCATAAGAAAGATCTTACAGTAATGATGAATCAAAGCTTTATTAACCCTCAACCAGAATAATAAGTTTAGTTTTTCATAGAGAGAAAAGAGAAATTTAGGTCTAGGGTTTCTTTTCAATTGATCCTCTCTCTTACCTCCTTGAGTTCTTTTTAAAATAAAATACTAATATCTAAAATATTATCTAAATATTAAATTCAAAATTACAAAAATAACCAAAAAGATAAAACATGTTAAAATAAAAACTGCAGGTTCTTAGTTGACAACACACGCCCACGCCTTGTCAACAAAGTTCTTCTGAAGCTCATAATTTCTCTAGAAAAAGAATCATCCTCAAATTTAGCACCAATCAGTAGAATTGCACCTACAAAAATAAAACACAAGTAAATCACTATTATTAAGTGCAAAACATCGATATTAAAATAAGTAAACAATGCAAAACTAGTGCATAAATTGCACTCTAACAGAAACCATCCAGAATACTTATCAGCAGGGATGTTATTTTTGATGAAGAACTAATGCTTCAGTCAAAGGTAGAAATTGAGATTGAAGCTATAGAATCAGAGGAAGCTGAAACTGTTGGACAGAAGGTGGAGCACTCTGATAGTTGCAAGACTTCTGAGGAGCCATCAGAAAAATTCAAAGAATAGAAGATATCATCAGAATTAAAAACATAACAACTTGCTAGAGATAAGGAGAGAAGAGCTATCTAAATGCCAAAGAAATATGGCATAGCTTACCTCATTTCCTGTGAGTTACAACGAAGCTATGTGCAGTGACAGTTGCTGATGAAGTAAATGGTGGAGAGCCTTTGAGTTACAGCGAAGCTATGTGCAGTGATGATAAGCTGAAGTGGTATACTGCAATGCATGATGAAATAATCTCACTAAAGAAGAATAACACTTGGATTTTAGTTGATAAACCTCCTAACAAGAAACTAGTTGGCAGCAAGTAGATTTTCAAGTTAAATGCTGGAGCTTCTGAGAAGGAACCACCAAGGTACAAGGCCAGACTTGTTGCAAAGGGATTTACTCAAAGGGAGGGAGTTGATTTCAATGAGGTGTTCTCATCTGTAGTCAAATACAACTCCATTAGGATGTTGTTGTCCCTCTCTGCATATTATAACCTAGAACTGGAATGATGGATGTTAAAACTGCTTTCTTACATGGCAGTCTTGATGAAGAAATTTTCATGGCACAGCCAGAAGGGTTCATTGAGAGAGGATCAGAGGACAAGGTGTGTTTGCTGAAAAAAGAGCTTGTATGGCCTCAAGCAATCTCCAAGGCAATGTTATCTGAAATTTGATGAGTTCATGCTAAGCCATGGATACAGCAGAAGCAACTTTGATAATTGTGTGTATTTCAAATTCCTATCCAGTGGTGGTGGTATCTACTTACTTCTCTATGTTGATGACATGCTTATTGCATGCAAACAAAATGAAGAAATAAAGAAGCTCAAGGTTGAACTCAGCACTGAATTTGAAATGAAAGATTTGGGTACTGCTACAAAAATTCTGGCATGCAGATAATATGGGATAGGGACTCAAAGACTTTGTATCTATCTCAATCTGATTATGTGAAGAAGGTATTAACCAGGTTCAAAATGGAAGATTCAAAACCTGTTACAACACCCATGTCAGCCCACTTCCAGTTATCTAAATCTCTGGAACCTACAACTGATGATGATCTTAACTATATGAGGAAAATTCCATACTCCAGTGCAGTTGGCAGCATCGTGTATGCCACGGTATGCACCAGACCTAACTTGGCACATGGAGTTGGTGTCATCAGTAGGTTTATGGGGAACCCTGGTAAAGATCACTGGAATGCAGTGAAATGGGTATTTAGGTACCTTCGAGGGACTACTGTTTCTGCCATTATATTCGAAAAAATAAGTGGAGCATCACTTGAAGTTGCTGGATTTCTGGATTCTGACTATGCAGCAGATAAGGATAGAAGAAGATCTATTACAGGGTTTGTGTTTACTATGTATGGAGGTGCTGTAAGTTAGAAGTTCTCTCTTCAATCAGTGGTAGCTCTCTCAATGACAGAAGCTGAGTATATTGCACTCACAGAAACTGTTAAAGAGGCAATATGGCTGAGAGGGTTGGTCTCTAAATTGGGGTTTAAACAAGAAGTTGTTAAAGTCAGTTGTGATAGCTCAAGTGCCATTCAGCTGAGTAAGAATCCTAAGTATCATGAGAGGAATAAACATATTGATGTTAGAATGCACTTCATAAGGGATGAAATTGGCAGAGGAGTGGTAAATGTGGTCAAGGTTCCTTTTGAAGACAACCCAGCTGACATGTTAACCAAACCTTTGTCATCAGTCAGGTTCAGGAACTTGCTGAACTTGATTGGGAGTAATAGCTTGTGATTCAAGCTTACTGTTGCTGTTGTAGTAAAGGGAGAAGCATGACCAGAATAGAACTAAGGTGGAGATTTGTGAAGCCAAAGGTTAGTTATATTACATTTCACGAGCTTCTTTGAGGTGGATGATGAACTTGCGTTACTAGGGTCCAAGAGAATAAGCTATTAAGTTGTTACAACTTGGTTCTGGTAAGTGGATACACACGTGTGAAAAGCAGTATATCTAAGCTTCTTCTTCAGTTAGAGAGGGGGACTTGAGAGTTGCTGCATTACAGAGAGAGAAATGCTAAGTCTAGAGAGTTTAATCTGTATTGTGGTGTGTCATTGTAATTAGCCATTCTAGGTTCAATAAAGTTTCTGCCCTAGCTGGTATTTTCAGCCGTGGATGTAGGTTCCTTTTTGGAGCTGAACCACGTTAGTTTCTTGGTGTGGTGATCGTTCTTAATTACTCTATCTTTCTTGCTTCTTTTCTGGTCTTGTATTTGTTAATATTGGGGTCGTGAGTTAATAGTTCTTGGTCAAACAACCATTCTTGGACTTGTATTTATTTAGAAAAATAAAATTACAAGCATAATAGTAACCTAGCTAGAAAAATAAGACTTAATAAAAATAAGATTTCAAACATTAACCAAGTTGTTATTGATCCTAGGCCACAAAGTTTGCAGAATATCATAATAATCTCAAATCTAACTCCTACATACATGAACACGACACATTATTTTGCTACAAATTATTTTCAGAACATTATAATAGAAACTAGAGGCAAAACGGAAAAAAAATTATAATTTCCAAAATTACAACCATAGTAGTAATCGATTTATTTAGGAGGAAAATCATTGTTAATATTTTGACACTTACAATAATACTCAACAGGTAAAACATAATTAAGGCTGACTTCATACTTTTGGGGTTGGATGAGTATTTTCAAAATAAATGGGGTTATTTGTAATACTTTGACTTAATGGGCATTAATTTGAAATTAGCCATATTCAAAATTTTTGCAACTTGTCCTAAAACGACGGAATTTAAATACTTAATGGGGACTAGTTTGAAATTAGCCATATTAAAAACTTTTGCAACTTGTCCAGAATACGTTGTGAAACGTCTTTTTCTAATTCAATAGTTCCATTCAATCCTACAGAATTTAAAGACTTAATGGGGACGAATTTGAAATTAGCCATATTAAAAACTTTTGTAACTTGTCCAGTTGTGAAATGACAGAATTAAATAGTTGCAATCCTATAATTTCCTTGTCCAATATTTTCTAATGACCACATAGAACATAATGAATGATGATCAACAAGGTTAATTCTTCATTATCTTTTGATGATTTGTTACTCTTGCTATTATTTTTTATGTTATTTTCTCTCTTTCTGAAAAAAAGAGTAGTGTTGTTTAGCCTTTTAAAATTAATATTAATTGTATCAATTATTATTTTGCAGGCTATTGTCTAGCAGTGCTATTTCACTTATTGTAATATTTTCTTATTGTATTATGACATGCATTAACAAAAATTACAAAGTGTCAGAGCTTGACATTCTATCATCATATGATATTCCTTCAACAACTCAAGCAGAAATACAATCAGGATTTTTAGTTGTTCATAACAAAATATTTGAATCAAATTATTTTTGTAATATTTTAAAAATCAAATAACAGTATCGGAATAATAATAATAATAGAATCAAATTATAATTAACCAGTCTAACCCAACCAAATCTATAATAATAATAATAATAATAATAATAATAATAATAATAATAATAATGTGTTAAATCTCAATTACAAAATTATAAAGACTTAAATAGCTTATCTAATTTTTTATTCTTTTTACTCTTTTAATAGAAGAGGCTATTTCATTCTTGTATCTGCTGCTCTAGACTACAATTCCAAAACCAAAATCACACTCTCTTATAAGTAAATTTATTATTTTATAAGATTAATTTAAAAGTAAGTTGGTTTTAATTTGTTTTTATTTTTTTAGTAAATACTTAACAGCACATAATTATATATCACTTTCATTTTATTTTTGTATATGATGTTAGCTAATTATCTAAAAAGTCTGAATTTAGAATTGGAAAAGGAGATGTAGGAGAAATAAAGTTTATATGCTTTTTGTGGAAATTTTCTTAACTTAAAGATAGTTAATTTATTAACTTTATAGTTAATTTATTAACTTTCTTTATTGTACACTAGATAGTGAATGAAAATTTCATGTTATAAAAGATTTATATTTGATTTTAATAAGTTTAATTTCAAGTTTCATATAATTTTTATTGTTCAATGTAAAATTTTGATTTGACATTCAACCTAATCAACTCAACCAGACAATAAAAGGTTTGGGTAGAATTGGGTTAAATAAGTTTATTTTGTTAAATTGGATGGATTTTATCTGAACTCATTAAAAAGTAGACTACGTTAGAATTTCACTAACCATATCAAACCCAACTCATACCCACCCTTATATCATCTATCTAAATCATAAAATGCCAATAATCCAACTCTTTAACCATTTTTACATTGGATTTAAGTTGAGGCAATTGACTTAAACTAACTAACCTAAATTCTAAATAAATGTGAAATAACACAAAAAATTTCTAAACCACAAGTATGACTCATAGATTAAAGGTAAAACGGATAAATTAGCGTTAGAGTGGTAAATTAGTCTACAAAATTAAAAAAGTAAAATATAAAAAAATTAAACTTGTAAATTGCTATTAAGTATGAAATGAAATAAAATATTTGCAATTCACACTTGGAAATAGTAAGAAAAGGAAAATGAGAAAATTAAAGTCGGAGTGGTAAATTAGAAGAAAAAATTGCAAACAAAATAAAAACTTAGAAAAAGGCCATAGAATATTTAAATTGACAATAGGCGTGAAATAAAACAAACAATTTGTAAACCACACATAAGATTAGTAAATTGATGGAAAAAGAGAGTAAATTAAAGTTACAGTTGTAAATTGCAAGAGGAACTTGTAAACAAAACAAAAACTTAGAAAAATGATATAGAACTTGTAAATTGACATTAAGTGTGAAAACAGACAAAAAAATGTGCAAACCACATATAAAACTAGTAAATTAATGGGAAAATGGGTAAATTAATGATGGAGTTGTAAATTGCAAGAAAAACTTATAATCAAGACAAAAACTTAGAAAAATGATATAGAACTTGTAAATTGACATTAAGTGTGAAATGAGACAAGAAATGTTTAAACCATACATAAAACTAATAAATTAATAGAAAAAGGGGTAAATTAATAATTTAGTTTTAAATTACAAAAAAAACTTGTAAGCAAGACAAAAACAGAGAAAAAGAACATAGAACTTTTAAATTGACATTAAGTGTGAAATGAGACAAAAAATGTGTAAATCTACATAAAACTATTAAATTAATGAAAAAATAGGGAAATTAATGACGGAGTTGTAATTTGCAATAAAAACTTGTAAGCAAGACAAAAACTTAGAAAAATGACATAAAACTTGTTAATTGTATTAAATGTGAAATGAGACAAAAAATGTGTAAACCACACATAAAACTAGTAAATTAATGAAAAACAGGGTAAATTAATGATGGCGTTGTAAATTGCAAGAAAAACTTGTAAGCAAGGAAAAAACTTAGAAAAATGACATAAAACTTGTAAATTGACATTAAGTGTGAAATGAGTTAAAATTATATAAACCACACATAAAAATAGGTAAATTAATGATTGAGTTGTAAATTACAAGAAAAACTTGTAAGCAAGACAAAAACATAGAAAAAGGACATAGAACTTTTAAATTGACATTACATGTGAAATGAGACAAAAAATATGTAAATCCACATAAAATTAGTAAATTAATGGAAAAAAGGGTAAATTAATGACGGAGTGTTAAATTGCAACAAAAACTTGTAAGCAAGAAAAAAACTTAGAAAAATGACATAGAACTTGTAAATTGGTATTAAGTGTAAAATGAGACAAAAAATGTGTAAACCAAATTTAAAACTAGTAAATTAATGGAAAAAGGGGTAAATTAATGATGGAGTTGTAAATTGTAAGAAAAATTTATAAGCAAGACAAAAACTTAGAAAAAAGACATAAAACTTGTAAATTGACATTAAGTGTGAGATGGGACAAAAATATATAAACCACACATAAAATTAGTAAATTAATAGAAAAAGGGGTAAATTAATGATGTAGTCGTAAATTGCAACAAAAGCTTGTAAGCACGACAAAAACTTAGAAAAATGACATAAAATTTGTAAATTGACATTAAATGTGAAATGAGACAAAAAATACGTAAACCACACATAAAACTAATAAATTAATGGAAAAATGGATAAATTAATGATGTAGTTGTAAATTGCAACAAAAACTTGTAAGCAAGACAAAAATTTAGAAAAATGACATAGAACTTGTAAATTGACATTAAATGCGAAAGGAGACAAAAAATGCGTAAACCACACATAAAACTAGTAAATTAATGGAAAAAGGGGTAAATTAATGAGGTAGTTGTAAATTGTAAGGAAAACTTGTAAGCAATAGAAAAACTTAGAAAAATTACATAAAACTTGTAAATTGGCATTAAATGTGAAATGAGATAAAAATTGTGTAAACCACATATAAAATTAATAAATTAATGAAAAAATGGGTTAATTAATGAGGTTGTTGTAAATTGCAACAAAAACTTGTAAGCAAAACAAAAACTTAGAAAAATGACATAGAAATAGTAAATTGGCATTAAATTTGAAATGAGACAAAAAATGTGTAAAACAAAGATAAAACTAGTAAATTAATAGAAAAAACGGGTAAATTAATGATGTAGTTGTAAATTGCAACAAAAACTTGTAAGCAAGACAAAAACTTAGAAAAATAACATAAAACTTGTAAATTGACATTAAATGTGAAATGAGACAAAAAATATGTAAACCGCACAGAAAACTGGTAAATTAATGGAAAAAAGGGATAAATTAATGATTGAGTTGTAAATTGCAACAAAAACTTGTAAGCAAGACAAAAACTTAGAAAAATGACATAGAACTTGTAAATTGACATTAAGTGTGAAATGAGACAAAAAAATATGTAAATCGCACATAAATCTAGTAAATTAATGAAAAAATGAGTAAATTAATGATGGAGTTGTAAATTACAAGAAGAACTTGTAACCAAAGCAAAAACTTAGAAAAATGACAAAGAATTTGTAAATTGACATTTAGTGTGAAATGAAATAAAAAATTTGTAAATCACACGTAAAACTAGTAAATTGATGGAAAAATGAGTAAATTAATGTTAGAGTTGTAAATTGCATGAAGAACTTGTAAACAAAAGAAAACTTGTAATTAATACATAAAACTTGTAAGTCAATATTAACTTGTAAATGTTGCATAAAACGTGTAAATCACACATAAGATTAGTAAATGTAACTTGGAACTTGAATAAAAATAGTAATTACCTACTACTTAGGTAACAGGTTACCTATTTAGTTAGAATTAATAGTAAAGATTTTTTATTCAAATCTAACGGTCCACGTCAATTACGGCATCAATGCTGTAAATTTAGTTACGGCATTATAGAATGACCTTTATTTCATTCGTCCTTTGTTTTACTGTATTTAAGTCCATTTTAAACTTGTTTATTAATTATTATACAATTGCAAAAATCTAATCTCGCAATAATTACAATAGATTTATAGCTACAAAACATGAAATATAATCGCAATATCATACTGTCGGCATTGTCAATTAATTTATTGTCGATTTTTTTTAATTTTATATAAAATGCGCACTCTTTTTTTACCTTTACTTTTTTCCTTCTTTTGGCACATTTATCAATTTCCTTAAAAAAGTAATAGTCAATGATAAGAAATATCACCATCCACAACACGCAGGCGGACCCTCAAACTAGCTCAAGAATAAATCAAATGCAACTCAATTTGATAGCAAAAGTATTCAAACACTTTCTAGCTGATCAATTCAAGAAAGCCCTGAAAAGAAAATGGAGGTAGAAATAATTTCTAGAAAGAGCATCAAACCCTCTTCTCCAACTCCACTCGACCTAAAACCCACAAGCTCTGTCTCTTGGATCAATTTCGGAACAACAAGTACTTTCTAATGGTTCTATACTATCCCCTCAACCAAGACGACCTTTCATCCGCCATTGATATTGATCGTATTGTCTCTAAGAGATTGCAAATACTGAAGCAGTCTCTATCAGAAACTTTAGTTCGCTTTTACCCACTTGCCGAAAAATTAACTAACAACTTTTCTGTTGATTGCAATGACGAGGGGGTTTATTTTGTAGAAGTCGTAGCCAAAAGTCCACTCAATGAACTTCTCATACAACCCGATCCGAATTTAATAAATAAATTATTTTTGATAGATGGCAGCCAACATAGAGGAGAAGTAGTAGGAGCTCACGTGGCTAAGGTATGGGTAATATTATTTGCATGTGGGGGTCTTGTTATTTGCGCTTGTATTTCACATACGTTTGGTGCTGGCACAAGTTTTAGCTCGTTTATGAAGGCTTGGGCTGCCACAACTCATAATAAGATTTCGGAAGAAGAAGCCATATATATATATGTCCTATTTATGATTTTCCATCTTTGTTTCTTCCTAATGAAGATGATTTGTTTCATCAATTAAGAGCTGTCTCCAATGCCTCGTACACTCGATTTTTTGAAACTGGTAGATTTGTCACGAGGAGATTTTTATTTGATGCCAAAGCAATAGCTGAACTCAAAGTCAAGGCCAAGAGCTCGCGCGTTCAAAATTCGACACGAGTCGAGGCTTTGTCCGCAATCCTTTCCAAGTCCATCATGGTTGTCTTAAACAAAAAGTCAAGTTCCCACGAACCAACGTTAATGTCCCATGCTGTAAATTTGCGTACAAAAGCAAGGCCCTCGTTGTCAGAATATTTTATTGGAAACATCGTTTGGCAGACAAATGCGTTATGCACAGAAGAGGAAGTATATCTGGATGGTTTGGTGTGGCTGCTGAGGGAAGCAATATCGAAATTTGATGGAGATTTTGTGAAGAACCTACAAGGTGTCGGAGGGTTACATGAACTTGGTGAAGCTATTAAATATGAAGCTGAATCCTGTTCGGATGCAAAGAATAGAATTATATTTACCAGTTGGTGCACTTTTGGCACTTATGGTATTGATTTTGGATGGGGAAAGCCTATTTGGGTGAGTTGTGTTTGCTTTGGTGGACCGATTCTCGAGCTCTCACCTCTAGTCATCCTTATGGATACAAGATTCGGGGATGGAATTGAGGCGTAGGTGTCTTTGCTTGAAGAAGACATGGCTTTGTTAGGAGTTGATAAAAATTTACTTGAATTTGCAACCATTGACCCAAGTCCCCTGAAGCTGGCCAAGCAACAATAATTGAGTACCGTATATAAACGGGTCTAGAAGACGCCACCAGTCTTTTTCAATTGTGAGGTTAAAATTATTAGTTCTATTGTTAAGGTCGGCGTTTCTCATGATTTTAGTTGCTTTTGCTTTTAAATTAGGGATGCGTTTGGCTTCGCTGGTTGTGTAACTGTTATTATATTTTTGTTGTCAAATATAGTCATCAGGTTTAAATTTAGGACACTTTATTTTCCGATCCTAACACTATGCTAACCGGTGTCCGTGTTATGTCCATGGAGAATTATATTTTTGATTTGAATGAGTCTTTATTTATTTATTTATTTACAAAAAGAACCTAGCCAGTGCTTAGTTTAAACAAAAACGATGTTTAGGTTAAACAAAAATAAGGGAATGTAGTCTCTAACCTATCGCTAAGCAGCCAGCAGTTCGTGCCTGGGGGAGGTAGTTGAAAGAAATGGAAGCCAAGGGAGAGAGTGAGAGCTGTGCCCAAAAGGATGCCAACAGCAAAATTCACTTCCCGATACACATGAGGCACTGAAATCAACAATCTCTACTTAGCAAATCTTTGATGCCTATCAACGAAGAAATAGCATTAAGGTGAGCATTAGGAGCAGTTAAAATTTGAGTAATGCCGAGGTTATCAACTTTTACTATCAGGAAATGGATACCATGATCCCAAGCCATTTGTAATCCTTTATAAGACCCCACAATTCAACTTCCATTATAGAACAACTTCCCAAGTTCAGCTGAAACCACAGACCTATTCTCCTCAAGAATTCCTCACTAATCCACCAGCACTAGCCAAACCCGATCGTTTCAAAGCCCCATCAGTATTTAGCTTGAAATACGGCCACGTTGGGAGTTGCCAATGAATCCATTTCTCAACCTTAGTGGTTTGCTGTTTGTTCAAAGTATTATGGACCAAAATGATTTCCTCAGTGCGACTTTTAACGTCCATTATCACAATACAAATGCTGCTTGATTTTTTGGCATGAATAAAGCGGTTACACAATACCATAATCTCCATACAGTGACCCGAAAAAGCACTAGCCATTCCCCAGAAGTTGTGATCTTAAAACTATTATTCAAATTACAAATTACCAATGAATGAAAATCTAGCATGAAAAAGATGGTATGCAGATGACTAGGGATTAGAGCTGGCCTAATACATTTGAAGTCAATGTAATCCCGTACAGGATGCAAGGCATCCTCCACGTCAAAACCGCATCTCATGCAATCACAATCATCTATCATATGTCGTCGAAAGAGCTCAGCCATAAGCAGTAACGACCACTTTGGGGTCCTTTCTGTCGCCAAATCCAACTCCAAAGAGAATTATTCTCACTTGGAAAAGGCTTAAACAAATAGAGATAAGTAGATTTCACAGTAAAAGAACAAGACTTCAACGTGCCCCAATAACGGCAGTCATCATCACCATGAACGCAAGGGGCCATGGTTCTTGAAATTTTGAGAAGAATATGATGCGATGCGCTAAGAGGAAAGCAAACAGGTCCCAATTCTAAGCACCATTTGGATCCATAAAGCTGGCCACACACTCATTAACCAAGCTGTCAGAGACCGGGCCAATAGCATAATTCTGAAGGCAGTGTCTAAAAATCTTTCTAAAATCTAGTCGTCTTTCCATTGCCAATAGCCATCGACCACGTGGAGGACTTCATTCCATATGTTTTCCCACTACTTTCGATAAAGGAGAACTATATCTACTCGGAAGCGAAAGGGAAAGGTTATTACTGTTAATGCCATACTTAATCATCAAGACTTTGATCCAGAAGATATTCGATGAGTTGAGACTACCCCAACCAATTTTTATAAGTAACGCCTTATTTGTAAGGTTAAGATCCTTAAGACCAAGGCCTCCACAGGATTTGGGTAGTTGAGTCATCTCCTACCTAATAGGGTTCATACGATGATTCTCTTCAATCCCACTCCATATAGAACACTTGCAAATCCGGTCAGTTTTATTTTGAATGCCCGCAGGAAGCATGATAGTTTGCACAGAATAGATTGGGAATGCTTGGATAACTGATTGCGTGATAGTAATCCAACCAGCAAGGGAAAGATGCTTTGTTTGTTGGGAAATGAACTCACACAAATAGCTGTAAATTAAGCAGAAACAAAATTCTTTCCTTCTTTGTGTGATTAAAATAGGATGTGCACCACAAATAAATAGGTAGAAAAATAAACCAACAAAATCGTAAACAAAAACCAACCACAAGAGACAAATTTTACGTGAAAACCCAAAGCGGGAAAAACTAGGAGACCTTAATCCGATTTAATCTTCTACTATATTAATTGAACTACAACATAAATTCTTATCTAGATAATACTAAAAGCTACCAACATCAAGAATCTCACTATTCGTATCTTACAGTAACAGCTGAATAACTGTCTTTCTAACAAGTATCTTAAATAATAGCCAACGAGAGGATAAAATAAAAATAAAAATAAAACCAATAGGATTGTAGAGGGCGATGCCAAGAACTTATCCTCAAAATTTGAGAGAAAACAGAGTTAAAAGCACCTTCCGATGACGCAATCAAAGATTAAAAATCTTGTCCCAAATAGTCTCAACTAGACTGTTTCTTCATTTATCTCTCACCTTTTTCTTCCGCCGACAAGTTGCTGTCGCCTTCACTTTCTCTTCTTTACCAAATTTCATTATAAAATTTCACTTAGCCCCTTAATGTTTCTTTAATTACTTAATTGCCTAAACTTATTTAAATATGGGCTAGGGCCGCCCAAATGAGACGGACCTAAAAAATCTCCCTCTCTAGATCATGTGGGGGGCATCATCAAGCCTGCTTTTTGCATACAACTTTTTAGCTTCTCCTTGGGCAATGGCATTGTCATTGTCATCATATCTGACTCATTCTCTATTGTGTGTATCTTCTTAACCTGTAACCGTTTCTTTTCAAGTACGTCTCGTATCCAATGATACCTCACACCAATATGTTTGGATTTTGAATAGCATGTAGAATTTTTTTCCAAGTGAATGCCATTCTGACTGTTACAGTATACAACAAAGATGTCTTGCTTCACACCCAACTTTTGTAGGAAATTCTTCATCCACAATGTTTCTTTGCAACCTTCATTAATTGCAATATACTCTGCTTTAGTAGTAAAAAAGACAACACAATGTTGAAGTCTAGACAACTATTAGACTGCTCCCCCTGCGAAGGTGAGCAAATATCCTGACAGGGATTTTCTAGAATTAACACCTTCTATCATATCTACATCCGCGTATACTTGTAACACATGTTTGTCACCACCAAAATATAAACATTCCTTGGAAATACCTATAAGATATTTGAGAATCCACTTCACTATTGTCCAGTGTTCTTTGCCCGAATTGGATAAAAACCGACTAACTACACCAACTGCATAAGCAATATCTAGTCTTGTATAAATTATGGCATATATCAAACTACCAACTACTGAAGTATAAGGAAGTCTTTCATCTCTTGTTTCTCTTTCTCACTTGTAAGGCAATACTCAAAACTAAACTTGAAATGGCCTGCAAGTGGAGAACAAACAGATTTTTCCTTGCCCATGTTAAACCTTTCAAGAACCCTTTCAATGTGCTTCTTGAGATAAACTTTTCTATCACGGGAAATCTTCATACCAAGAATCTGTTTCGCTGATCCCAAGTCCTTTATTGCGAAAAACTTGCTAAGCTCTCTCTTCAGATTGTCAATCTTACTAGCATCCTAGCCAACAATCAATATGTCATCCACATAAAACAAAAAAATGATGAAATTATTATCACCAAACTTCTTCACAAAAATACAACGGTCGCACATAGTCTTGTTAAAACCATAATTCTCCATGAAAGAATCAAACTTCTTGTACCACTGCCTTGGTGCATGTTTCAGCCCATAGACATTTTTCTTTAACTTGCACACAAGTTCTTCTTTGCCTTTGACACTGAACTCTTCAAGTTGCTTCATGTATATTTGCTCTTCTAAGTCACCGTGCAAGAAAGTTGTCTTTACATCAAGCTGTTCAATCTTCTAGTTCAAGTTAGCTGCTAATCCCAGAACAACTTGGATAAACGAGATCTTCACCACAGGAGAAAATATTTCTTTAAAATCAACACTTTTCTTCTGACCGAAACCCTTCATAAACAATCTAGCCTTGTATTGCTGTTGTAAACAATCTAGCCTTGTATCGTTGTTGCAAACAATCTAGCCTTGTATCGCTGTTGTGAGTTATTTTCAGTCTTAAACCTGTAAACCCATTTGTTCTTCAGTGCCATCTTTCCTTTAGGAAGCTTTAATAAGCCATAAGTGTAGTCTCATTCAAGGATTTTATCTCCTCTTACATAGCTTTGACCCACTCACTTTTATACTGGTGAGACATGGTTTTTTCAAAATATTCTAGTTCCCCTTTAACTGTAAGCATCATATACTCATGTGGAGGATATCTAGTGGAAAGTCGTTGTTCTCTAGTGGATCTCCTTAATTCTGGCTCAACAGGTGGTGTGGGTGATTCTACAGGTGCCTGGTCAACTGGTTCTGCTAGACCATCATTATTATCCTCTCCGGCTCCCCCATGATCATTATGAACTATAGGTGGAGAAACTAAAGTTTGAATAATAGGAATCTCTAGAGATGATCGAGACTCGTCACTCTTCTCAGCATCATCAACTATCTGATCTTCAAGGAACACAACATCACTACTTCTGATTAATTTTCTTGCCACTAGATCCCATATTATGTGCCCAAATTCTTCATGCCTATTGTTGTGCAAATTTTGTTGAACTCGCAAGCGCACGAATCTATTGTAGAATAGATCAATGGTATCGAGTGTCGATCCCACGAGGAGGTGGATTTTAATTAGGTGTAGAATTAATTTTGTAAGTGGGTGATTTGATTTGTAGGGAAATTGATTTAAACTATGCTGGAAATTAAATTGAAATGGCAGGAATAAATTAAACTGGAAACTATTATAATAAAGTGCTTGGGTATCTTGATCTGTATCAACATGCACCATGGGCTAAATATTCCTTATTAATACCAATTAAATCATGAGGGGGATTTCCACACCTCATGAACCACGCTCTAATCAATATGGTGCTAAGGGCTTATCGTGCCAAATAATAATAACCTTATTCTAGGGTGCCGGTAAAACCAGGGCGGTAACTAGACAAGATTATTATTATTTGTCGACGAAAAGTCAAAACCTCCACAGAAATTAGAGGGGAAGAGAAAATAAATTTACCAAATAAAGCCCATGACACATGTTGAGACTTCACCTTCAACCCAATCTTGAAAGAAAATTAGCCACTCATAATTGAACTAAGGATAAAATGGGAATTTATTAAAATACGTAGAAAATACAAGATGGAAAAAGAATTACAGAAAACTAAGCTCAAAAATGGATTCAGGGGTATCAAATTAGGGGGAGGAGGCCCCCTTTTTATAGATACATTGAGTGAATCATGGCCATCGGATTAAAAATAGTTTGGACGCACAGGATTGCGCCACGTCATCAGGGAACAGTAACACGGTTTGACCACGGGTTTGACCACGCGGTTTGAATAGTAACACAGTTTGCACACGGTTTGAACAATAATGCGGTGCGAGCGATTGTCGTGAGCATGTATCGATATCCATGAAACGATCATACATGTGAATAGTGCCGTTTTTCCTTTTATACTCTTCTTAACGTTTTCGACTATCCTGAGTTCAAAAGTGACGTCCTTTTGCTATCCGAAATCTCGTTTATTGTGAAATGACCATGATGCCCCTAAAATACATAAAATACTTAAAACAAAACACACATAATTAAATAACAAGAGACTTAAATAAATAAAGTTAGAGATGTTAGTGAGATTTGAAGTGTAAAATGACGAATTTCTCCTTTATAAATATACACTTTCTAACACTCAACACACCCCCCAACCAGCTTATTGCTAGTCCCTAGCAAATAAAGCGAAAACAAAATTCAAATCCAATTTTTTTTTTTTTTTTTACAAACTTGTTTATTCAATCAGACTAATGATAGCAATCAAATAAAAGTATAAGCATTATCTCCAGTCTAAAGAAACATCACACCCACATCAACCATCCACATGAATCAACCAAGTAGATTTTGTGACAGCTACTTTAAAAAATGACATGTCAAACCCCAAAATCTCACCGGTAATAGTGACACTCTCACAAGGAAATTAAACCCAATAAAAATTGTCACTTCAATGAATGATAAATGGAGTGAAGATAATAAAGAAATAATATCACACTTTCACCAAGATGAAAAGAATATGCCCACAATTTAGAAATAACACGATCTCAAGTCAAACAAAATGTTAGTCAACCCTATTTATTTATTTATTTTTTTTATTTATTATTTTTTTATGCATTACTACATCTTTATAACACATATAACTAGCTTCTACTTCAGACTATAGTTCCCTAAAATCAAGAAGGACTTTTATTAGGATGTAACGTAGAAATTTGGGGGACATGGCTAACAAAGAAAGGAAAATAAAGAAAACAAAATACATGTTTGAGAAAAATAATATCTTTTGGAAAAAAAATGCATTTCACTTATTGAATTATATATTTCTCTCTCTTTTTTTTTTCTTTTCTTTTTTTTTAGAGAATTTTTTCTTTTTTTTTCTCTTTTTTTCCTTTTTTTTTTGGTATTGCACAACTTTACTAAACAAAATAATTATTTATATTTTTCTCAAACATGAATAGGTGATGGAACTTTGTAAGATGTCGGGTAATACTCCAAATTGGAGTGGGTCAAGATGATAAGTTGACAAAGAAAAGTTTTTTTTTTAAATAACAGGCTCAAAAAGGGCTAACTATGGATATTTCACATAAGGGAAGGGTAGAAAGGTTCAAACGGGTCAAAGATGGCATTTCCATCATCTTTTAGGGCTCTAGATAATCCTTCATATCTACTAATTAAATGGACATTCAGATGTAGCAACACACTTTTTTTTTCTTTTTTTATTATTTTTTTTTAAAGTAATTTTTTTTTAGGGTTGATTCAAAAGAATATAGAGATCGTATATAAAATAGTAAACTGCTAAGTTGTATGAAAAATGGGCAAACAGGGTTACTCTCCAAGAAAAATAATAGGCTCAAAAGCTCACTTGGTATTCATTATGACATGTCAATTCTTTCAAGCAACTCATATTTATCTCCGACATCAACATGTAGAGTAGCAAACATAGTGTAACATCACTCAAGACCAAAGATAATACAAATACTAAAATTCGAAAGTTATCATGTCATCCAAAAATAAAATCACACTATTTTTTTTTAACAACATTCTACCCCCCAATCTATTCTAAACATGAAAGGAAAATATGCATGCAGAAATGTGAAAATGATGCAGAAAAACTAATTGGAAAGGTTACACTTAAAATGATAGAAAAAGAAAATGATTTGATTTTTTTTTAACTAAGAAGATGCGTTTCTAGAGGCACTACACTCTATATTCAGCCATCTTCGACTCAAAAATTTGAAAATGCACATTTATAAAGGAGAAGTCAAAAAGAAAAAAGTTAGAAAGATCACACGAAAAATAAGAAATTTTTTTTTTCATTATTATTTTTTTCCTTTTTTTTAACTAAGAAGATGCATTTCACTACACTCCATATTCAGCCATCTTCAACACAAAAAGTTAGCAACAGTTAGTTTCTACAACAAAAATTAGTAAAAACTTAACCAACATTCCACAATTGTCAACTATTCCCTCCCCCCAACCAGAACGAAACATTGTCCTTAATGTTTTAAAGGAAAAAAGTAGAGTTTAGAAGACATCACCTGGGTGGTGCAACACAAAATAAAATATTTACAGGCGGAGATTTAAATCTAATTTGTACTTCTTACTGCTGATATTGTTACCATCGTTATTTGTACACTCCAACAGCAAGGTCTTGGGATCTGGCTCTGGTCGATAAGCTTGTAACAGATCAAGTAGCTCATTAGCAGTGTGAGCACAAATAAAAAGCTTTTTCACTGAGGAAGGAATGAAGTAGTTTTTTATTACATGGTTAAGAAATGCGATAAAGCCATTATAAAAATTATTGACATTTAACAAACCGATGAGTTTCTGATGAATGTGCAGATGGGCCCAAGATGCTAATGTGATAAGTGCCTCTAGAGTTGCAAGATCTCCTGGTAAGAAAATAAAAGCATCAGCATGATTAAGCATTTCAGTTATTCTTTCTTGCATACCTGAGACAACTAACTCTTCTCCAGTCGGTGAGTTAGACAAGCAGCCCAAAGGTTTTAGGGCTTGTGGTATAATGCCTAACACTTGACTTTCTCTGACAAAAGCAGCTTCTGAGACCAATTTTGATAACCCTCGGTCACCTCTGCCGTATACTAAGTGTAATTTTCTCTCTGCTATGCATCGACTAAGATCAATGTCTGCCTCAAAGAACTCTTTATATATGCCATAGTTAAATCCGGAAAGCACACAAATGTTCTTGAATTGTTTATTGGGAGTAGCTGCCATTAGGATACTTCTCAAAAATAATTTGTGATTGCTAACGAAAAGAATCATATTTAAAGATGTTGGCGGCAGTGGATCACAGCTGTGAATGAGGTATCATGTCTATGTCAAATTAATCATGTAATGCACATGGCTCGAGAGTCAAAAAAGGAAACAGTAAAAAGGAAAAACAAACAATGATAAAATAAAATTATTAAAGACAATAATGCAGATGGTAAAACAATAGTGAAATAAAACAACAGTAAAGTAAAAGGATATTTACAGGTAGTTGCGATTGTGGCTCACATCTTCCTCTGGTTTTACGTCCAGAAACGGCTTCAACGCCCTTTATGGGTCGAGGATAGGCTTCCCATCCAATTTTCTTATAAACTGGCAAACAGGGTCGTTTATAGTCAGATTCCCGAGATTGTATCATGCATGCTCTTTCTGGAATGATGGCCATAGCTGGAGAATCGCTCCTTGCACATATCCACTGGGATGCGTTTCAAGAGACAAAAGGATATCATCCAATGACTCCTTATTCAAGTCATCCCTAATGAATTGAATCTTATCTTCTCTGTTATCAGACACCATTCTTAAGAACATCGTTTTTTATTACATATCATTCTGGCACACTTATGACAAGCAACCGAAATCTTTCGAGCTCTTCGCTTTCTTGCATAATTTCCTTTACCACAACCAGGCATGTATGCAATAAATTTAGGAGGCAACTCACCTGCCAAGCGTACTTTAGCCTCAATTAACCGGGATATCGGCGGTATGTTATTCCTCATGAGCAATCGCATGCGTTCAGACCGAGCTTTATAGATTGTAAGGAGGGCATTCTGAGGAAGTGAAGGGAATCGATTGTGAAGCTTTGCCAAGATCTCATTTCTGTCCATACTTTTGCCTCAGAAGATCAGTAATTATGGGAAACTAAAGTAACCGATTTGATAGTCACGGAGTACCGTTATCCTCCACTTAACCGGGGTGACAAACTAAAACACACAAACTAAAACACACAAAGAAAATCACAATCGTCCTCTTATGGAATTTACCTCAAGCTCTAACTGGATGTTGTAGACACTTCTCTCAATGTCTCTGAGTTGGCTTTCTAAATCCTCAACGTGGGATATTAACTCCGGTGGTTGTAGCTTCCAAATACGATGTGTTTTACAAAATCGTATCTGGCCTCTAAGATAAGATTGGATACGTTGAAGTCTTCTAAGGATGTTCAAGAGGAACTGTCTCATGATTAAAAGTGATAAAAGAAAACTTAATTGTTAAACAAACACACTTATGCACAAATGATTTCAATTAGCAGAAGAAAATAAATAAATAAATAAATAAATCAAATCACCGAAAAGAAAAAATCTTAATTCAAATCTGGTGGGTCACTTAAATTTATTTCGGTGTCCTCTCCATGTGGTTGGTACTCTAGACATGGCTTTAATCTTTGACCATTAACTTTAAATGTGACATCGTTCTTTGGGTCCTTAATTTCAATTGCCCCATGTGGAAAAAACAGTATGAACAATGAAGGGACCAGACCATCGAGAACGCAACTTACCTGAGAATAAGTGCAAATGAGAATTGAATAAAAGTACTTTCTGACTTGGAGTGAAAGATTTTCTCATAATCTGCTTATCATGAAAGACTTTCATTCGCTGCTTGTAAACCTTACATTTTCGTATGCATCGTTGCGAATTTCTTCAAGTTCTGCCAGCTGTAATCGTCTTTCTGAGCCAGCTTGCTGCATGTCAAAATTGAATTTCTTGATGGCCCAGTACGCACGATGCTCGAGTTCCACAGGTAGGTGGCAAGCTTTTCCATACACTAGCCTGTAGGGTGACATCCCAATTGGGGTCTTGAAAGCCGTTCTATATGCCCATAACGCGTCATCAAGTCTTAATGACCAATCTTTTCTGTCTGGCCTCACCGTCTTTTCTAATATGTGCTTTATTTCTCGATTGGAGATCTCAACTTGGCCACTGGTTTGCGGATGATACTGGGTCGCCACTTTATGAGTGATAGAGTACTTTGTCAAAAGTGCTTTGAATGATTTGTTGCAAAAGTGGGTACCACCATCACTGATTATTGCCCGAGGGAATCCAAAGCTTGAAACAATGTTGCTCTTCAAAAACCCTAGCACCACTTTATGATCATTCGTCCTGCATGGAATTGCCTCTACCCATTTTGATACATAGTCAACAGCAACCAATATGTAATGATGGCCAAAAGAAGCGGGAAAGGGTCCCATGAAGTCGATACCCCACACATCAAAAATCTCAACCACTAAAATTGGATTTAGTGGCATCATGTTCCTTCATGTAATGCTCCCCATTCGTTGACACCTATCACATGAAGAGCAAAAGTTGTAAGCATCTCGAAATATAGTTGGCCAATAAAAACCACATTGTAGAACTTTTGTCGCTGTTTTCTTAGCGCTGAAATGGCCTTCACAAGCTTGTTCATGGCAGAACGAAAGGATGTTATGAAATTCATTCTCTGGGACACATCGTCGAATAATTTGATCTGCACAATACTTGAATAAATAGGGGTCATCCCAGAAAAAATTCTTTATTTCCGCAAAGAATTTAGCCTTGTCCTGCTTGGCCCAATGCTCTGGAAGTTTACCTGTAACAAGATAATTAACGATATCAGCATACCAAGGTAATACTTCCACACTCATTAATTACTCATCCGGAAATGACTCATTCAATATTAAAGGTTCTGTTATTGTGTCAAAATGGAGACGAGAGAGAAGGTCAACCACAACATTTTCTGTCCCTTTCTTATCTTTGAACTCCAAGTCAAACTCCTGCAAAAGCAACACCCAACGAATTAATCTAGCTTTCGCATCTTTCTTTGTGAGAAGATATTTCAGAGCAGCATGATCTGTGAACACAATAATTTTACAACCAATGAGATAAGGCCGAAATTTTTCTAATGCAAACACTACTGCTAGCATTTCTTTTTCAGTAGTTGAATAGTTCAATTGTGCATCGTTCAATATCATACTAGCATAGTAAATAACATGAGGAATTCGATCTACTCTTTGTCCTAATATTGCTCCTACTGCATAATCAGATGCATTACACATAAGCTCAAATGGTAAGCTCCAGTTTGGTGGTTGACTGATGGGTGATGTTGTCAACAAATGCTTTAGTTTTTCAAATGCCACAAGACATAAATCATTAAAGACAAAAGGTACATCCTTAGCAAGTAGATTGCATAAGGGTCTAGAAACTTTGCTAAAATCCTTAATGAAACGTCTATAAAAACCAGCATGCCCAAGGAAAGATCTTACTTCTCTGACTGTTTTAGGTGGAGGAAGATTGGAAATGAGATCCACCTTGGCTTTGTCAACCTCAATACCTTTGCATGAAATGATGTGACCAAGAACTATACCTTGTTTTACCATAAAATGGCACTTCTCCCAATTTAAGACCAAATTTTTCTCTATACATCTCTGCAAAACTTGTGTTAGATGATGTAAACATTGATCAAATGAGTCACCAAAGACAGAAAAGTCATCCATAAAGACTTCAAGGAATCGTTCAACCATATCAGAAAAAATACTTAACATGCATCGTTGAAATGTAGCAGGTGCATTACATAATCCAAATGACATTCTCCTATATGCAAAAATGCCAAAAGGGCAAGTGAAAGTGGTTTTCTCTTGATCTTTTGGTGCTATGGGAATTTGATTATATCCTGAATAGCCATCTAGAAAGCAATAAAACTCATGGTCTGCTAATCTATCAAGCATTTGATCAATAAATGGTAAAGGAAAATGATCTTTACGTGTGACAAAATTCAATTTTCTATAATCAATGCATACGCGCCATCTTGTACTCACTCTAGTGGGTATCAATTCATTATCAGCATTGGTAACTACTGTGACTCCTGACTTTTTGGGGACCACTTGCACAGGACTGACCCATGAACTATCAGAAATTGGGTAAATGATACCTGCATCTAATAGTTTAAGGACTTCTGTTCTAACAACTTCTTTCATATTAGGATTTAACCGACGTTGCATTTCCCTAGTAGATTTAGCATTTTCATCAAGGTGAATGTAATGCATGCAGTCTGCTGGGTTTATACCTTTTATGTCTGCTATGGTCCATCCTAATGCTCCTTTGTGCTCTTTTAAAACATCCAACAACTTACCTTTTTGCTCGTCATTTAGGGATGATGAGATGATTACCGGTAGAGTGCTTTCTTCTCCCAAGAACGCATATTCCAAAGTGTTGGGTAATAGTTTGAGCTCGAGTTTCGGTGGTGACTCTGATGATGGGATGATTTTCTTCTCTGATGGTGCTAGTTGTTCAATTCGTGACTTCCATTTATTAGTGTCTATGGCTGGTGCTGAGTCAAGTAGGGCGTTGACCTCATCGACTGATCTGTCAATATCAAAATCCAAACCAAAGTGAGTTAAACATGTTTGTAAAGGGTCATCACTAAGGTTTGAAAGAAAAGTATCATCAATTAATGCTTCAATTAAATCCACACCAACAATTCCATCATCTGCATTGTGAGGTTGTTTCGCAATGTTAAAGATGTTGAGCTCCATGGTCATATTGCCAAAGGACAACTGCATATTTCCAATTCTGCATTGAATGTGAGCATCCGCAGTTGCCAAGAAAGGTCGGCCTAGGATAATGGGGATGTGCTTCCTTGAATCTTGTATTGGTTGAGTGTCAATTACAATGAAATCAACAGGAAAATAAAACTTGTCTACCTGTATAAGCACGTCCTCCACAATACCACGAGGTATTTTCGTGGACCGATCTGCAAGCTGTAACACCAATGGAGTTGGGTGTAATTCTCCCAATCCAAGTTTCACAAATACTGAGTAAGGCAACAGATTAACACTAGCTCCTAAATCCAACAAAGCATTCTCAATTGTGTGGTTCCCTATACTACATGAAATAGTGGGGGAGCCTGAGTCTTTACATTTTAGAGGAATTTTGTGTTGGAGTATAGAACTAACATTTTCAGTTAAAAAGGCCTTCTTTTGAACATGAATGTTTCTCTTTTTAGTACAAAGGTCTTTAAGAAACTTGGCATAAGATGGAACTTGTTTTATTGCATCAATTAAAGGAATGTTAACACTTACCTGTTTGAAGATTTCAAGAATCTCACCTGTGGATTTTCTCTTCTTTCCTTTAGCTAACCTCTGAGGAAATGGAGCTTTAAGAACATACTCTCGTGGGTTGGTTTCTTTTTTCTCCTCCGGTGGTGAGTCCTCAGCATTTACAGGTACAATCTGAGTTGATTTTGTCACTGGCATCTCCACTTTGTTGTCGACTTCTTTCCCTTTTCGTAAGGTCATGACGGCTTTAACCTCTCTATGCTGTTGTGGTGAACTGGTACTTGCTTCATGTACTGCTTTAGGATTAGGCACTGGTTGACTTGGAAATTTACCTTTCTCAACAGTCATTGCCAAAGTCTGAACTGAAGAAGCAAGTTGTCCCACCATCTTCTCGAGGCCTGAAACTGATTGGGCTTGTGAGTTGAAGCCTGCTCTCATCTCATTCCGTAATCCATCAATGGTGCGGTTTTGTTGTTCGATCATGGAGTTAGTAACATTCTTGACATTCTGGAATGCATCCTCCCATTGTCTGGGAGTAGTTTTGGTTCTGATTGTATGGTCTAAATGGTGGCTGAGAGGCTTGAGGGACTTGAGGAATTGGTTGCATTGGTGGAGCTGGAGCTGCTGGTCCATTCTGTTGGAATCCTTGAGACCATGAAAAATTGGGGTGGTCTCTCCATCCAGGGTTATATGTATTGGAGTATGGGTTATAATTTGATGGCTTCCTCATGACACCGATGGCATTGGCTTGATCTGAATATGAGTCATGGTCATGTGGCTCTGTTGATTTAGCACTCGTCAACGATGTTATTTGTCGAGAGAGACCTTCAATTATCTCTTTAACTTCTTTGATTCCCGAACTGGACTCGCCAATGTGAACCTCATTCACTCCTTTAATTCTTCTAGTATTCCTGAGAGATCGACTCCGCGCTGTTGGGAATTATTCGCTTGTCACTGGAAGAAATCCCAAATTTCTGTTGCACTTTTTGACATTAGCTCTCCTCCGCTTGTTGCCATTAGCCATTCTTGCACATTTGGCAATAATCCCTCCAAAAAGTATTGGCATTGGTGCAATTTCTCATACCCATGATGTGGACACTTCAAAAGTAGCCCATTGAATCGCTCCCATGCTTCAAAAAACTGCTCGTCTTCTCTTTGGGTGAATTCTGAGATTTCCCTGTGAATAGCATTGGTTTTATGCACTGGGAAATATTTATTTAAAAATTTCGTTACCATTTGTTCCCATGTTGTAATGCTATTAGCCGGCAATGTATTGAACCATGAACGAGCTCTATCCTTTAAAAAAAAATGGGAATAGTCTAAGTTTAACATCATTTTCTGAAATATTCTCATATTTAAAAGTTTGACAAATTGTATGAAAATCATTCAGATGATTATGTGGGTCCTCATTTTCTAATCCATAAAACGTTGGGAGACAATTTAGCACACTAGGTTTGAACTCAAAACTCCTAGCAGCTACATTTGGGTATCGTATGCAAGATGTGCTCAAATTAGCTAAGGGACTGAAGTAGTCCTTAAATGGCCTCTCCTGTGGTTCTGGTTGTTGCAAATCCATTTCAATTTTATCTTTAAGTGCAATGTGTTTGTGTGTGCGAAGTGCTCTTTCTAATTCAAGGTCTATAGGTTCAAGATTAGGTAATAATGACCTACGACCATGCATGCAAAGAAAATAAAAATGAGAACAAAATAAATAAAAATAAAGAAGAAGGAGAAATTACAATACTAACCTTATTATTTTTTATACAACCTTTCTATGAAAGCACATAAAAAAAATACGTGAAATAAAATAAATAAAATAAAAATAAATTAACAAGATAAATGAAAAATTACAAAGAAAAATAGCTTGAAAATTAAATTGCAGAAATTTAAAGAAGAGAAAAAGAAATTCTTACCTCAAATGTAGATTCACTTTTTTTTAATTAATTAAGAAAAAAATACAAGAAAACAACTAAAATAATAATAATAATACTAATAGTAATAATAATAATAAAATTATTTACAAAAAATTAATTCTACAAATTAAAATACTTACCTCCCCGGCAATGGCGCCAAAAACTTGTTGTGTAAATTTTGTTGAACTCGCAAGCGCACGAATCTATTGTAGAATAGATCAATGGTGTCGAGTGTCGATCCCACGAGGAGGTGGATTTTAATTAGGTGTAGAATTAATTTTGTAAGTGGGTGATTTGATTTGTAGGGAAATTGATTTAAACTATGCTGGAACTTAAATTGGAATGGCAGGAATAAATTAAACTGGAAACTATTATAATAAAGTGCTTGGGTATCTGGATCTGTATCAACATGCACCATGGGCTAAATATTCCTTATTAATACCAATTAAATCATGAGGGGGATTTCCACACCTCATGAACCACGCTCTAATCAATATGGTGCTAAGGGCTTATCGTGCCAAATAATAATAACCTTATTATAGGGTGCCGGTAAAACTGTATGAACTAGACAAGATTATTATTATTTGTCGACGAAAAGTCAAAACCTCCACAGAAATTAGAGGGGAAGAGAAAATAAATTTACCAAATAAAGCCCATGACACATGTTGAGACTTCACCTTCAACCCAAGCTTGAAAGAAAATTAGCCACTCATAATTGAAGTAAGGGTAAAATGGGAATTTATTAAAATACTTAGAAAATACAAGATGGAAAAAGAATTACAGAAAACTAAGCTCAAAAATAGATTCAGTGGTATCAAATTAGGGGGGTGGAGGCCCCCTTTTTATAGATACATTGAGTGAATCATGGCCATCGGATTAAAAATAGTTTGGACGCACATGATTGTGCCACGTCATCGAAAAAAACGATAGGTTTGACCACGGGTTTGACCACGTGGTTTGAACGAAGAACACGGTTTGCACACGGTTTGAAAAAGAATGTCGCGGTGCGAATAAAGTGTAATGTGAATGCGATCCATGAACGATGCAGTGCATGTGAATAGTGTCGTTTTTCCTTTTATACTCTTCTTAAGGTTTTCGACTGTCCTGAGTTCAAAAGTGACGTCCGTTTTGCTATTCGAAATCTTGTTTATTGTGAAATGACCATGATGCCCCTAAAATACATAAAATACTTAATTAAAACAAAACACACATAATTAAATAACAAGAGACTTAAATAAATAAAGTTAGAGATGTTAGTGAGATTTGAAGTGTAAAATGACGAATTTCTCCTTTATAAATATACACTTTCTAACACTCAACACCTATAGCCTAAGAAAATGCATTCATTGTATTTATCACCAAGCTTTGATCTCTCATCCTTAGGAATGTGAACATATGCTCTGCAATCAAACACTCTCAAGTGTTTATAGGAAATATCTTTTCCGATCTAAACTGTCTCAGGTACATTGACATCTAATGGAGCTGAAGGAGAAAGGTTAATCAAATCAATTGCAATATGTATAGCCTCTGCCTAGAAAGATCTAAGAAGCTTGGCATCAGAAAGCATACACCTGACCCTCTCTTCAAATTCTGTTCATCTTTTCTGCAACACCATTTTTCTACGGGGATTTTGGTACAATCATCTCAAGTCTTATTCAATGGGATCTGTAATATTGCTTAAATGGTCCCATATACTCAGTACCATTATCTGCCCTGACGCATTTTAATTTTCTTTATGTCCCTCTCTCAACATAAGTATTGAAGAACTTAAATATATCAAGCACCTGATCTTTAGATTTCAAAGTAAAAGCCCACACTTTTCTAGAACAGTCATCAATAAAAGTCACAAAATAAAGTGTACCTCCTATTGATCTACTTTGCATCATGCAATTATCAGCGTAAATCAAATCAAGTATTTATGACTTTCTAGATAGAGAAAAACCTTGAAAAGCTACTCTATGTGTCTTTCCAGCTAAACAATGAACACAAGTCTTGAGGGACATGTCTGCGAAGTTGGGTAGATATCATTTTCTAACAAGAGTTTCCAACCCTTTCTCACCAATATGACCAAGTCTTTTATGCCATGTCTCAATGTCAGAATCTTTTACAACCATATTCATATCTTCTTTCTTGATCTTGGCTTCTAACACATAGAGGGTGTTTACTTTCTTTCCCTTAGCCAACATTAGGGAGCCTTTAGTGAGCTTTCATTTTCCTTTACCAAATTGGTTAGTATAACCATCATCTTCAAGCTTACCTGTAGAGATCAAATAAAGGCGAATATCTGGTACATGCCTGACATCTTTAAGCAACAACTTATAGTTAATGCTGGTTTCCAAGTAAATATCCCCATAATCTTAGATGCCCCCCATTTCCCATCCAAACATGGCCATAATCACCATTAACATAGAATGTGAAGTAATCATGATGTGTAGTAACATAAAACGAAGTACCCGAATTAATCACCCAATCATTGGTATGGCAAGTGAGATTTACTAAGCTTTCATCATAAACAATACCCAAATCACCGTTAACTAAGGCTGCGGTGTTCTCTTTGTCATTTTTATTAGCATCACTCTTTTTTTTTTTGTCTGCTCCCTTTTCTACAATCTACACTCCTTTTTAACATGACCCATTTTCTGATAATGAAAGTACTTGAGGTTTCTCCTCTAGGATTTAGATCTTCCTCTGAGGTTATTATTGTTCTGCTGGCAGGAATTTCTATTTAACTCGTCCCTTTTTTTTTTGCTTTTCTGAAACAAGTGCATCTAACTCAGAGGGAACTGTTTCAAAATACTCTTTCTTCTAAATTCTTCATTCCGTAGCCTATCTGTAACCATATCCAAAATTAATTTCCCATTCGGCGTTGAATTATTCACTGATATCACTAATGTCTCCCAACTGTCAGGCAAAGAGCTAAGCAACAACAATGCCTGTAGCTCATCATCTAAAATAATTTTCATAGTAGTCAACTGATCATCTAAGCCCTGAAACTCACTAGTTTGTTCAGTTATATTGAGTCCCTCCTTGTATTTCAAGTCAACAAGTTTTTTCATCAAATTAACTTTATTTTGTGTTGTCGGCTATTCATAAATTGTCTCTAATTTTCTCTAAAGAATATCAAACCTAGATTTCTTTGTGGCATGGTGATACACACTCTGATCAATTCATGACCTAATAGTACCCACGGCCTTCTAGTTTAAATGAGCCCATTTCTTATCATTTAAATCGGCGAGTCTAGCTTTTTTACCTTCAATAGGTTCATGTAAGTCTTTTATGTACAAAAAACTTCCATCCTAGACTTTCAAATACCATAATTCTATGACTTTAAATTAATCATGTATGCCGATGATTCTTTCATCTCAACCACATAAGTAATAAAAACACAAAATTTGAAGCTCTGATACTACTCTGTTGGAAAGGGACTCACACAAGCGGCTGCAAATTAAGAGAAAACAAAGCTATTTCTCTCTTTGTATGATTAAAATAGGATGTTCACCACAAATAAATAGGCAGAAAAATAAATCAATAAAATAAAAAACAAAAACCATCCGCAAGAGACAAATTTTACGTGAAAACCCAAAGTAGGAAAAACCACGGGACCGTAGTCTGATTTAATCTTTCACTATATTAATGGGATTACAATACAAATTCTTCTGTAAATAATACTAGAGGCTACCAAGATCAAAAATCTCAATATTTTTGTTTTACAGTAACAAACCTAATAATTATCTCTCTAACTAGTGGATATCTCAAATAATTACCAATGAGATGATAACATAAAAATCAAGACCAATAAAATTGTAGAGGGTGATGCTAGGAACTTACTCTCAAAATTTGAGAGAAAACAAAGTTAGAATTGCCTTCCGATCGTGCAATCAACAATTGAAAATCTTGCCCCAAATAGTCTCAACTCTATTGTCTCTTCTTTTCTCTCTTGCCTATTTCTTCTGCCAAAAAGTTGTTGCTGCCTTCACTTTCTCTTCTTTATACATCCAAATTTTATTTTAAAATTTCACTTAGCCCTTCAATGGTTTTTTAATTGCTTAATTGCCCAAACTTATTTAACTTCGGCCTTAAGCCACCCAAGTAAGATGGACCCAACATTGTTGTCCATCTTAAAAGTCTTTTTTTAACCCGATTAAAAATGGTTTGGGAAGTGTCTATCCACTTATAAAGCAGAGGCTTGCCTAGATAAATACCAAGGTCTTTTGTAGTGATGAACCTAAGCTTGGCTATAATTTGCTGGGCATCTCTAGCATGCACATTATGGGAGAAAAAAGTGAGCGTTTTACTTTTGCTAACTTTTTCCCTAGAACTCACAAAAAAAGCATTAAGCACATCTATGGTCACTTGGTCTTGGTCTAGAAAAGCTTCTACCAGTAATAAAAAATCATCAACAAATATATATATCTATAACACTAGCAAATCTAATTGATTCAACCTTGTGCGATCAAAGAAAGCCACATCTCCTAATAAAATTATTAGCCCTTTCACTGCTGATCCGAGGCTCAAAAAGGGCTATTAGGTTTGGCTTATAACAATTTACAAGCATTTTGAAAGTTTGAAAGAAGCCTTTTTTTTACGCCGCTCCCCAGCAGTTCCAAAAGATAGGTGTGCACATCATTAAGTAAAAATAAACAAAGAGATAAAAACATTACACACCATCATCGGATCAACATCCATTCCTTTTTTGATTTTAAAAGAGCCAACAGAATCCGAGTCCTCCTCCTGCTCCTCAATATTACCTATGTAGTCATTATCATTAGAATTGTCTTCAAACTCTTCCATGTTTACTTCTTTCTTATCAGGTGGATCATAGATATGTACCATTGCTTTCATTGGATCTTCGCCAACTCCAATAGCTTTGGAATTGTGCAACAGATTACCAAACTCTTGAGATCTCTCCCTTTTCGAAAACATAAAGGCAACAACAGTATGATTATGTGGATTTAGCCTAGTTGTCACGAGAACAAGAGAGTCATGGGACTTGGCTGTATGGCTAAGGTTTTGTTGTTTACGTTGTAGAGTTTCTACATAGGTTTATGGTTTATGTGTTAATAGGCACGTAATGGAGGATTTTAGGTCATGGTGGTGGGGCCATTTGGTGGAAGTGTGTTTTTATTATTACCTTATTGTAGTTTCATAAGGGGCTTTGTATTTTGGGCCTTACTTTTGTTTTGTTTAGGAACTGCCATATGGGTTTTGAGAGTAATAGTAAGTTGACTTCCTAATTCAGGCATGGTTGTGGTATTGTTGGAAAGAAAGCTTTGCTCATTATTATCAGCATTCATAAGAGGAGCAAATATTAACCCATTGCCAGCTATTCTAATGTCAGCAAGATTTTTTCCAGAATTCTTGGCGCTCTCATTTCGATATCTATTATTGCCTTTTTTGGCCACCACTATCCAAAGGCCAAATCTAAGGTTTTCTAGTTGTGGTCATGGTTTTACTTCTGCCAACTGATCAAGAGAGATGTTTCGGCCGCTCTCCATTACCTCATTCCTTCTTTTCTCAAGGAAAAAAGCACCGAGATGTCCATATTTGCCACAATCAAAGCATATGTTAGGTAAGCTTTCATATTTGACTTTTTGTATCTTGCTATCGAGGAGGAACTTGGAGCACAATAGCTTATCTAACACAACTTCAATAGCAATTCTAGGAAATTTACCCTGATACTTAGTATTATAATCAATTTGAATCGTTTTTCCAATTACCTGTCCCAACAGACGTAGCACTTTCTTGTGATAATAATGAAGCGGCATTCCAAGGAGACGAATCCAGGCCACAATTGAGGAAATCTTCTCATTTATGCTGTCAAAATGAGGTGACCATGGCTGAACCGTTAAATAATGGCCGGGCACAATTCATGGTCCTTGATTTAAAACGGACTAGGAAGTAGTTATTCTCTAGATCTATCACAGACACTACTAGAAAAATGGGCTTTACTGACACCATTTTAGTGTCAGTAATTACTTTTGCTGACACTTGTTAATTGTGTCAGTAATGCTCAAGCCAAAGCACACTGACACTACTTTTTGGTGTCAGTGATTTTCGTGTCAGTATCTTGTGTCACTATAGTTTCTCCAAAATGGTGATAGGATGGTGTTAGTATCAGTTGATACTATTTCTATGTCAGTATTTTGCGTTACTAGAGAATCACAAAGATAGTGACTCAATCGTGTTAGCATTTGCTGATGCTATTTACATGTCACTGATTTATGTGACTACAGTATCAGGAATCCACTGACTCACTAACATCAAAAATTCCTAACGTCATTTAAATAATTAGTGTCAGTATTAATGGTGCTATACTGGTAGTGCTTTATTTTTTTTAATCACATTTTTCCTGTTTATTTTACAATTAAAATAAACTCAATATATTAAACATACCAAATGTTGTAATGCAATTCACATAATACACATTCTAAATATATCAGTTAAATTAAAATAGTTCAACTACATCATTGTTTGGTGGTAAAAAAAAAAACTTCAAGTACCAAATTAATTGGAGCACAAGTAGTAAACAATAAAGTACTAAATTAATTTCTAAAAATGTTAACTAATGTCGCTGATTTTGGAATCCACATATGCCTTCATTTTTTTTCCACCTACAAGTATATAAAATCAATTAGCACACCACGAAAAAATTAGTCTTGTATATAAGAAAAATAATCATAAATTACTTGTATGTTACCTCGCGATTGTAGGCTGTAATTAACTTGGCAACGTATGTAGCCCACTGATCTGGAAGTCGCGAGAGGTCCTTCACTGTGTATTCTTCAATTCCCTTGAACTTTAATTTCAAAAAAGCAAGTTATTCACCGAAAATCCTTGACTAAACTACTTAACGCCAACAAACAAACTCCAACAATGTAATTGTTTTATCCATAATTATATATGTAAAAACTGAACATCCCGATCATGGTAATTGAAAAAAAAAGACCATTTGAATGAGTGTTGATGTACTTATTCTATCAATTACTACTTTAAAGTGAACTTATACAATAATGTTTAATTGCCGAAACAACTTGTGAACCCCAACAGTACATGATTTAATGCAAATATAAATGTAGATACAAAACCTTAATCAGGATGACAACTTATCCTTATCATCAACACTATAACACATCCCCACTAACAACTACTTTGCAACCCAAACAATTGTTTTGTGTTGCGATATACAGTACATTGTATATATCCCAAATCCTAATTCATGTTTATATGGATATTCGTATAATCTATTCAACAGTATGCAACATACTTACCATTATCAGTAACCCTTACAGTTTATAAAATACATACAATATGCATTGCTGACTATTATGTTACTGTAATCATTTCACAATAAATTAAAACAATATGATGCAGTATTGTAAAAACTATTTTCAATACTTACATTATTTTTCAGGACGTTCACATTTGTGATGATATCTTGCATGTATTTCATCATGTAGTGACCACATTCAAAGCTACTCGGCTGCCTCAGACACTACAAAATCAAAATTACATTAGTTTTTTACAGTACATTAACAATAATTATTTAGGTTTATCTGATTTTTACCTTGACAGGTATCCATTGAACATTGGCCTTTGTATCAGAATTTAAACTCTGATGTATTCGAATCTCATTACAATTAAGACATAGATAACGTTAGCAAATAATTAGCATAAGACATAAAAATAAAATAGCATGATCAAAGATACAAATAACAAACTTAACTGATTGACAATTTGCATTAGCTCTTCATCAGGACTACCTTCCAAGGGATCAAGATAATATACTGTACGTCTCACCATATCAATTGCCAATAACACCCAGTGGGCACTACAGAAAGTAAAAGTTATTCTCACACATGAATTACAAGTAAAATTTTTTTAACTTCGTGATTAATCTACTAAATAAAGAATATGGCTAGCAAAAGAAAAGCTTATACCCAGGGTTATAAGGGAATACGATGACTTGTCCCAATTCTGCCAAGCCTAAAAGCTTTGAAATCTATTGTGTCCTGTCTTTGAAGCTGACCCTTGGATATAGCTTCTCAAAAAGGCCAAACTGAATAGGCTTCGTACTTCCATTGCTCTCCATCTCTTCATACAAGTGTCTAAAAGGAAACAAACATATATAAAAAAGTAAGTTTGAATAAAGGAAACAAAATAATAGCTCCAAGTTTACTAAAACATAAGCTACGATTACCGTACTTGATCCATATGTTAATGATGCAGTTTGAGACCTCCTTAAACTCGATGATTTCAGCACAAATCATTTTGTCCAATTGTGTTTCCCAAATTTCACCAAAGGTTACTGTATCATGCTGAATCCTGATCATCCGAGGTAAAGAATTCTTGATAAACATGGTAAACATGTTCATATATTCACTCCTATCATTCTTTCTTGATCGTGTTGCTGCCCGTTTATTCTTCACACGTAGCTTGAGGTCTTTTGCTGCTGGTCTGATGGCCAGTGGTTTTTTTTTTTTGTACTTTTGCTGTTATGATGACTAGTGGTTCTTTTTTAGGTTCTTTTGCTGGTCTGATGACCAGTGATTCTTTTTGGGGTACTTTGTCATGACAGGAGAACTGCACATCGAACACTTTAGGAGTTAGTCTCGGAGATCTTCTCGGTGTGGGCTTTGAAGTAATTTCACACTCTACTTTTTTTAGGGGTTTGTTGAGGAGTTGGTTGGGAAATTGTGGTAGGACTGTCCTTCATTTTACTCTTCACAGATTTTGGAGTCGACTTACCCGATGGAAAATCAGCCTATGCAATAATCAAAATACATACCATTAGTAGTAATACATGAATATACAAATAAAAATAAAATAATGACATTTAACAGGCCATATACTAACCTTTCTTTTTCTAAGAGTTTCAGGGGATTGTTGATCATTGTCAATCTGAACACCAGTGGAAGTTTTAGGCTTAGGAAAGTTAGAACTTCCAACTTTAGTATTGCTGTACGCATTTAACCTTGCATTCATGTGTTCTAGTTGAGCAGACAAGAATTGGAAACTCTCTTGATACATCTTTCTTTCTCTTACTAACTCAGTGGTATCAGGGACATGAAAGTACATAGATGGGGTGATGAATTGTCCCATTCCTTACACCGTGCTTCCATTTGGCTACTTCTGAAGAGCTTGACCTAGAATGTCATTTGAACCTTGTGATTGGAATGTTCCTTGTTCAACTTGACTCTTCAGCTCATTCTACAAAAACAAAAATATTATAAATCTGCAATTACGAATACAAGACATCAGCTAAACTAAACTAACATCCTTCTTGAATCTTTAACACAGAGCAAGTCCATATACAGTTCAGATTGAAACTACAAAAAATATTACAAGACAGCACCTCTCACAAGCACTTGATCTCCTGGACATCTCTTTCATTACACATACAAACACACATGCACACAAGTTTTAACCTTTTTATACACGAAGAAATAAGGTCTGATAAAGTATTACTGAGCTTCTGTCATGCGTAAATGTTACCATACAATTACAATAAAAGGCATTATATATGTACGTAAATATCTACCCACATACATACACATTATAAAGAAAATTCATAAGAATTAAGTATACTAGTGACTTACTATTTTCTTAGCAAACAGCGTCACTTCAGAAGCATATTTGCCATCTCGGTCTGCTCGTGCCATTAGCCAAGCTTCACTGCGGTCAATCTCCCGCTCAGAAACTCCACTCTCCTTTTTCTGTTACAAGGTGACATAAAACATAAATAATTGATTCTATTATATTATATGTATTAGATTACTTACTACACATACTTTTTTGTACAATATGTCACCATAGCCTATGCTACCCAAGCGATGGTTGTAGATATTCTTTGCTCTTTTGTCTTTTGCCTTCTTACTTTTTTCCTGTACAAACAGTACGACGGAGAACAAAAGGTTACCACTGATTATTAATAACTAGCAACAATAAATCAGGTAATATTAACAAACAACACACCTGAAATTGTTCACACAAAACTTTGTGAACAAAAAGTTTCCAATCTTCCTTTTTAATGCTCGGATATTCAATAGGAGGAAACTTTAGTGACTTTCGATCGTCATTGTTAGGTAGAACGAATTCAGTTGCCAGTTTACTGCGAAAGTTTCTTGATACAACCCCCATCCACTTTAACACTTGGCTTTTGCATTTCAAGCTCAATTTGAATTTTTTCTGGAAACCAATAACATGGATTAAAAACAGCTTTAAACAAATATAGAAGTTATATAAAATCTTTAAACATACTATTAAACAAGTAAACAAAACCTGAAAATGAAGCCACAAGGTTTTCTTCATCTCTAGTGGCACACGCCTCCAATCATCAAGTAGGATTGAGATTATTTTACGTACAATAACTCCAATATAACTCCTAAGATCATTTCTTCCATTCCCAACTGGAACACCATAAGAATTGTACTCAATTACAACTTCATGATTAACTTCTTCTTTTTGCAAACCTTTCTTTTTTGTTTGTTTTCTTCTCCTTGGTCTTCCCTTGAGCTCCAGAAGAGTGAACTCAGCATCTTTAGCCATCTCCTACAATCCTGAAAATGATTAAAATAAATAAGTACATTATTTAGATTAATAAGTTAATACAAGATCAATAGCATATAATGAAATAAAGAAATCACTTACTGGAAAACTGTGAAAATTGGTGCTGGAAACTAGCTACAATAATGCATTCACTGATTTTCTAAATCAATATCTATTGAAATAGCATCACAATCTTTTCTGTCATAAATTCCTTCGTCATCTTTCTCATCCAACTCACATACTGGAAGTTTGTTAGATAATTGGGGAAAATACATCCGCATCTTCACATCTTTCCCCATTTAACTTATAAGCTTTGTCAGTCACTAAACAAACTATTGATTTATTATTATCTAACTGGTCCTTTACATAAAATACTTGTTTTGCATGACAAGCTAGAATAAAGTAATCATATTTATAGCCAATCCGATTTAAATTAACTAAAGTAAAACCTGAATTGTCAATGCAAACCCCTCTATCATCTACCCAATCACACTTGAAAAGTGTTTTTTTAACCATTAGATAATCAAGCTGCCAAATCTCATCAATGACTCCATAAAACGCCATGTCTCCAAAATGAGGACTTTTATCTTTTGAGTTAGAAATTTGTAGAATGTTAGCAACAACCCTAACACCACTATTTTGGGTCACAAATTACTGTCCCAGTCCCTCTTTGTAAAATTAAAGCTATTGATCTCGTAGCCAGGGAAGGTCAGCACGCTTGAGCGTGGTTTGTTTGCCAACCACCATACTATTTTGTCAACCGGTACATTATTTGCTTTATCATGTGCTACCTATAATTTAAAATAAAAAGCATAGTAATTAGTCACATGTAAAAAATATTGTTAAAGTTTATATCTTATATTGTATTTAGTTAAGTAATTCTGACCTTTGCTTGTAACCAACCAGAAAATGTACGTATGTGTTCATTTTGTAACCACAGATTTTTTTTTTTTCCTTATAGGGGTTTCTTGATGCCAAATAATGCATATGCTCCCTACAGTGAGACCATATTAAGATTTAAAAACTAGTATAGTAATCTTATAATACAATAATAATATTTTTTGGGAAAAATTAACAACTTACTCGATATATATTTGGATTTCAGGGGTGTTCATTAGAATACACCGGTGTGCTTGTGCTAACCAATGATCATCAAACACCTTTATGTTTGCACCTCCTAAAGGCCTTTCCACAGAAAAATCAATTGGACAACCAGTAGGCAGCCCAATAACAGCACAATTTGAGAGGTGCTCAGCACAAAATTCAAGTGCTTTTTCTGAAATATAACTTTCTACAATACAACCCTCAGGGCGGTAGCGATTACGAACATAATCCTTGAGAGTTTTCATTTCTCTCTCAAAAGGATACATCCATCGAAGCTATACAGGCCCACATAACCTAACTTGTTCAACTAGGTGGACTGTTAAATGAATCATTATGTCAAAAAAAAAACTAGGTGGAAAGTACTGCTGCAATAAGCATAAAGTGATTACAAGTTCCTCTTGTAATTGGTCAAGAGTATTAGGATCTACCACTTTACAGCACAATGTATTAAAAAAAAAGCACATTCTGATTATAGCCCTTCTCACATTTATAGGCAAACAGTTTCGAATGGCTAGTGGTAGAAGTTGTTGCATTAAAGTATGACAATCATGGGACTTAAGGCCTTGAAGCCGACAATCATCTGTTGAAACAAGTTTTTGGACATTGGAAGAATACCCATTAGGGACTTTCACACTCAGCAAGGTTTCACAAAACTGTTTTTTTCCTTTTTTACTCAAAGTATATGGAGTTGGAGGTAGGAATTTATTTTTTTTGTTTGTTTCATCAGGAACTAGTTTTTGCCTAATCTTTAAATGCTCAAGATCTTTTCTAGCATTAATCCCATCTTTTATTTTGCCTGGTTGATGAAGTAATGTGCCATATATGTTCTCGCACACATTTTTTTTAATGTGCATCACATCTAATTGATGGCGAACTAATAAATGCTTCCAATATTCTAAGTAAAAAAAGATTGACTTTTTTTTGTACAATTTTTCAGTTATGTTCTCATCACCATCACCGCCACCACCGTCACCATGTTTTCGCTTTTTGGCCTTCTTTTTCCCAAACTTAATGTCAATATCTTCCACCATATTAAAGATTTCCTCACTAGACAAAATTTTAGGAGGCTCATTCCACTCTTGTTTCCCATTGAAAACCTTTTTCAGTTTTCGAAATAGGTGACTAAGTGGTAGAAAACGTTGATGGCCCATATATGACATTTTCCAACTATGTGGCAGCCAACATGCACAAGTGTCGATCCCACAAAGTGGGCACGCATAATAGCCCTTAACAGTACAACCAGAGAGGTTTCCGTATGCTGGAAAGTCACTGATTGTCCACATCAATACAGCCTATAAATTAAAAGTTTCTTTTCTATAAGCATCATAAACATCAATACCTACATCCTATAGAATTTTCAAGTCCTCAATCAAAGGTGCTAGGTATACATCTAGATCATTTCCAGGTTGTTTAGGGCCAGATATCAAAAGAGACAACATAAAAAACTTTCTCTTCATACACAACCATGGAGGAAGATTATATGTTATTGATATAACAGGCCAACAACTATAAGTAGTGCTAAGTGTACTATCTGGGTTAACCCCATCAGTTGAGAGAGCTAAACGAAGATTTCTAGGTTCTTGTGCAAATTTTGGCCACTTATTGTCAATTAGTTGCCAGGCTAGTGAGTCTGCTGGGTGGCGAAGTTTTCCATCTCTAATTCTTTTATTGGCATGCCATGTTAAATTTTGAGCTGTTTGTGGTGATTGAAACAATCTTTTTAACCTAGGAATAGGTGGAAAATACCATAATACCTTTTTAGGAACCCTTTTCCTAAATTTTATTGAGCTATCCTTTTTTCTTTGATACCTAGATGCTCCACAATTTGGGCATTCAACAAGATCAGCAAATTTATTCCTATACAAAATGCAGTCATTTGGACATGCATGTATTTTTTCATACTCTAAGCCTAAGACTTTCATTGTTTTCTTAGCTTTGTATATTGACTTAGGTAGAGTATTATTATTTGGCAAAATATTAGCAAAGACTTTTAACAAAACAGAAAACCCTTTATCAGAACACCCATAGTTCCCTTTTACATTGTAAAGTCTCATTAAACCAGATAACTTTGAATGTTTTGCACCCTGGTACAAAGGTTTTTCAGCATCTTCAAGCATATCCTTAAAAGAACTAAGATCTCTATCACAATGCTCGTAAGCATCTTAAACCATGTCAATTATGTTACTGTAATCATGACATCTAAATCTTTGACTATGTGAATGGTCTTTACACTTTGTAAATGTAGATTTACAGTCAGTCTCACCATGCCAAGTCCAAACAATATATCTTGGGAGAAAATCTTTTTCAAATAAATGATCCTTCACTTGTTGAGGAGTATGAAACTCCATATTATAACAAAAGGTGCAAGGACATCTAATTGAAATTCGGTTTTCAGCATTCAAAATGACAAAATCTAAGAAATCAGCAACTCCAGAACGATACTCTACAGACAATCTATCACAAGTTATCCAAGTTCTATCCATTTCAAATATTTTACCTGTTCACATATGTAATGTTAGTTTAAGTTTAATTAAATTGCATGATTAATTTAATGTTCAATGTTATTATGATTATTGTTGCAATAATAAACTCATAATTCTGGAAAATCACTAATAACCCCTATAAATCATTGAATTACAATAATAATTTTGACAAAATCCTGAAATTGAAACAAAAGTAGCTTTGAAACTTAAATAGGAGATGAATAGGTAAGATGGGCGCTAATGGCTTTTTAAGTAGTCAAAATAAGTCAAGTAACTAACAAAAGTTAAGAGTTCAAATAAATAATGTCTTCATACCACTTTGCAAGCCATTTTTTAAGATTCTATAAATCACTTTTTAACTTCAAATACAACATGCAGAACACCTTAAAACAAGCATTTCTTTCTTGAATCAAAGGCAAATCATCAACTTTATACAATCTCAAAATGCTCACAACCACGAACTTAATTAATTCATATCATAGTCATTGTCTCTATTACAAATCTTTCAACCAAAACAAAATAAATAAACAAGTAGGATTGTATAACAAAATTTGCCTCCGTCACATGAAACAGAGATGTAAATAGTTCGTAACCACTAAATACACAGTCATTCAGCCAATATAATACCCAAACAATCATCTCTTAATCAGAAAGGCAAAAGCTAAAATGAAATTTCATATTTTAGTACATTCAAAATCAACTAACTTATTAATCAAACTTAAGAAACAAAGCTAACAGTTTATTTCAGAAACTAAAAAAAATGCAATTTCTTAGTTTTAAATAATAATAACAGCAAATCACATGCACAAAAGTTTTAAACTGACCTCAAATGTGGCAGAAAAAATAGAGTTGCAGCAGCGAGTGTTTTGAGTTCAAGTAATGCACCACTTAAAATGCCTGTATTTTTGGACTGCATGTGAGTGAAGATATAGAAAAGTAAGAACAAAAAATTAAAGTTACAATTAAACAAAAGAAAAAAAGATTTGGAAAACAAAACCCACCAGGGTCGCACTACTGTTCAATTTCTGAACATCTGAAACAACCCAAAAATTAAAAATAAAAAATATTAATCATAAGCTAAATTAAAACAAACCCATTAATTAAATTGCCCAAAAAAAAAATGTTCAGCCATTACTAGCTGATAACCTCCTCTACAGTTCTTTCTCTGGACTTAACTTGTAAGAGAGATGAGATTACTTGAATACACAACCGATGGTGCCACTTTACCCCTTGTCGATGGCTTTTACTTGCTTGCCCAGTATAGGTACTGGATGGTTTAGGTGGAGAAAAAACCCCTTCGATAACAAGCGATTAGGGTTTTGGTTTGTTTTTCAATTGGGGAAAATGGAAAAACAAAATGGAGTTTTAATTAACTTTTCATTATCTATCTAAAGTAATTGAATTTAATTTGTAAATGGACAATGCAAAACAGAAGAGATCGAGAAGAGAAAAGCGAAAGAAAAAGAGAACGATAAAAGCAAGAAAGAGATAGTAGATACAGTCTAGTAGATGGGGAAAAGTCATTAGGTGTGAGTTTTGTGTTGTTGTTATTTATATTTTCATTTTTTAATAATTTAAATATTATTATGACTTTGATTCAACGAGATTTGATGGTCTGCACTCCAAACATTAAATCTTTAAACCTTAGAGCGCTCAGATTCGAGTTAGAGCTAAAACAAATTTTTATGATTTTTTTTTGTCTCGGATACTTTAGTGTCAGTGATATTTGATGTTTAATTTACTGACACACTAGTATCAATAATCTGTGATTTCTATTTGTCAAAAGCGGAAAATGGTGCATATGTACATAATTATTGACACTTTTTGCAAAGTGTCAGTAATGAAGTGTCAGTAAAGCTCATTTTTCTAGTAGTGAGAGAAATCATGATTCATACCCATAAGGCCTCTAAATGATTACACAGAACCTTATAACCAATAGTCCTTCCCAGCAACTTCACAAACACCATTGATTGCCAGGGTTTCACTGGCTGTTAATGGACTTTATGGGAAAAAGAGATAGATGGCAGAATCCCTTCCTTTTCAATTACAACGTTACGGATATAAATATCTAAATTCTCATCCTTGCTCATTAGTTCTTACTCCATATCCAGCTGGTCCTCCATTAATTTGTCTTTGAAAGATATGGAATGAGGGTTATCCCCATCAATAATGTGTTCTTTAAACTTAGCCTTTTTCATAGATCAGTTAGCTACAATCGGTAAGGAAGAAGTTGTCTCCATATTACAGTCCATTTTATGCCTTAATATTTTTTTTAGATATTGTAAGTTCTGATTTGAATGAGTCTTCATCTACCATGTTTGAGGTGAGTCCAGCAAACCTATAAAATTCTTCTTGTGCTATCACTAATGGAGTAGTTCTTTATGATAAGAAATACTCCTTAGAAAATTTTTCTTTTAGGTTAGATATATTATGTTTTAAAGCAAAAATTTCGGCCTACGCCCCTAATGAAGTGACAATCTGTAAATCTCCCCTTTACTATTGAAAACATTAAGTTACTCCCCAAAACTCGTTATCTTTAACCATTGATTGTCATTGACTCATAAAAGTATGAAAGTACCTTTACCTTAACAGAATATTCTTGGAAAAAAAAGTGACGACATTGTGAGGCTTAAAAAAAAGTTTAATGTGTGACTAATCATTAGAAAATGAAAAAAGTAGTTGATGTATGACTAATCATTGAAAAATAAATTAAAAATAAAGTGTTAAAATGACTTAATTGATCTAAATAAATTGATGGTTTTCCTAAATTAGACATGTTAGTTAAATAAATTACAAAACATGTCATCATATTTAATTTTTCATTCATTTTTCTTCAACTTTTTCTTTCATTTTTTCTCATCCTTACTCCTTTGTCTTTTCCTTTCATTTTTTTCCTCATCCTTACTCCTTCTTCTTTTTTTTTTATTTCCTTTTATTTTTCTCATCCTTATTCCTTTCATTTATTTGGTAAAACTCCAGTGGTATTTTTCTTTTGTTCTTTGATTTTCCTTTTTATTAGGGGTGGGCAAAAATAGATTCGGATCAACCCAATCGGATTTCGAATTAATCTGATCAGAAAAAAAAGTCATCCCAACTCAACCCGAATCTTTGATCAAATCCAATCTGGATTGGATCAGATTAAGAAATCGAGTTGAATCGGATCCAATTGGGTTAGAACAAATACAATGAATATCCATAAAGCCTTAACCATAATCTTATTAATAACTTGATATAGAAATACAATTCATAGAATACCGATTTTCGGATGTCTTGCAAATTTCAAAATCAATTTTATTTAAATTCAAACAATAAATCCCATTATATAATTTCATTTCAAAATTTTGAAATTAATTATTTAATATAATAATCATATATTAATATACCATGAAAAACTTGGTGACGGTGGCTGTTAAGCTGGAGTAAGGCGATAAGTTGCAATGGTTGCAGTGGCCAGTGGAGCAAGCGATAACAGATCTCTTTGGTCATTGGTGACTATTGGCTGCTTCTTCTCACCGTCGCATCTCTAATCTCTGAGGCCCAAGCTACGTGTGCCCCGTGTGACTGTGTGTGACCGTACGTGGTATACTGGTGTGAGTGTGTGCTCTATATGTGATATTGCAATTTACAAATTTAGATTTGGTTGTGATTTACAGATTTAGCAATGTGTGCTGCGTCTACAACTTTGTGTGCGTGAGTTCTATACTTTTGTTTACAAGTTTCATTTTGATTAGATTTAGTTCGCTTTTTTAGTTTTGTTTAGAATTTTTTTTTCTACCCAACCCAATCGGATTTTAAATTCGATCCGATCTCAATCCGATGGGTTGCGCAAAATATCACCCGATCGGATTGAGGGAGCAATTTGATTCAATCCGAAAACCAATTTTTTAAATAAATTTTTTAATTAATATCTATATTTATTTTTTAAATAAATTTTTTAAATATGAAAGGGTAAAATTTAATTCGTTCAAAAAATTAGTCATATAGGCACAAAATAAGAAATATTTTAAAGTATTATGGAGCATACTATAAATATTTAAAATATTTATATGTGTTTTGAAAAATCTAAAAAGATTAGGACCTGGAAAATTAGTCTATCTAGGTTTGATCTTTTTTTGTTAATTGATTGTTACGAAAATGTGCAGATACTATTTTATCATTTTAGCCGTTAAAAATAACAGAGAGATAATGAGTTTTGAGGGATCACTTGATGTTTTCAATAATAAGGAGACGATTTGAAAATTGTCACTTCACGAGGGGATAGGCCGAAATTTTCTCTTTTTAATTTATTAACTACTAATTATATAAGTGTATTTACATCAACAAAAAGATCAGCAGAGAATCTAGATCTGAAAAAATAAATACCATAATCTGTTTGTCCGATAGTGAGAAATCAAATGTTATCGGTGTAATGGTAACAGTATGCACCCCGAAAGTGAAAAATCAAATATTATTACTTACAAAAGCAGAATAGACAAGAAACAGCAACATAAGCCACGTTAAACGGGTCCTTTATCATAACAATAATAGCCACGCTTTTTTATGCCTGGACATTTTGTTGTAGAGATCTCGTTTGTTACGATAACAGCGAACATTTTGATGCCTGGCCAAGTGATATACTTTTGTATAAATTGACCTGACTAGATTGGTAGCATTGTAAAACAAGAACATGAGAATTAATTAAGAATCCTCAAAAGGAAAATGGAGGTTGAAACAAGTTCAAGAGAGTGCATCAAACCCTCTTCTTCAACCCCTCTCCATCTTAAGTCCTACAAGCTGTGTCTTTTGGATCAACATCAGAATCACCAATATCTTTCCCTATTCTTTTACTATCCCCTTAACCTCTCTAGAGGGGTAGCTAATATTGCAACTACTAAAGCAGTCTTTATCAGAAACTTTAGTTCACTATTACCCACTTGCGGGAAAGTTGACCGAAATTTACTCCATTGACTGTAATGATGAGGGGATTTATTTCCAAGAGATCTTAATGAATTTCTCAGCAAACCCGACTTATACTGTTAACATTTATGTTAACATAATGTTGATTTTGATGATAACAAACAAAATTAAGAATGATTAAGAGTTTGAAAGTTTAAATTATTTTTCATACATTTTAAATAAATCATTATTTTCACATTACAAAGGTTTTATATCTAATGGAAAAATGATTTTATGAAATTAGTTGTTTTTCAAGTTTATGGTTTAATTGAAAGAATTTTGAAAACTTTGAAATCAACAAGTATTGCTTGAAAATTTAGAGAAGGATTTATTTGAAACATTTCATAGCATTTTGGGTGATATCATAATTTTAAAAAGTTTTGGGATTCACAAAGTATTATTTAAAAATTCTGAAATTGGACATATTTACAAAATGTATAACGTTTTGGGCTATAGTGTAGTTATGGAAAATTTTAGGGTCAAATTATAATTTATGCAAACAGTGCACTGTACTATTACTGTAGCAAAGCGGCAATCCGATTGTGCTAAACAGAATTTCGGTTACGGGACAGAAAGCTTCTGGAGCATAAACGGCAATCTGGTTGTGCTAAACGGAAATCCGGTTACGAGGTAGAAAGCTTCTGGAACATAAACGGCAATCCGCATATCACAAGCGGCATTCCGGATGTTTTAAAATTCAAATTTTTGCCTTAACGGTAACATGCAAGCGGAATTTCGGATACTATAAACGGTAATTTGGTTATGAGGAAAAACTGCATAACGGCTAGTTTTTGAGTTCCAACTATATAAACTCAAATCCAAATCATTTTTGGTGATCTTAGCAAGCATCAACAAGTGCACACAACATATATTGAGCTTCAAATTCGAAAATCATCATAGATTAAATTCTTATTGTGCTATTATTTGCATATCCACTCTTAAAGAGAGTTTTTGTTGTAATCTTTATTTTTCTCATCAAATTTGTTAGTGTATAAGTGTGGGAAACACTTGAGTGAAGAGATTGGGGGATAATCTCTTGTTGTAAAGGTTCATTGACACCTTAGAAGTCAATTGTAAACATTTGAAGCCTTTGAAATGCTTGGATAGTGAAATCCGCAAGCTTGAGTTGCTTGGAGGCGTGGACATAGGCGGGGATAGCCGAATAACGTAAAAAATCCTTGAGTTTGCTTTCTCCTCCCTTACTCATTTATGATTGTGCCTTTATTGAATTTATTGTTTTCGAATTTATTAAGGCATTAGATTGGATTGTTGTGTGTTTTGTTAGGATAATTTTTAAAATACCAATTCACCCCCCTCTTGGGTTGCACACTTGCATTTCAATTGGTATTAGAGCAAGGTACTCTTGTGTAGACTTAACCGTCTAGAGTTAAAGATCAATAGCAACCCAAATTAGCTCAACCTTCATGGAAGGCCAATCCATCAGTAGACCTCCATTTTTTTATGGTAATGACTATCCTTATTGGAAAATTAGGATGAGAGTATTTTTACAAGCCTTAGACTATGAAATATGGGAAATAGTTTGTGATGGTTTATTCATTCGTAGGAAGAATGCTTTAAGTGAGTTGGATAGGAAAAATATGTCTTTAAATTCTAAGGTTATGAATGCTTTATTTTGTGCCTTAGATAAAGAGGAATTTCATAGAGTTTCAAATTGTTCTAATGCTTATGAAATATGGAGAAAACTTGAAGTTGTGTATGAGGAGCTACAAATAAGGATGAATCTCATGAAGTGTCAAATTTAGCACTTATGGCAATTGGAGATGAATCGAATGATGAATTTGATGAGGTAAATGATCTTCCTACTTATGATGAATTACATGATGCATTTAAAGAATTGCATGATGAGTGGATGAAACTTGGTAAAAAGAATGCATGTCTTAAGAAGAAAATGCTAGAACTTACAAATGAAAATGAATCTCTAAATGCAAAAATTGTTTGCCTAGAATTAGAGAATAAAACATTGCATGATAAAATTACATTATCAAATGAGCAATGTAACACTTCACACGAGCATCTAAAATCACATCTAGATGACTTGAAAAATGAAAATGATGCTTTACAAAAATGCAATGTTTCATTAAATGAAAAGATCAAAGAATTGGAATTAGATAATGAAATGTTACATAATAAGATTACATCATTTAAATGCAAACAAGGAACTTCATATGAGCATGAGAAATCACATGTTGATGAATTAATGAAAGAAAATGAAGTGCTTAAGAAGAAGAGCAATGAGCTAAATCAAATTGTGTTAAAATTCACAAATGAGCAAAAGATGTTGGATAACTTACTTAACACTCAAAAATGTGTGTTTGACAAAGGAGGCATTGGCTATAAGCCTAATTTGAAGTAAAAGTATAATAAGAACTACTTTGTGAAGAATACATCTATTAACAATCAAGTTGTATGTCATTATTGTAATCAAGATGGTCATATGAAAAATAGATGTCTAATAAAGAGAAATTCATATTATGGAGTAAAATGTATTTGGGTTCCAAAAGGAACCAAAACTAACATTCAAGGACCCAAGAGTATTTGGGTACCAAAGCACACAACTTGAATATTTTTTTGTAGGTACCACAAACAAGGAATGGTGGAGAGTTCCTTGATGAAAGCTTGTGAGAATAATTATTCGATCATGATATAGGAGAAAAAGATGAGGCAAGATGATTTAATTGTTTTGGTAACAATTCTTGCCATATTGATTTTGTTGAATGAATCATGATAAATGGATAATGGCTTGAATTTGTGAAAGTATGCTTGTATGCTTAAATGATGGAATTATCATTATGTATAACATTGAGTGCTTTATTATGATGAATGGTTATATATATATATGATCATAGCTTATCAACTCATCATGATGGATTTGTTTGATATTAATGTTTTGGAAGTGTTTAAGCATGATAGATAAGTGGTGTGTTTGATTTTGATGATTGTATGATGTGTATGCATGATAGATGAGTTATATGTTTGCATTTATATTTCATGCATCAAAAGGCTTATTAAATTGTTTTAAATCACAAAATGATTTAAAATCAATCAATTTTTAAGCCAAAAATAAATTGGTGTGTATAATACAAGTCTAAGAGCTTAACAAAATTCAATAAGAGTTAAAATGATTTCCAAGTATTAACCGGTATACCCCTTCCTATCAATCGGAAAACCGTTTCTCTTATTGATTATTCTCTTGATTAAATCCGGATAACTGAATTCAGCAAACAGAAAGCCGGATTGGCTTTGGTTGCTCTCGGGTTAAATTTCGGATAACCGAATTGGCAAAATCGGTAAGCCGTTTGAGAGAGTTTTATTTCTGGACAAAAACCAGTCAACCGATTATTAAATCCGGCAAACCGGATTCGGTTTGGTGCTTACTGGAACACATTCGGACAACCGGTTATTTGCAACCGGTATGACGGATTCGCAATCTTCATTTGCTGGACATAACCGGATAACCGGTTAAGCACATCTGGAGAGCCGGATTCGTTTGTTTGTAAGCTATTCATCTTTTCTTCTTCATTTTTCACATGTTCTCTCTCTCTCCGAAACCGTGAGTGGCTCTCCTCCATTTCCATTCAATTCTTCTTCATTTCTCACCCATTTTCGTGCCAAGATAAATCTCTCAAACCATTACCCATGCATTTAACCTTCATTAAACACTTTCCAATCATTATTTCTTCACTTGTTCTTCATTATTTCATCATGATATCTCACGCGTGAATAGTGCTTCTCAATTTCTCTCTCAAATTTCTTCATCTTTCACTCATTTTCTTGCCAAAATCAATCATCCAACTTATTACTTATACATTACTCATTCAATTTTCACTTACAAAACTTCATTTAATCAACTCTCCACATTAAACCCAAAATCAAAAACCTATCTCTACCTGTTTCTCTCTCTTCAAATCTAAGCTTTCTTTCACCAATTTTTGATTCAATCATATTATATCTTACCTTAAATCATTTCTTGGATCAATACAATCAGTTTAAAATTATCCATTTCACTTACTATTTTACAAAATCGAATTTGTATATTTCGGGTATTTTAAAGTACCTCTTCCATGTGTGCTCACCTTATAGATTTTACCTTGGTTCTTTATTAAATTATGCACCTACATTTTCATATGCATTACTTGCTTTAAATGATATCGAAAGGGGGAGAAGTACATATACTTCGAGAATTTTAAGTATAAAATTTTTTTTAAGTTATATTGAAACGTCACATTAGATCTTTGATGAGTTTTCTTGATTTCTAAAATGTGATTAGTAATTATGGAGCTTGGATAGTTGATAAAATGCATGCTAATTTGGTAAACAAATCAAAACCTCTTTGCAAAGAGCAATTTTCAAAAATTCGGCATAAACTTGGGATGATTTGATTTCTTGATGATTTTGTTGATTGATGATTATATATGCGTTGTTTGAAGAATTGATGAAGTTTTTGATTTGTTATAATTGTTTAAGCTTATATGGAAGTGTTTTAACCATGTTGTGTATTTGAGGATTTGTTCATTTTTAAGGGGAGATTTTGTCGAAATTTTTGCTCGCTCAAAATGGGTAATATCTTCATCGAATTATTTTTTATGATCGTGTTTTAATTGCATCTATCTATCTTTTTTTTTTTTGATAAATGAGGAGATAAATATGATATGTTTTTGGATAAAATCATTTTGGTTAAATTTTTAAATTGGCCATATATTTAGGGGGAGCATACAATATAATTTTGGATAATATGCATTTTGAACTTTGTTGTTGTCCAAGGGGGAGACAAAGTAATATATTATTTTAATGTTGTCAAAAGAAGGAGAATAATATGCACTTTGAGTATCGTTTTGATGATTGATATGTGTTTATGGTGATGATTTTGATGATTTTAAGATATGATGATAATTTAATTACATGGTTGTTTTATATGATATTTTTGTGTTATGAGTTGTTGACTTGGTAATTGATGGAATAATGGTTCATGATTTTTTGGTGTGATGATTTGTGTGTGGAGTTGGCTTGTATAATGATTTATGATAATTTGGGAGTAATATTGCTAAACTTGTATATGAGGTGATGCTTGTTGTTAGGGGGAGATTCTATCAAAATTTCTACTCGGACAACATGGGTAACAAATTTGCTACTCTTATTCTTTTCCTTTAAGTTTTCTTTTTAATGATGAAGGGGAAGAAGAATACATGTTTTTTAAATTTATAAAAATTTTCTACTCTTTTTCTTTAACAATAAAGTTTTTCTTTTTGATGATGAGGGGGAGAAGAATACATGTATTTAAATTTGTTAATTGGCAAATTGTAAGAGAAGATTATATTTAAGGGGAGCAATTTATGGAATCATTCTTTAAATACATGAAAAGTTTGTCATCATCAAAAAGGGGGAGATTGTTAACATTTATGATAACATAATGTTGATTTTGATGATAACAAACAAAATCAAGAGTGATTAAGTTTTTGAAAGCTTAAATTATTTTTCATACATTTTAAATAAATCATTATTTTCACATTATAAAGGTTTTATATCTAATGAAAAAATGATTTTATGAAATTAGTAGTTTTTCAAGTTTATGGTTTAATTGAAAGAATTTTGAAAACTTTGAAATCAACAAGTATTGCTTGAAATTTTAGAGAAGGATTTATTTGAAACATTTCATAGCATTTTGGGTGATATCATAATTTCAGAAAGTTTTGGGATTCACAAAGTATTATTTAAAAATTCTGAAATTGGACCTATTTGCCAAATGTATAATGTTTTGGGCTATAATGTAGTTATGAAAAATTTTAGGGTCAAATTGTAATTTTGGCAAACAGTGCACTATACCGTTACTGTAGCAAAACGGCAATCCGGTTGTGCTAAACGGAATTCCAGCTACGGGGCACAAAGCTTCTGGAGCATAAACGACAATCTGGTTGTGCTAAACGGAAATCCGGTTACGAGGCAGAAAGCTTCTGGAGTATAAACGGCAATCCGGATATCACAAGCAGCATTTCGGATGTTTTAAAATTCAAATTTTTGCCTCAATGGTAACATGCAAGCAGAACTTCGGATACTATAAACGGTAATCCGGTTATGAGGAAAAAGTGCATAACGGCTAGTTTTTGAGTTCTAACTATATAAACTCAAATCCAAATCATTTTTGGTGATCTTGGCAAGCATCAACAAGTGCACACAACATATATTGAGCTTCAAATTCGAAAATCATCATAGATTAAATTCTTATTGTGCTATTATTTGCATATCCACTCTTAAAGAGTTTTTGTTGTAATCTTTATATTTCTCATCAAATTTGTGAGTGTATAAGTGTGGAAAACACTTGAGTGAAGAGATTAGGGGATAATCTCTTGTTGTAAAGGTTCATTGACACCTTGCAAGTCAATTGCAAACATTTGAAGCCTTGGAAAGGCTTGGATAGTGAAATCCTCAAGCTTGGGTTGCTTGGAGGCGTGGACGTAGGCGGGGATAGCCGAACAACGTAAAAAATCCTTAAATTTGCTTTCTCCTCCCTTACTCATTTATTATTGTGCCTTTATTGAATTTATTGTTTTCGAATTTATTAAGGCATTAGATTGGATTGTTGTGTGTTTTGTTAGGATAATTTTTAAAATAACAATTCACCCCCCCCTCTTGGGTTGCACACTTGCATTTCATATACCTCATCAATAAATTTATTCCAGTAGATGGAAATGAGCAGAGTGGACAAATAGCAGGAGTACATGTGGCTAAGGTACAGGTAACATCCTTTGCTTGTGGAGGTTTGGTTATTTGCGCTCGAATTTCACAGATGTTTGGTGACATCTTAACTTTCACCTCGTTTATGGGGAGCTGGGCTGCCACAGCTCATAAATATTCCGAAGAAACAACACCATATCCTATTTATGATGCTTCATCTTTATTTCCTCCTTATGATGCATACCCAAGAGAATTAAACCAACTTGCTCCAGGCACCTGGTTTTGTTGAACCAACAAATTTGTGACAAAGAGATTTGTATTTGAAGCCAAAGTAATAGCTGAAATTAAAGCCAGGGCAAGTAGCTCCGGCGTGCAAAATCCAACACGTGTTAAAGTTGTGTCGGCACTCCTTGCCAAACGTATCATGGTTGCCGTCAAAACAAAAGCAGGTTCTTATAAACCAACTTTCTTGACTCATGCAGTAAACTTGCGTTAAAAAGTAAAGCCACCATTGCCGGAACATTTAGTTGACAACATTATCACCATGCAAATGAATTATGCACTGATGATGAAGTAGAGTTTGATGATTTGGTGTGCCAGCTAAGAGAAGCGATAACAAGACTGGATGGAGATTTTGTGAAGTCTTCAAGGTGCCGGAGGGTTTCATAACTTGTGTCAAGAAATCAAAGATGAATCTGAAGTATATGCCGAGGTAAAGGATAGAATTATGTTTACCGATTGGTGTAGTTTTAAGGGTTTCTATGATATTAATGGGGAAAGCCTATTTGGGTTAGCGCTACTGCTTTTGGTGGATCGATTATCTCAATCTATCCTTATATCGTTCTTATGAATACAAGACTTGGCGATGGGATTAAGGCATAGGTGAATTTGCTTGAAGACAACATGATTTTGTTACAAGTTGTTAAGCAATTACTTGCATTTGCTACCTTGGTTCCAAGTTCCTTAAGGCAGCCCTATTTGACTGGTAAGAAACTTCTTGTTTGGAACAACATATATAATATGACTGATTGAATTAAAATATAAAATAACACAAATAAATTATGTGGGCCAAATGATGTATTCATTAAATCAATTATATTTTACCTTTAGGGACTGGTCCGTTGGTCGAGTGATTTTAAAGAAATTTTATTTTAGCTGACCATCCTAATCTGAATCTTGAGAGGGGGTACGGGATAGAAAAATTGATTTGGACTTTACCCACCTCTTCGCCTATTTAAAAAGAAAACATTATGTCTAATTAATTATTTTGCACATAATTATCTATACTAAGATATTTATAATTGTACAATTATTTAATAAAATAATATTGTTTGGGGAATAAATAGAGAATTAAAAAATAAAGTGCCATGTGTCGATGGAAAGGTTTTGGTGATTGTAAGTTACCCTCATGAGGTACCCGATCTATTACCAGATATATTACCAGATACACTTGCTAAATGAGCTGGTACGCACGATACTCCTTGACAAGATTGAGGTATTAAAGAAAATATTTAAAAATATCCACATCTCCATCACCTAAAAAGAATATTTGAGTTGGCAAAATCAAATAAAGGATATTTTGTTGAAAAAGAGGAGACATAAGGATGTCATATCTACAAAAAGACTAAAGTAGCACGCAATGGACAATGATCCTTAACCGTCACGCCTGCAAATATCTAGACAACTTCTGCAAAGGCATCCTAGACCACTTGCAGCATATGCCATGTGCGCAAAATGACAGAGCCAGCTAAAAAAAGTACCTCCTTGCAAATAAAAAGGATGTGGGAAATTCATAAATGATAGTAGAATCACCACTAAAAATGTGCCATGGTAGGGTTCCTAGGGTGTACTATACAAAGGCAATAAGGTTCTATCTTTCACACATCCATCACAAAACACACACAAATAAGGGACTAGGGTTTCTTCAAGCTTCACTACCATTTTAGAGAGCTTGCAAACTCTCAACTCCATACAAGTTCAAGTAGCTAACTTGAATATTGAAGTGTGGGCGCCGGCCACTACCAGCTCTACCTCTAACCTCATTTTGTTATGTTGCATGTCCAAGGACATCATTTCAATCATCTGCACCCCACATCTGACCTCTCACCAGTATCAACCCATTTTCCATTCTTCTTCACCTCCTTTGAAGCTCAAAACAGCCCCATATCACGAGTAAGTGAGATACTTTCAATCCCAAAAAACAAATTCATTATTTTAGTGAGGTTTTGTCCTATTTCCTTATAACCAAAATCTATTCAAAACAAATATCATCAATGTTTATCAGATTACTGTCATCAATAACCTATCAAAAGCATTTTCGATTTCTTTTTTAGAGAAATTAAATAAGAAATAAATTTTTACTCTCAAATTAAAAAAAAGATAGAAAAAATATATTTATAAAATGATACCATATTCTTCCTCTTTAACTTCTTTGTTTCTCTTTTCGATACATTATATTTAGGCCTAGCAATGGGTCGTGTTAGAGCAGTGGTGTCATGTTCTTATCTGTCATGTAAAATTACATAAATTCGAGCCCATTCATTAACTTAATTCGGTCAAAGAATACAAACCTGAACTCATTCGTTACTATTACAATGTTTGATTTCCAAACCAACCCATTTAATTGCTCTTTTTGGTGAATTTAAAATAATTATTGAAATTAATGTTATATATTTTTAGTTTCAACACAAATAACAATTTATAAAAGAGACACCTTAAAAATATAATACCAAACGAAAGAAAACTTTAATATTCTTCATGTTTAACATAATCGAATAATATAGTCCACAAATTTGTATAATTATTTAAATAAGAATACTGTCCAAAATAAAAATAAAGAAGTGAATTTACTTTTTCTTTAAAATTTTATAATTTAAAATTATTAAATTATTAAAATTTTAAATTTAAGTGTTAATGGGTTGTATAAAATGGGTTTGATGCTTAAACCCAAATCCAGCCTCTTATTGAATGAGTTTTAGTGAATTAACCCATAAACGATTGGATCCAATAAAAGTCGACCTGACAATAGTTTTATCGTGTGGGTTCATATTGTGTTAGCGTGTCATATGAAATTTTACCAGGCTTAAAAGACTCGTATGTTTTAGCAGTTCGAAATCATTAACATAGGTGGCCTAAGGAGTTGGGTCCTTTAAGATTGCTCTATTGCAAAAACCAGAGAGGGTATTTAATTTAATTAACACTTTTTTTTTACGATACCACTTATTATAAAAATTTAGATCTATTAATTTATTGATGCAGGTCAATTGTTACCCTAAATTAATTAAACTAATAAGTAATAGAAATTGAGAAAAGTAAAGCATAAGGAGATGTTTACGTGGCTTGGGTTGAAATCCTATGTTCACAAAGCCACTCCTGGATATTAAGCAATTTATTAAATATAGGAAAATTATAATCTATTGGATTTTTACAAAATTTCCGGCTCCTCTTACTTTTGCCACCACCTCAGTTGAATTAATTTAGTCAAACTTACTTAATGAGCACCACTCGTCTTCTTGTCTACAATTGTAATGTGAAATCCCTTTACTTCTGCAAACAACCCCTTCTCCTAAAGAGACCAATCAACAAATGATGTTTATTAATTGAAAGAACTAAGATGAATAGGAACATGAAGATTGAAACTCTATGACTAGTTGAGAAGGCAATGTTCACTCAAAATACTATTCATGATATTGGTCTATTTACGCACTATTCATCTGACACCTGCCCTATATATATGGAAGTGTTGTATTCCTATAATGAGCTAGTAGTGTCTATATTCTTTCTTAATTTTGATTTTCTTCTTAAATAAGAATTTTGTCTCTTACATAATCCTCCTAAAATAAAAGAGTTAAATCCTAATTTTAGAAAAATTACTAAATTAAGAAGTCTCCTAATTAGTGTAAACTTTAATTTGGAAATTGCAGTTCAATAAGGACAAAAATCTTAAATTGTCAGGTGATGTAAATTTAAATAAGACTTTGAACCTTAATAATCTCTCCCTTTAGTATTCTTACGTTAAAAACCTTCAAAGAACTAGTCTTCAAAATATAGTTGGTATTGGAGCAAAAACCTTCGCATAAGCAAATAAAAGAGTAACCAAAAAATAAACATTAGGGCATGTTAGTCCAAAATAAATAATAACGTGGCAAATGAAAAGTCACCACTCCCCCGCAATGAACCAATTCTCTTATATGAGCAAAAGTGACTACGCTTAAATAAATATTACTCCAACCAAAGTTGGTTAGTGTGAGTGGTTCAGTACTCTGTCAGGGGTTCAAGGCTCGCTCTCGTATGGAGTCACCACTTTAACCAGCACTTTATGCCTTACAGGCCGACCCGGTACGAGTGGGGATTAGTCTGGGTTGTGGTACGGGCTTAAAGATACCTCTCATAGTTGGGGCCCAGTCAAGACCATCTCGTGGTTTAGACAAAAAAATAAATAAATATTACTTCCCTTTTTGTCAAAAGGATAAAAAAATATAAGTAAAGAAGGTAGATTAAGAAAATGTAAATAAATGTTTTTTATGCATAAGATGCCTAAAATGCACTGTTTATGTAAATAACGACAAAAATTGATGATAATTTTTGACAAATATTCTATTATAATACACGCAAAATTAAGAAAATTAAGTTTTAATTACTCAAACACAGTCAAAGATTAGAGAGATTTAAACTTTTGTGTTTGCATGTAAAAATCATATCATTCAAGACTCATTCTCAAGTCTCTCAATATCAAAGCTTTAGTTTCGAAAAATAGTATGAACAAGTCAAACTATCATTTTCATCTTGATCTCCAATTGACACTTTTTAAACATGCTGGCAGTGCCTTCTTTTTTTTGCTTTTGCCCTTTTTTTTTTCAGTGACCACATTCAAGAGCTTTCACTTTACATTTGAAGGTTTTTTTTTAATAGTAGATCGTCCTCTATCATATTATATCCAAACTCAATTTAGCATAGTTTCATTCTTATGAGTTATAAATAACTTAAAAGATAAAGTATTAAAGTGTTTGGTAAATAATAGTTGTTGTGGCTTGGAAGTTAATTTAATTTGATTGCTCACATTACAATGAAAAACTTATAATATCTTTGTTAATTTTTTCAATATATATTATTATTCAAAAGTTATGCTTACTACAAACTATCAACTTCTATTTCATTATTACTTTTTTTTCTATTGCCGCTATAGCACCTGAATACTAAACGAGACCTTACTTCCACATAATCGCTACTGAAATAGGTGTCCTTAATTTCGATTGACCCACAAGTTTTGGTTGGCAGCTCCCTCAGCAAATATGAATTTCCTCTCTGGCTTTGATTTGTGATAAACTCTTTTGCGAACGATTTCATGAGATAGATAGTCATGTTACACTTCAGTGAGCTTTTGAACTGTCACTTTGATTCACTTAACTTTAGGAGGATTGATAGCATTGGTCTTGATATTTATTTAGATGGATAATCAGATTATATTTGATAATTTTAGCTTTTCTGAGAATGTCAAAATGTCAAAGCCCAGTTTGGCTCTTCGGTGCTTCTCACGTGCAAGCCTTGAAATGGACAATATTTGACATGGCTTGTCCAAGGCCATTAGCGGTAGGTCCAAAAGCTTTTATTTCTTTCCCAATTTGATACTGTATGCACGTTTATTCTTTACCATTTGATAGGGGTGAGTAAATCGAGTTTCGGTTCGGGTTGTTCGGGTTTCGATTTGGGTTGCAACCCAATCAGGTTGAGAATTCAACTCAATCGGGTCCAAAACACGAACACGAGTTTCGGTTCGATTCGGTTCGGTTTGGATTCATATTTCGGGTTGGTTCGGTTTGAAAATTCAGGTCTCAATTTCGGTTTGGGTTCAATTCGGATTACAACAATTCTATTCTCTAAAAATTGCCAGTAACCAGCCACTTAATAGTTCTGAAATCTCAAATCCCAGGCTAGATCAATGAAGAATAAGACAAATATCAACTACATCCTCAACATTTTAACAACTCTCGATTGTTTATTTTTCAATTTACGGTCTCTAGATGTCCTCGCACTATCATGCCCGATTGTGTTCTAAAAACAAATAGCTAATGCCATTATACAATAAATACATTTGTATTGCATAATGCATATGATCCCAAAAAACATACTGAAGTAAATTAACAATCTCCCCCATCCTATTCATCACCAAATCGTAAACGTAACCTTAAGGTCATCACCTTGTGCGGCTAACGACAGGGAATGGAGGAGAAGGCAACGAGCCAACGACGGCAGTAGCTGGATTGAAACTGACAGCGGTACACCTGAACGAAATTGACAAAGACTCGAGGAACGGCTAGAAAAATGCGCCATGTGAATGGAATTGACAAAGCAGCAGTCGTGTGGGTGTGTGTGAGTAAGATTCACCGTGTCCGAGCTCAGAGTGTCTTTGAGATCGGCTTAGGGTTGTGCATGGCAGCTGCAGGCAGCGTGGAGCAGAAGAGGAATTTATGATTTAGGGATTTTTTTATAATCTTCAGATTTTACCGTTTCTCTCCTTTCATACATATATACATAATTTCTTTTTTTTTTAATTTTTTTTATTGCTAACCTGATCGGGTTTCAAGTTCGGTTCGGGTTCAATCCGAACCAAAATCAAAACCGAACGGGTTCTAATTTTGAACCCGTTCGAATTTCAAAGGTCAACCCAAATCGAACCGAACCCAAAATAAATTTCGAGTTCGGTTTGGTTTGGGTTGACCCGATCCGAACGCCCACCCCTGCCATTTGATATTGATAACATATTATTCTAGGCTTCTAAGTTCTAGCATTTGATTATGTTCATAAAACTATAGAATAAATAAAGCTTAGCTACTCGCTAGTTTTTGGAAAGCATGTAAAAATTTCAAAATATAATAATAATTTGGCTATATAATTTGTGTGCAATAACTTAAAAGTTGCAATACCAAAATATTAAATAAGTGTAAAAGTTTATATCTCAAATTATAGAAATATTTAATTAAGAATTTCTAATTGTACATTTGACGCATGGAATCTAAGGTTCAGCGTTCAATTGTCGCTAAGGTGAAATATCCTCAATTTCAGTGAGAGAAATTGTAAGACACCAGACCTAAAGCTGTTAAATAACATTAAAATTAATACGTCAAACAAGCATGATATGAACCCAACTGAAAATCTTGGGATCATAGATCTAATTTAATTTTTCTTCAATGCCAAATATTCATATATATTTTATAAAATCCGAACTTATTAAGATCTTCGGATATCTTCGGAAAACAATAGTATATTGTTGTAAATCAATCTTCTTCCCTTTTTATTATTATTATTATTATTTTGGCTTAAAAGTTTCAGTTAAGTTCGTAAGAAATTTGATGTAGACGTTCGTACCGGAGGTAAATTATTGATGTGAAATTCATGAACCTAAATATAAAACCAAAATGCTTTACACATCATATTGTTTAACTGTCAATTGCCAAGGATAATATAATCCCATGCAATGTCTTTCCAGGCGTGAAATTAAACACTTGTTATTCCGTATGTCTATGACAATAAAATTTTTTGTCAGGAAGTAAAGATTTTTATCATTTTTGGGCCGTCATTGTGATAAGATGTCAACACCAATTACCTACCTAGCTAAGTAGATTAATAAAAGCAACTTGATCATCAACCCACCATCACAATCATGACCATCACTATCACCATCCTCTATTATGCTGTCATGTGCCATTAATATCGATGTCTAAAAGTTTTGCCCACAATGCTTTATTTCCCAACATAAGAAGGTAAGTAGATACATGATTGAATATGATAACATATATTTTGTTAGGAAATTGATGGGTGTCGCAGACACGTAGGTAAAATGAAATTGGAAAAAAATAAAGAACAAGCACAAAGAGGACACTAGAAATTACGTGGTTCGGCTTTTAGCCTACGTCCACGGGCGAAGACAAAAGGACAATATTTCACTAGTGAAAAAGAATTACAAGTATTGTGGTATTTTAGCCCACTTCCCAAAACCCCAATACACCCAAACTCTCAAAACACTAAACACTCAAGAGTTTGTTAAAACTCTTAAAATACTCAATACACTAAACACTCAAGAGTTTGTTAAAATTCTTAAAATACTCTCACTTTCTCTTTCTCTTTACAAAATAGAGAAGAGAAACTTAAAGAATAGAATGCTCTAAGCCGATGGGGAACTCCCCTTTTTATAGCCAAAATTGGCTATTAAAATAATAATTTTTTTGAAAACCGTGCTCTCTCTTTTCTTCTTCAAACTCGCTGCTGCCAAATTCTTCTTTCTTGTTCAATAATTTTGGCATGTTGAAAAAATGGGCTAGATCTAGAATTATGGTCTTCTAGAATTTTCCAACTTTAACATTCTCCCACTTGGAGATTTGATTGAGAACTAATCAATCTCCACACCATCCTTTCTACCTCGCCATAGTCATGTTGCCTATGTTTCTGCTAGGCCACAAGAGAATCTACTCCAGATAAACTTATCGGCATTGATTAGCTTGGTTAAAACATCTGCTAGGTTTTCCTTGGTATGGATTTTCTGTAAATCCACACTTCCGTCTTCCACTACTTCTCGAACGAAGTGATACTGAACTCCTATATGCTTTGTCCTGGAATGAAAAGCTGAATTTCTTGCAATATGCAAGGCACTCTAACTGTCACAAAACACAAAAATTTTCTGTGTTTGTGCCCGAGCTCTTCTAATAACCTTTGTATCCAAATAGCTTCCTTGCAAATTTGTGTAGCTGCCATGTACTCTGCTTTTGTTGTAGATAAGGCCACAACGGTTTGTAGTTTCGAAATCCAACTTACAGTTGCTCCCGTAAGTGTAAACACATAGCCAGTAATGGATTTCCTTTTATCAAGGTCTTCTGCAAAATCTAAATCCACAGAGCCTCTGACAGTAAACTCTGATCCTCCATAACATAATGCAACATCTGAGGTTCCTTTGATGTATCTCAGAATCCTCTTCAGAGCTATCCAATTCTCTCCACCAGGATTCTCCATGTATCGACTGATTGCTCCCACTGCTTATGTAATGTCTGGTCTAGTACATATTATAGCGAACATCAAACTTCCCACTGTTGATGCATACGATACTTGAAACATCTCTTTCCTCTTTACTTCAGTGCTAGGATACATACTTGAGGATAATTTGAAATTAACAAGAAGTGGGGTAGAGATTGGCTTACAATCGTGCATGTTGAAGCGCCGCAAGATTTTCTTTAAGTAGTTCTTCTGAGAAAGCCAAATCTTCCTATTATTTCTGTCTCGGTAAATTTGCATCCCTAGAATCTTGTGCGCTGCTCCCAAGTCCTTCATTTCAAGCTCCTTAGCTAACTGTGCTTTCAATTCTTGGATTCGATCTTTGTTGAGGCATGCTACCAACATGTCATCCACGTACAACAACAAAATGATGAAATCATTATCTTCAAACCTCTTGTAATATGCATAATGGTCTGAACTGAGTCTGTTGTATCCAAGGCTCATGATGAAGGAATCAAATCTCTTATACCAACACCTCGGTGCCTGTTTAAGACCGTATAGAGATTTGTTCAACCTGAAAATCAAGTTCTCCTTTTCTGTTTCTGCAAAACCTTCTGGTTCGAGCATATATATTTCTTTTTTAAGTTCTCCATGAAGAAATGCAGTTTTCACATCTAACTGCTCAAGATGTAGTTTAAATGTACCACATATTGTCAAGACTATTTTGACTGGTGTGAGTTGAACCACCAGTGAAAATATCTCGTTGAAGTCAATACCTTTTTCTGAGCATATCCTTTCACCACCAATCTTTCACGATACCGCTCAACTTGGTCATTACCATGACGTTTGATCTTGTAGACCCATTTGTTACCAATGGCTTTTCTTCCATGTGGTAGTGGTACAAGTTCCCATGTCTTGTTCTTGTGTAGAGCTTCAATTTCTTCCTGCATTGCTGTCATCCACAAAGTAACATCTGACTTATTTAAAGCTTAATGGAAAGTTGATGGTTCTCCATCCTCTGTTAGAAGACAGTACGCAACATTGATCTCTGTGACATACTCCGAGTGTCATGTTGGCGGTCGTCTCTCACGAGTTGACCGACGAACTTCTGGAGCCTCGACTAGACTGGTTCTTGTTCCTCGTGCTCTAGTACAGCTTTCGAAGAATCTGAATCTTCTGGATTATTTTCTACAAATACCGGCACAGTCTCTGACTTTCTTTTTATAATGCCATCATCTCCATCTTTCCTTTGCAGTTGGTCTTCTACAAAAATTACATCTCTGCTGATGATGATCTTGTGGACAGTGGGGTCCCACAGACAATACCGCTTAACTCCATCAGTATATCCCAAGAAGATACATCTTCTAGATTTTGGATCCAGTTTTGTTCTTTCTTGGGTATTGTGCATCACGTACATAGGACATCCAAATGCATGTAGTTAGGAGTAATCAACAAGCTTTCCAGTCCATATCTCCATCGTTGTCTTCAACCCAATTGCTGTAGATGGCGCCCGATTTACTATATAACAGGCAGTTTTCGCTGCTTCTGCCTAAAATGAATTAGGTAGACCCTCAGTCCTCAACATAACTCTTATTCTTTCTATAAGAGTTATGTTCGTCTGCTCTACCACTCCATTTTGTTGAGGAGTGTATGCCACCGTGAACTGCCTGTGAATACCTTTTTGCTTATAGAAAGAAAGAAACTCGCCGTCTGTATACTTTCCACCATTATCCGTCCTCAAGCACTTGATCTTTTTTTCTGGATTCAAGTTATACACGTGCTTTGTATTCTTTAAACACTGGAAATACATCTGACTTTTTCTTAATTGGATACACCCAATATCTCCTGGAATAATTATCAATGAAAGTCACCATGTACTTTGCACCTCCCATGGACATATTCGGTGATTCCCAAATATCAGAATGAATCAAGTCTAGAATGCATTTACTTCTAGCAATAGATCTACTGAACTTTAATCTATGTTGCTTACTTATAACACAATGCTCACAAAATGGTAAACTTACCGACTTGAGCCCTAGAAGTAATTTTCGCTCAGAAAGAATCTTCAAACCTTGTTCTGACATGTGGCCAAGTTTAAGATGCCATATCATCTTTGACTCATCCCCATTTGATGTGACACACGCATCAGCCTCCTGTAGTGTTTCTCCTTTAAACATGAATAGATTAGCATTGATCTTTTCTGCCTTCATCAATACAAACGCGCCTCTAGTAATCTTTATGATCCCATTTTCAACATGAGTTTTGCATTCATGACTATCTATTTGCCCCAAGGATGATAGATTTTTCTTCAGGTTGTTGACATGTTGTACCTCCCAATTGTGCAAATTGTACCATCAGACATTTTGATTTTAATAGTACCAATACCAGCGATCTGCAAGGCATGATCATCTCTCATATAAACAGATCCTCCTAAGATAGGTTCGTATGTGTGGAACCATTCTCTCCAAGAGGTCATGTGCCAGGTAGCTCCTGAGTCTATAAGCCAGACGTCAGATAACCGTTTTCTACCTCCTGAAACAGTTATTGCCTCGCTGTAGAGAATTTCGCCATCATTCGAGGTACTCGCAACACAGTCCTAATGACTCAGGTTCTTTGTCCTCTCTTCTTTTCTGGTTGTTCCAACATTCTTTCTTGACGTGTCCTTTTTTGCTACAGTTGTAGCATTTAATATTCTTCTTAATTCTGGATTTTGATCTACCATGATTGTGACTCCCATTGGGGCCACGTTCCATTGATCTCCCTCTCGTCACTGATGGCACTTTCGCTTCCTGCGAACTTACTTGTCTGTTTTCCTTATTTTTCCGCCTACTCTCCTCATTTAATACAGATGCTGCAACATCATCAAAAACTAGACTGTTTGCTAGATTGTTGTTCGTCAGGTTGATGATGAGTTGATCATATGAATCTGGTAAACTTTGAAGTAGAAGCTCTACACGTTCATTCTCCTCTATATTATGACCCAACGTTGTGAGTTTGTTAAAACTCGTAAAACACTCTCACTTTCTCTTTCTCTTTACAAAATAGATAAGAGAAACTTAAAGAATGGAATGCTTTAAGCCGATGGGGAACTCCCCTTTTTATAGCCAAAATTGGCTATTAAAATAATAATTTTTTTTCAAAACCGTGTTCCCCCTTTTTTTCTTCAAACTTGCTGCTGCCAAATTCTTCTTTCTTGTTCAATAATTTCGACATGTTGAAAAAATGGGCTGCATCTGGAATTATGGTCTTCTATAATTTGCCAACTTTGACATATTTGTACTCATTAATTCCAAATGTTACTTATCTAATTATCTTAACAGTTAATAATGCTATTACCCATAAATGTAATCGGTATTCAAGTGGGTCATTCAATATCTTGTTGATCAAAAGGCAGTTAAAGGTGTACATCTATTAATTTTTGTGTTGTTGGGGGGGGGGGGGGGGGTTCATGTATTTAAAACTATGAAATTAAGAATAAACATCAAGAAGAAGAAAAGTTAAGGTAATATATATATTAGCTACACAAATTAAGAAGAATTTTACTTTGATTGTTGTTCTAAAAGTGAGGATATTACTTTACTAATTTATATAAGTATAATTTATTAACTTATATTGAGAGTTTAAGTTCATACAACGATAATATCATTTAGAATTTATTAGAATTTGTATACGAATCTCTTCAAATTATCTGGAAAAAAAAATTAACCTCACTTTCTTCTTGCGGACCATTGACGAGATGAGTTTGCCATCTAGCTAAGATGGCTTCTCAATTTCGGATGAGTTCATCGTCGTTGCATACATGAATTTTTTTTTAATAATCATGGGTTAAAAATAGTTCTTATACAATTTAAAAATATACATACACACACACACACACACACACACACATACATACATACATATAGGTAATCTAGAATGTCTACTGAGCAACAAAGAATACAAAAAATAATAAATTGAATATTATGGGTAATAGTTTGATAATATATGCCAAAAAGGCTTAATATTACTGCTTTTTTAGTGTTGTCATTTTTTTATATAGTTAATTGAATATGCAAAAAGATGCTTCAATTTTTAATATAAACAATTAGAAGCATGTCTTTAAAAGGCTTCAAAATCTAAATTAATTAAGAGAGGGTTAATGTCCTTTGCACATTTTTGTAATAGAAAATAATATATTAATGGTACAGTGATCCCAAACTTAACTTCAAGAACACTCTTCTCGCATAGCTTCTTATTTTATTCTCGCTAAGAAGAGTGGTAGATCTATGAGAATTCTAATGATCATTGTCATCAATAGAATTATAATTAGTATTTCCTCCAAATGAATAGTTTTATGCATTGTTATTGGCAGCAGTAATCATGATCTTCACATATGAATTTTCAAGCCCTTTTTGATAGTTCTATGAGATGTTAATTCTCCTTTTACATAATTGAATTTACAATTTTTAACTAGGCATTAAAATATAAGGTATAAGATATTAAATTAGAAAGAAAAATCATAATTTAAAAATAAAAAATTTAGGAGTGTCATTATATAAAAGAGTGATTTTGAGAGGCCAAAAAATAAAATATAAATAAAAGGGTGAGGCTATTTGCACCATCATACTTAGTTGAGTGATGATTTAGATTGACTCAAAATAAATAAATTTAAAATATAATTAATAAGAAAAAGCCACTTTATATTTGAGTGCTAGTTAACTCCTCAACTTTTACTTGAGGCAGAGTCATGTATATATTTTGAAAATTGGTTTTCATCTAAATATTTACAAGTGAAATTCAGCTTTTCATTTTTTACTTAGAACTTAACCAGATTGCAGCCTCACTAAGGTGATTTAAGAAGTATCGATAAGTTTCTACTTATAAATATTAGTAAGTTGTAATATATTTAAATAATTGGATATTTCATAGACTCCAGACCCTAGAAAATCATTTATTTTCCTCTTCAGTAGATCATTTGCAAACACATGCACGCGCACATACACACATGCACATATAGTAATTTCATAATAAGAGAAATTTTTACTTTATTAAAGTAAAGAACAAGTCAAAAGATAATAAAACAAAAATTTTAATATACTATACAACAAAATAAACTAAGAAAATGTGTGTTTTTTTACCTTTTAACTTGTCTCTTACTTTAAATAAAGAAGAAATCCTCTTTTATAATACTGCCCTGTATATAGACATGGGATAAACTAGAAGATATAAAAAAAATACACACTCTTATAAATTGTATTCTTCCAATAATATATTGAAATATATATTTTTGTTTTTGTCTTTATATTATTCCTTAATTATTTTGATAAGGCATGAGATTACGTATTATAAAATTAATTATTACTTATGGTTTAAAATACAAAAGCAAAATGCTAGATATCATGCATGAACAAAAAGTTGTCTCAAACGAATCCGTTGGGGATGTGGTCCTCGATGCAAATTGAAGCTACATGTAAATTGTACATTTCCAAAAGTACACCTTTCTTTTTCCCCCTAAAAATTGCATTCATTGAGTTATTATGGGTTTGGTTTTGATGACAATGATTTATATTGGTGTAATTCATATGAAAATATAAAGTTCAATATGAAGAAAAAAAAGAAAAAAAAAGTTGACATTTGACTTGTTCCTTTTAATTTTGCAATTAAATAGAACTTTATATAGTAGCACTTTTGTCATGAGAACAAAAAAATATAATTTGATTAGAAGAGAAACCTCTTACTGGCTCTTTCAAGTTTTCAATTATCCTCCTCTACCAGTAAATTTAGCTCTTCCCAATTGACATTGCAACAATCTCTTACATAAAAACGATCTACTATTTGTAACTTTTCATATATATTTGAATATTCTATAGCTTATAGACTTCAAATTAGACACAAAATACACAAACAGTTTCAAGGAAAATTAAACCACCATAAATTCAATGATCATCAACATCAGTATTTGGGTTTAAAAATTATTTTAATTGTTCCTGATCTATGAATGTGTGGAATCCCACTTAAACTGAAGCGTTTTTCTTTAAGTTATTTAGCAAATTGTTGCTTGGCAACACAATTCCCTTGGTCAAGCAGTTGTTGCTAGGCAACATCTTTCTTTTTTTTTTTTAATTTAATAAGTAAATAAACAAGTTGTGGTAAGTGAATAATTAGTTCATGATCAGTTGATCAACAATTTCTTTTGAGTAAGCAATAATGTCACACCCAATAACAATATGTGTTTTTGGAATCGCACATCGATTGCCTAATTAGAAATGGTCGTAGACTTATATCATTAACCTATTATCAAATAGTTTGAGACCTTTGGGTGGATATCATTAAAAGTAAATTATGAGGAATCAGACTTAAAAGCGCATAATGTTATACCATATGGGAGCGAGTCATTTAAAATCGTATCAAAGTCAAACCTACCACACGGTGTGGATTAGCGAAATGTATAGAATTAGGTTGTCAATGGCTGCACACAAGTCTATGAGCTTGACACATATGGCCCAATCGTGTGACTCCAGGAGCTTAACACACATGACCTCGTGTGTACCCACAGGAGGCAGATTGTAACATCTAAGGGTTAAAGGCAGAATCTCAAGTAGCTCGGTTAGAAATAGCTATTAGGCTTGAATGATCATCTCATTCTCAAATAGAATAGGCCCTCTTAAGTAAGTAGGTTTAAAAATAAATTCATGCGATCCTAGGGATAATCCTATTCTGCCAATTGGCTCGTAACCTCTTGGCAACCCATGCACTCAACAATGTTAGACGCATGGGTCTCGAGTCCCAGAAATGGTTGGGACTCGACTCCTCTCCCAATAGGGGGTTGCCTGTCTCCTTACATTTAGGTAAAATTGATCTCCTTTCAACATTAAGTGATGATCAACCTGCATTTGGTGTAAAATAATTCCCCTTTCAATATTATGTGAGGTGAATTAATTATTAAGGAGAGTTCGAATCAATTTCTAATTGTAGTATAGAAAAGGGATAATCTCATTCTCAAATAGTAAAAGACTGTATAGATAGATTCAAAAACAAAATCGTGTGAACCCAGACTGATAACTGAAAAAATATTATGTTGTGTGGAAGCCAAGCAACACATGTTAATATGTCAATGACCGGCACCAAGGCATGATTCAACATTGAGATATCATTTTGTCATATTGTTTCAAAAAGTTAATTATACCCAATACAGTAACTCCAAATTTGGAAGAGTGGTAATAAGATCTATAGGTATACAATAATCAATACTCTTGCGAATACATTTGAAATATGGTTGCTACTTAAGAAAAAAAAATTTAGTAGAAGATCCTGGGACTCAATAATTTTATATTAGTTATTTTCTGCATTATTGCATGGTGGAAGAAAAATATATGTCTGGCCAGATTCATGAACATCACATATTGGTTAATAATATTAAAAATGAGGAAATATTTCTTCCTGAACGATTTATAAGTGGTTGTTGGATTGGAAAACTACTAGAATCTTGGAAAGATTATATTAAAAGCTCGAATATAAGAAGAAACAAGTGAGTCTTAAAGATACTATTACACATATTATAATTGAGGAGAAGAATAGAATTAGAGATGCATCTGATAAAGCAAAAAAATTTCATTCCAATGCAAATTTAATTAAGAACACTCCTTAACCTAAAAAAAGGCAGAAGAATCCTAATAATAGACACACTAATAACCCTAAAAAACCCATTACTAAGAAGAAAGGTCATTGTTTTATTTGGGGAAAATTGGCCATTATGCTAACCAAAGCAGGCATAAAGCTTAGCATAGCGGAGACAACAAAAAACCTCCTAAAGCCAATGTAGCTGAAAGGGAAGGAGATGACGTCATTGTTTCTATGGTTGTCTCTGAGGTGAACATGGCAGATCGAAACAAAGATTGGGTGATTGATTTCGGCCCTACTAGACATATATGTGGCAATAAAAACTCTTTCTTTGGGCACACTCTAGTGAGACAAGGAGAAAAAATAATTTACCTTAGTGATTCTCGATCTATACCAGTCTTGGCAAGGGAAAAATTCTTCTCAAGCTTCCATCTGGAAAAATCCTTTCACCGAGTAATGTACTTCATTTTTTCTGAAATAAGATACAATCTAGTGTCTGTTTATATGCTAGGCAAAGCTGGGGTCGAAGTATCCTTTGAGGGTGACAAAATTGTAATGACAAAAAATGAGATGTTTGTTGGTAAAGGGTATTGTTCTGGAGAACTCTTCAAACTCAATGTACTCTATGTCATAATGAATGAAAATGATTCTTCTTCTGCTTATATAGTTGACTCTATTAATCTTTGGCATAGGAGACTTGGTTATGTGAATTTTTGTTATATTAAAACAATGAGATATCTTGATTTACTGTCTAATTTAAGCCTGTCTAATGACAAATGCGAGGTGTGTGTGGATGCCAAATCCACTAAGAAGACATGTAAACAAGTTTAATTTAAAGAAACTGAACTTCTCAGTCTAATTCATAGCAAGTGTGGTGACTAAGGTATACAAAAGTATATCTATTGAGAAATAAGATGAAGTAGGAGAAAATTTATTAATTTATAAAAATAATGTTGAAAATCAATTTAATAAGAAAATTACAAGATTAAGAATAGATAGAGGAGGTAAGTATGATTCAAGCATATTAAACACTTATTGTGAGAATCATGGTTTCATCCATGAAGTGACACCTCCCTAATATTCTGAATCCAATAGTATAGCTGAAAAGAAAAACAAAACTTTGAGGAACATGGTAAATGCTATGTTAATGAGTTCTGGGGCACCATGGAACTTATAGGAGGAAGCAATGCTATCTACTTGTCGTGTTCAAAATAAAATACCTTATAAGAAGATAGGTAAAACCCTATGAATTATAGAGAGGTTATAAGCCTAATTTTTCATACCTCAAAGTGTGGGGGTATCTTGCCAAAGTTCTTAAACTAGATCCTAAAAGAACAAGGTGGGATAAAAAACAATCAACAGTATGTTTATAAGGTATGTACATAACAGTGTCGCATATAGTTTCTTGATATTACAGGATGAAGGTATCTCATTTGAGGCAAATACCATCATTGACACCAAGAATCCTGAGTTCTTTGAAACTATTTTTCCTAAGTAGACCAGTATTGAGAACCCATTATTTTATACTGAATCAACAATTGATGCTTCTAAAAGTTCAGATATTGAACCAAGAAAGAGCACAAGTATGAGGAAAACCACTAATTTTAGTGATGATTTCTACATTTTTCTTACTGAAAATGATCCTCAAACTTTTACAGAAGCTATGACTTCTTAAGATGCATCATTGTGAAGAGAAACTGTCAACAATAAACTGGATTCCATCATGAGCAACCATGTACGGGAGTTAGTTGATTTGCCTATAGGTATAAAAACTATTGGGTGCAAGTGGATTTTTAAAAAGAAATAAAAAGCTTATGGATCTATTAATAAATATAAAGCAAGATTGGTGGCCAAATGGTCCACATAATAGAAAAATATAGATTATTTTGACACCTATGCTCCTGTAACTCAGATTACATCCATTAGAATTTTGATTGCACTAATTGCAATTCATAGTTTACATGTGCATCAAATGGATGTAAAAACTGCCTTTCTCAATGGGGACTTGAATGAGGAGATCTATATGGATCAACCTGAAGGCTGTGTAGTTCCAGGATTTGAGAATAAGGTGTGCAAATTGGTTAAGTCTTTATATAGCTTAAAACAAGTACCGAAACAGTGGCATGAAAAGTTTGATCAAGTATTAGTGTCTAATGAATATACGATTAATGACTCAGATTAGTGTAGCTATTCTAAATTCATTGACACTAATACTTATATCATTATATGTGTCTATGTTGATGACTTGCTTATTTTGAGTTCCAATGTTGGAATTACTGATTAGCCTAAGATGATGCTTGCCTCTAACTTTGACTTGAAAGATATAGGAGAGGCAAATGTTATTTTAGGCATCAAGATTACGAAGAATAGTGATGGTCTCATGTTGTCACAACAACACTATATTGAAAAATTATTGAGGAGATTTAAATATTATGACTACAAGACAGTTTCCACTCCTCATGCTGCTAATACACATCTGAAGAAGAACATTGAGCATTATGTTGATCAAGTAAGATATGCCCAATTAATTGGTAGCCTAATGTACTTGATGAATAGTACAAGACCAGACATTGCATATGTTGTAGGGAGATTAAATAGGTATACTCAGAATCCTAACCAGGATCATTGGACTACATTAGCTAGAGTGGCAAGATATTTGAGAGGCACCACTAATTATAGGCTTAAATATAATAGATCTCCACTTGTACTTAAAGAGTATAATGATACAAATTGGATCTCGAAGTCAAATAGGCTTAAATCCACTAGTGGTTATGTCTTCACCCTTAGTGGCGGTGTGGTATCTTGGAAATCATCCAAGCAGACTTGTATAGCTCGTTCTACCAAGGAGTCCGAGCTATTTGCTTTGGAAAAAGCTTGTTCAGAAGCCGAGTGGTTACGAAACTTCTTGGCAAATCTTTCTATTTCTACTCATCCTCCTGCTGCAGTGTTAATTCATTACAATTGTCAAGCTGCTATTGCGAGAGCTAGGAGCAAAATATATAATGCGAAGAATAGACACATACAAATGAGACATAATATTGTTAAACAGCTGCTAGAGTCAGGTATTGTGAGCCTAGACTTTGTTAGGTCAGAGTTGAATTTGATTGATCCTTTGTCAAAGCCATTAAACAAAAGTTTAGTTGTGATCACGTCGAAGGGGATGGGACTACTGTCTAGATCATAAGACAAAAGTGATGGTAACTCTACTATATGATTGTAGATCTCATGAATTAGGTTCATAAGGGTAAAAACAAGTCACTTGTTATCATGTAGCATTATTGATTTGTTGTAATATTATTTTATCCAATAAAGATTTTCTTTATTTATGAGTCCTCCTTATGATGAGATAATGCTTGTTAAAGTGATTTAAGTTGAGCAATTGAGCTCTTAATAAACTCCATAGCCCACATATTATGTATTGTGGTGTGTCACAACTATATGACACACTTGATGAGGTTCACCTCTGTGAGTGTGGAATTCGGTCGGTTCTTATAATTCATAGAAACTATATGTTTCACCAAGTTCTTATGAGACATGATTAGTTGTTCCGTGGTTGGTTCACAGCCCAGGAGGCACCAATCTATATATATTAAACTTTATGGACAAGGATAAAGATCAAATCGCCTTCGTTAATTTAAAGAGCCAATTGTTCCTAGTCAAATTGGGATTTATTTTTAAATCCATCTACAGTTATAATTCAGATTTTACAGGGGCTAGGGCGTATCTATTTAAAGAGCCAATTGCACCACACAATTGCTATTGGAAGAATTGCCTTGCTTTATTTTCTATGTTTTTCTTCCCTCTTCATCGTTGTCGCTTTTGCTGTTCTAAACTATCATGTTTAGTGCAGCTTCATGATAGTAGTCATTGTATCTTGGAGATCAAATCGCCTTCGTTTGTCGTTCTTGCATTGAGATATTATATCTTGAGGCGTGGAATTTAATCTTAAGGACAGTGCTTGTATATGCCTTGACTGTTTTAATATAATAGTAAAATCATATGGACCTGATTCTAGTGAATAGAAGATAAGAATTTTTTTTTGGAAAAACTCTTCACTTGCAATTGAATCTTGAGTCGAATTTATGAAAATTAAACAAAACGAAAAACAAGACAAGTCACAGCCATTTTTATGGATAACCTACGCTAAAGGTGCATTTACCATTTTCTGATAGTAAAATGAGATAAAGAATTATTGAAAGTATTCAATACATGCATTCAAAATTGGCCAGTGCATGCAATTGACAATCTTGTATTCAAATTGAAAATAAAACCACATGCATGGATTCAAAAATAGAAGCCAAAATTGTTGACAAATTTTGGCATTTAGGTGCCTAATTATGTTGAAAAAATTGTTGGGGTTGGTGCAATAGTGCACCCCATTTTTCCTATAAATTGAAGATAATTCTTCATTTGTTGAAGCATCTCAAAATTGAGAGATTGGAGAGCAATTGCAAGTGAAGTAATTTGAGAGATTTGAGAGAGCTTTTACTTGATTATTCTAGTAAGGATCCCATTGCGTGTATTGGGTATTGAGTTTTGAGAGTTTTCCTAAATTTTGTAAATTTTCACTTATTAGTAAAATTATCTTCTAGTCTTTACCTAAGAACGTAAGCTTTACGCCGAACCATGTAAATTATTGTGTCTTACTTTCTATGCATTTATTTGTCATCATATTTATATTTATCTAGAAGTCGAAGTCACCATAATATTGCTAATTGCTCAATCTGCGCTTCTGTAACAATTGGTATCAAAGCCGGAGATTCATGCTAGGGTACACGGCACTGTTCATGTATATAGTATTGTTCACATATACGGTACTATTAACGCATACAGTGGAGATGGCCATTTATACTTGGGAGACAACCTATTGTAAGTAGTGTGTATTTATACATGTCTAAGAAAATTCTTTCAACAAGATGATAAGAGTCTAAGGAGTCTGGATTTTAAATAGGACCGTTATAACCCCTCCATTCTACAGGGAACTTTCCTACTACATTTATTTATGCGAAATTAACGTTATAAAGGTTGTTTTCAAGTGTAAATAGTTGTTGAAGGTATTGGCCATTTAGGTTAAGAAGGATGGCAAAGGCATCATCGTCATCTTCATCAGCGAGACTACTGCAGCTAATACAAAGTTTGAAGTGGAGAAATTTGATGGTACCAATAATTTTAGTATGTAGCAATGTGAGGTGTTAGATGTCTTATGTCAGCAAGAGTTGGACATTGCCTTTGAATAAAAGTCTGACAATATGGACGACAAGGAGTGGATAAAGATCAATAGACCAGGCATGTGGTACTATTTTTTGTGTCAAACTAAAGATCAAATGTATTATGTCATGAAGGAGACATCAAAGAAATCATGGAAGACGCTGAAAGAAAAGTGCATGAAGAAAAGCCTTGAAAATAGGCTTTATATGAATAAAAAACTTTATTGATTTACATAAACACCTGGAAAATCGATGAACGGCCACGTAAACTTATTTAACAAGATATTGGCGGATTTGCTAAATTTGGATGAGAAATTTAAAGATGAAGATAAGGCATTATTGTTGTTAAATTCCCTTCTTGATAAATATGACTATCTCACCATCACTTTGCTTCATGAGAAGGAAATTGTCATATTTGATGTTGTATTCAGTGTGTTGTACAACTTTGAGACCAAGAAAAAAAATAGAAAGGATCATAGAGATACAATTGCAAAAGTATTGACAGCGAGAGGTCATTTACAAAGTCGTAAACTTGGAAAAAAAAGCAAATCTAAAGGGAGTCCTGTCAAGGATGAATGTGCTTTTTGTCGTGAGAAAAGGCATTGGAAAAAGAATTATCCTAAGTTACAAAAGGACAAAGCTATTTTTTATTCATGTGTAGCAGAACATGATGAGGAATCTTTGGCATGACGTTGACATGTCATTCAGATGAGTGAATTTTGGATTCGGGTTATACTTATCATATGCGTCCTAATAAGGGCTAGTTTTCTAGCTTCAAAGAGCTGGATGATGGAGCTATTTTTATGGGCAATGACAATACCTGTAAAACCATGGGAATAGGTACAATCCAATTAAAGAATTATGGCAGCTCAATCCAAATCTTGACAGATGTTCGTTAAGTATCAAATTTGAAGAAAAATCTCATCTCGTTAGGAATTCTAGAATCTAAAGGGCTCACAATCAATCTGAGAGATGGATTTTTAAAGGTAATAGCTAGGGAGCTGATAGTGATGAAAGGCACAAGAAGAAATAAATTATACTATTTCCAAGAGAGTACAGATATTAGATCAATATCAACAATTTCTAAAAAAGTTCCAGATTCAAAAGCAACTAAGTTGTAGCATATGCATTTGGGACATGCTGGTGAAAAAACATTGCAGACTTTGGTGAAGCAAGGCTTATTGAAAAGTGTAAATTCTTGCAAATTAAAATTTTGTCAACATTATGTTCTGGGCAAGCAAACAAGGGCAAAGTTTGGTTCAACAATTCATGGTACAAAAAGGAATCTAGATTATGTTCACAGTGATGTGTGGGGACCTACCAAAATGACTTCTTTGGGAGGTATGCATTATTTTGTTACTTTTGTTATGATTATTCAAGAAAAGTATTGGTGTATTTGATAAGAACAAGAATAATATTTTGGGCATATTTCTGAAAGAAAAAAGATGGTCGAAACTCAGACTAGTCGAAAGATTAAAAGACATCACTCAAACAATAATGGTGAGTACAAGAATGATCAATTACTACAAGTATGCCAAGATGACGGCATTATGCAGCACTTCACTGTTCGAGATACAATAAACAAAATAAGATGGCAGAAACGCATAAACCGGACTATACTAGGAAAGTTATGTGTAAGTTGTCCAATGCTAGATTAAGCAAGGAGTTTTGGGCTGAGACAATTGTATATGTGTGCCATCTCATTAACCATTTTCCTTCAATTGCAATTTAAGACAAAACATTCATAGAGCTATGGACTGATAATCCTACTAATAATTACGGTTCTTTATATATTTTTTGTTCCACTTCTTATTATCATGTAAAGAAATCTAGGTTAAACCCAAGAGCAAAGAAAACATTATTTCTGAGCTTAACTAGTAGAGCAAAAGAATATCGTTTATGCTATCCTATTACAAAGAAGATTATTTTTAGTAGAAATGTGACTTTTGATGAATGAACCATGTTAAAACAAAAAGATTCTCGAAATGGATGACAAGACCAATAGCACTTCACAACAAGTGGATTTTGAAAAGTTTAAAACTAATCCAGCTAATATTGAGAAGACGGATACTGACTATCCATTGACTGAGGAACCTTCGTAGCAACAAGATTCAATTGCATATAAAAGACCATGTAGAGAGATTTGTAGACCTAATCGCTTTGTTGATATGGTGGCCTATATACTTCTAGTTGCAAATGATGATGTTGCTTCCACTTATAGAGAAGCAGTAAGTAGCTCTAAAAGTATAAAGTGGAAGCTAGAAATAGATGAAAAAATACAGTCTCTTCATAAAAATAAAACTTAAGAGTTAGTTACACTGCCCAAGGAAAAGAAGGTAATTGGGTATAGACGGGAATATGTAAATAAATGAAGATTTCCTCGAGAAAATGAAATTTGATACAAGACTAGATTGGTAGCGAATGGTTACACTTAGAAGGAAGAAACAAACTACAATGAGGTATTTTCTTTCCAGTTCTAAAACACTCGTCTATTAGAGTTTTGCTAGCCATGATTGCGCAATTTGATCTTAAACTAGTTCAGCTTGATATAAAAACTACATTTTTATATGGTAATTTAGAAAGGAAAATCTACATGACTCAGCCAGATGGTTCCAAGGTTGCTGGAAAAGAAAACTGGGTTTGCAAATTGACAAAGTTACTTTATGGATTAAAATAATCTCTGAGGCAGTGGTACAAGTGATTTGATCAGTTTCTGAATAGGCAAAGGTACACAAGAAATAAATTTGATTATTGTATATATTTTCGCAAGCTACAAGATGGATCCTCCATATATTTGCTCTTGTATGTCAATGATATGCAAATAGCATCCAAGAGATATGCTGAGATAAAGCTAATAACAAATTCATCTTGTCTTAGAAGCAATATTTAAAGAAGGTACTATAACAGTTTAGGATGATTGAGCAAACAAAATCTGTAAGTGCTCCATTGGCTTCTTATTTCAAGTTTTTAGCACAATTATCTCTTTCGACAGATGCAGAAGAAGAATACATATTGCAAGTTCCATATTCAAATGCAGTAGGTAACTTGATGTATGCAATAGTGTGTACAAGGCCTGGCATTTCACATTCAATTAGTATAGTAGGCCGGTATATGCATAATCCTAGTAAAGGACATTGGCAAGCTGTGAAATGGATTCTACGGTATATTCAAAAGACCGTTAATGTTGGTTTACTATTTGAACAAGATAATTCCCTTGGTCAAGGTGTGATTGGGTATGCTGATTTTGATTATGCTGATGATTTAGATAAACAATGGTCAACCACCAAATTTGTATTGACACTTGTTGAAGGTCCAGTAAGTTAGAAGTCCACATTAAATCTACAGTTGCTCTATCGACCATAGAGGCCAAGTACATGGAAATTATAGAGTCTGTTAAAGAGGTTATTTGATTACAAGGCTTACTTGAAAACTTGGGATTGGTACAAAAGCATGTTAATGTGTATTATGACAGTCAAAGTAATATTCACTTAGCAAATAACCAAGTTTATCATACATGTACAAAACACATTAATGTACGATTTCACTTTGTGTGGGAAATTATTGATGAGAGGAAGATTATTCTTTAGAAAATAAAGACTACAGAGAATCCCGTAGATATGTTGACCAAGGTAGTGACAGCGATCAAGTTTAAGCATTGTCTAAACTTAATCAATATCCTACAAGTTTGAAAGTAGTAGAAGATGTCAAAGACTAGAGGATGGTTTGTCGATAGTCCACTCAGATTTGGACAAATATTCATCGAGGTAAAGAATTATTGAAAAAATTCAATACATGCATTCAAAATTGGCTAGTGCATGCAATTGACAATCTTGCATTCAAATTGATAAAAAAAAAAAAACCCCCATGCATACATTCAAAGATGGGAGCCAAAATTGTTGAAAAATTTTGGGATTTAGGTGCCTAATTTTGTTGAAAAAATTGTTGGGGTTGGTGCAATAGTGCACCCTATTTTTTCTATAAATTAAAGGCAATTCTTTATTTGTTGAAGTATCCCAAAATTTAGAGATTAGAGAACAATTTGAAAGATTAGCAATTTGAAAGATATGGGAGAGCTTCTACTTGAGTGTTCTAGTGAGGATCCAATTACGTGTATTAGGTGGTATTGGATTTTGAGAGTTTTTTCCAAATTTTGAAAATTTACACTTATTAGTAAAATTATCTTCCAGTATTTGCATGTAGACATAGGCTTTATGCCGAGCCATATAAATTATTGTATCTTATTTTCTTTGTATTTATTTGTTACTATACTTATATTTCTCCACATGTCGCAATCACCATAATATTGGTAATTGCCTAATCCAGTTCCACAACAGTCACTAACTAATAATGGGGCAACACTAAACCAATTATGATGATTATTTTCATTCTTAATGTAAAATAATTCCTAACGTGTCTAATAGAAAGTATTTCTTTGACATTCTTTCTTGAAGAATAGAATGCCGTTTAATTAGCCCCGTTCACAAGCTACAATTCCCAAGTCACAGGTCAATAAACGAGGAGACCCTAGGATAGGGTATGTTATTTCTTGATAGTAGTTAGACAAACATTAGGTCCAAGTTTGTAGAAATAGAAAGTTAATACTCTAGAAAATCAAGGATTGGTGGTGTTTGGTAGTCGGGAAAATTGAAGAGAAAAAGAAAAAATAACAGAGAAAATCTTTATGAGAAGAAACAAAAACGTCGAATATAAAAATGAGACATTTAAAGAAGCATATTTATTCAGTTTGGAATATAAAAATTATATGCATTACAATTTTTAATTTTTTCAATCCTACAAAATGTTTATAATTTTCCAGGCATTAAGTGAAAGGAAAAATAATTAAATTACATTTATCTTTTTGTAGGTAGTGGAAGACCATATTTTTCAAACAAACTCTTTACTCATAATTGATCGTGAGTCAAATTTATGAAAATTAAACAAAATAAGAAACAATGCAAATCATTAATTATTTTAATTGGATAACCTACACTAAATCAATTTGTAGTAAAAATTTCTAATATAAACATTGTGTTTTCTATCAGATATTTTATTACTCATAATAAAATGACATATATCAATTATCTAAATATTAAAATAATTAATTATTCCACCAACATTTCATGAAGCACAAATTTTTTATAAATTATACAAATCAAACGATTTATGGAGTTATGTCACATTCATCAATTAAATTAATTTTAACAAATTTTAAAGGATTGGCTGCTGAGCCGAATAAGAAATTTCTTTGCGCGTCGAATAAACTATTGAATGATTGGTTTTTTATAGAAGTATTCATTTAGTGTGTAAGTACATGTATGTATGTATGCAATAATTATCTAGTGACAATATGCTCATTTTAACAAAGTGAGAAAACCACCAACAAACAAAAAAAAGTCTCCAATATATTAAAATATGTAATTTTTTATATTTTAAGATGCATCCTCACTTACATAAATTCTATATACACAGACACATGCACACATACACACATACTTGCACCCTAAATGAATTTAACAGTACCTCATTAATATGATAATTGTGTTGTTTTATACATTTATTTATTTTCTGAGTGACACTAAACTTGTTAGGGTTTTTATTATTGGCATCATTTTGTCAATAATATTGTAATCTATTAATTACTTTTTATCAAGAATTTGTCTAGTCTTGAAAATTAATTAGACTTGGTTATGTGGAATATTGGAGAATATTTTTGGAGACATAAAGAAGCAAATTGGTGTGTAATTATGATTACATATGAAACAGTTCAAAATAAAAATAACTACTACAATGATAAGTGTATCATGTATTTGTGGAATCTTGCATGCTTAAGGAAGTATATCATAGTACTCCTTCACTAGGGTTTGGGTGAAATGCTACTCTTATATAAAGAGAAATATTTCACACACTGAAGTGGTGAAGAAAACATATCAGATTTCATATTAGAGAAGCAGCCAACTCAGAGACGAATAAGAAACCCTATTTGGCCACATATGATGTTTAATATCTCTATAATGTTTTAGTCTTTTTCATCAAATCTTCATCATATTAAATCTTTCATTAGATATTCTTTATTATTACTTTGGTCTTTTTGGGAGAAGAGGTTGTTTGTTGTGTTGAGATAATCTCAAGGAAAATAGCAAATACAATTGAAGATGACGGGTGCTCGCTAGGCAACGGCGACTAAATTAGATACAACGAGCAGGCAGCAAGAGTAAGAATCCAATAAATTGTAATCTTTTCATTACTTAGTGAATTACTTATTGTCTAGGCATGGCCTATAGATGTAGGATTGCGATTCGAATAACATAAAAGTCCTTTGTGTGCTTTACTTCTTACAATTTGCTATATCTAGCATATTTGATAGATTTCATGGTTAACGAACAGTAATATAAGTTGTACGATGAACAGTAACTGTAAATAGTAACTCATATACAACACCATATGAACAGTATTTATAAAGAATATTGCATAACAATAAATCGTATCAGTATCGCTTGAATAACATCTATGAACAGTAATTTAAGATTAATTAATTAAGAAAATTAATTGTGTTGGGACAAGAAAACTTTTGGTGAAAACCATCAACTATAACCCAAGAACATTCATGTTGTATCACCAAGAATCAATATTAGAATTATGCAAAAGCGTACCTGAATCCATAATGCTAAATAGCTCTCTAAGATTGTATGGTTGGTCTTCTAGATTAACACGTTCTCTTAGACAATCTTTTAATATTCCCTGCGCTCTCTCGTTAATGATGGGATGTAAAAAAAAACTAAGAACTTGATGTCTATATATTTCAATTTTGTCGAGCTCTTATTGCTATTAGAATACAATACTTCTAATTTATTGTCACAAAATAAATTAAGTGGTATATCAATACCATTTACTATACGCAGTCCCATGACAAAATTCTGTAGCCATATTCCGTGACTGGATGCCTCGTAATATGCTATAAACTCTGCTGCCATCATAGAAGAGGATATGAGAGATGTTTAGCACTCTTTTAAGAAATAATGCCCTAACTAGTAGATAGATGCAACCCGAAATGGATTTTATACTATTTTGGTATCCAGCAAAATCAGAGTTAGAATACTCAACGATCTCAAGCTTATTTGATCTCTGATATTTGAGCATGTAGTTTTTTATTCTTTGTAGGTACAACAAGACTCGTTTGGCTACTCTCCAATGGTTTATTCTTGGATTACTTAAATATCTACCAAACACCCAATAAAATACACAATATTCAATCGCATACAAACCTGAGTTTGCATCAGACTTCCTACCGCTGCTGCATAAGGAATCTTTTTCATTTCTTTTTCCTCAAAATCATTTTTAGGGCACTGATTTAGACTAAACTTGTCTCTCTTAGCTGCAAGGTTATCACCTGGTTTGCAATCTTACATGCCATATCTCTTAAGAACCGTTTCGATATATCTTTTTTATAATAATTCTAAACTACCCCGTGAGCGATCCCGATGCATGTGTATGCCTAATACAAAAGAAATGTCACCAGGATCTATCTTTCATTTCAAAGTTCTTAGCTTGAAATCTCTTTGTTTCATACAATAAGCCTATATCGCTGCTGTCAAGTAAAATGTCATTGGCATATTAAAAAAAAATAGAATTGCTTCACAAAACTTATGGTATATGCAATCATTGAACCAAATTTATCTCGAAACGAAATGAGATGATCACATGATGAAACTTAAAATAGCATTGTCGAGATGTTTGCTGGAGCCCATAAATGAATTTCTTAAGTTTGCAAACCATATTCTTTAAGTCTCTGGACACAAAATTTTCTGGCTGCACTATATCGATCGTCTCATTAATATCGCCATTGAGAAATGTCATCTTTACATCTATATAATATAACTCAAGATCGAAATGTGCCATCAATGACATTATAATCCTAAAAGAGTCTTTCGAAGAAATCATAGAAAAAGTCTTTTTATAGTCGATGCATTCTTTTTACATAAAGCCCTTTGCGACAAGATGTGCCTTGTACCTCTCCACATTACCTTTTGAATCCCTCTTGGTCTTAAATATCTGTTTGCAACCAATAGGCTTCATGCCTTCTGGCAATAGGACAAGATCCCATATGCCATCATCCTTCATGGAATTCATCTTCTCATTCACGGTATCTGTTGTGCAAATTTTGTTGAACTCGCAAGCGCACGAATCTATTGCAGAATAGATTAATGGTGTTGAGTGTCGATCCCACGAGGAGGTGGATTTTAATTATATGTAGAATTAATTATGTAAATGGGTGGTTGGATTTGTGTGGAAGTGATTTAGATGATGCTGTAATTTAAATTGGATTGGCAGAAATAATTAAATTGAAAACTATTGAGATAAAGCACTTGGGTATCTGGATCCGTATCAACATGCATCATGGGCTAAATAATCCTTATTAATACCAATTAAATCATGAGGGGGGAATCCACACCTCATGAATCACGCTCTAATCAATATGGTGTTAAGCGCTTATCGTGCCAAATAATAATAACCTTATACTAGGGTGCCGGTAAAACCAGGGCGGTAACTAGACAAGATTATTATTATTTGTCGACGAAAAGTCAAAACCTCCACAGAAATTAGAGGGGAAGAGAAAATAAATTTACCAATTAAAGCCCATGACACATGTTGAGACTTCACCTTCAACCCAAGCTTGAAAGAAAATTAGCTACTCATTATTGAACAAGGGGTAAAATGGAAATTTTATTAAAATACGTAGAAAATACAAGATGGAGAAGGAATTATAGAAAACTAAGCTCAAAAATGGATTCAGGAGTATCAAATTAGGGGGGGAAGGCCCCCTTTTTATAGATACATTGAGTGAATCATGGCCATCGGATTAAAAATAGTTTGGATGCACAGGATTGCGCCACGTCATCAGTGAACGAGAATACGGTTTGACCACGGGTTTGACCACGCGGTTTGAACAAGAACACGGTTTGCACACGGTTTGAGCAAAGAACGCGGTCTGAACGATGTCGTGAATGCGATATCCATGAACAAGATGCATATGTGTGAATAGTGCCGTACGTGTGAACAGTGCCATTTTTCCTTTTATGCTCCTCTTAAGGTTTTCGACTGTCCTGAGTTCAAAAGTGACGTCCGTTTTGCTATCCGAAATCTCATTCATTGTGAAATGACCATAATACCCCTAAAATACACAAAATATTTAATTAAAACAGAACACACATAATTAAATAACAAGAGACTTAAATTAAGAAAATTAAAGATGTTAGTAAAACTTGAAGTACAAAATGACGATTTTCTCCTTTATAAATATACACTTTCTAATACTCAACAGTATTAATATACTTTTGAGAGTTTGAATTTTCCATTGCTTGACAGAGATTAATTGGATCATCTTTCATCGCTCCATGTCTACCTCATGTTCTTAGAGAAATATAATGTAGTCATCTGGCAATGTACTTATCGTTTCTCTAGTGGATCTCCTTAATAGCATAGGTTTTTGAGGTGGTAGAGTTTGTTCTTCTGGAACAACTTCTTGTATGGGGGGTTCTCTAACATTGTCTTGATCTGTAGTATCTTGAGCAGAGATAGGAATGAGACCCTGATCAATGTCAATAACACCTATGGGAATAATAACATATTCCTCTTCAAAGAAAAAGTCTTTAGCTGTATCTCCCCCCAAAAACTCGACATCCTCAAAGAATCAAATATTTCCCAACTCGAAAATCGACTTAGCCGTGGGATCATAAAACTTATACCCCTTAGATCATTCACAATATCCCCAAACATGTAAGTATTTTAGTATAGGCTTCTTACTCGTCCAAAGCTCGTAAGGATTTTTGGAATTTACTTTAGTTGGAACCCTATTAAGGATATACGCTGCAGTCTTAAGTGCTTCTCCTCAGAGTAACTTTGATAAGGTAGAAGGACAAATCATACTCCTCACCATATCCTTAAGCATCATATTTCATCTTCGAGCAATTTATAGTGGCCGAATTTGGCATAATGTATTGTGGGATGATACCGCATTTTTCTAGGAATTTAGCAAATGGTCCTAGACGTTGTTCACCTGAATCGTTATATCTAACATAATATTCACCACTACGGTCAGATCTGATGCTTTTAATTCTATTGCTAAGTTGTTTATCAACTACAGCCTTAAAATTTTTGAACATATCCAAGAACTGCAACTTTTCATAGAGGAGATATATGTAGCCATATCTAGAAAAATCGTCCATGAACGTCATAAAATATTATCAACCATTCTAAGTAGGTATAGGGATTGGCCCACAAATGTTCATATGTATAAGTTTTAAGACATCTAAGTCATGTTCGCTTTAAATCTCTTTTTATTGGTTTGTTTCCCCTTGATATAGTTAACACATATGTCAAAATCTGTGAAATCTAAAGGGTCAAGAATTTTGTCTAACACAAATCTCTCTATTCTCAGTCTGGAGATATAACCCAATCACTTGTGCCATAATGCAACCGAATTCTCATTGGTTAATTTTCTCTTTAAACCTCGTGTACTTAATTACAAGGATTAATTAAACGAAGTAATTGTATCAAGTATATAAAGATTATCCCCGCCTAACAAAGAACTAAAACTAACCAATTTTGAATTATAAAACAAATTGAATTTTCCATTCCCAAATGAATAAGAAAAACTAGATTCGTCCAAAGTAGAAATAAAAATCAAATTCCATCTAAAACAAGGAACAACAAATGTTTCATCAAGATCCAAATAAAATCTAGTCTTCAACAACAATCTAAATTTTCCAATATCTTCAACTTCTATAGTTTTGCCATCGTACATATAGATGTATCTTTCACCATCACTTGGTTTTCGACAACTCAGGCAACCCTACATAGACACATTGATGCAAGTGGTTGCACCAGAATCTATCTACCATGTGTGTCTATGTACTAAAGTTAAATTAATTTCAAAATAAACCAAACTAAGAAGCATAACTTTCTTAGCACACCATGTGTGATAATTAGTGTAGTACTTCTTCTTATGCCCTTCAGTTCTATAGAAGAAATAACAAGTACCTTTTGGATCACCTTATTTCTTTTGAGGTGTTATATCTGCAGCTTTGTTATCCTTTTTTCTTTTCTTGCTCTTGTTCTTGCTCTTATAGGTAGAGGCTAGTTGAGCACTTTCGGCCTTATCTTTTTCAGCCTATCCTCTTCTTTAACACAGTATGATATGAGCTTACTGACAAACCAAGTCTCTTTCTAACAATTATAACTCACCTTAAATTGGATAAATTGTGTTGGCAAGGATATTAAAACCAAATACACTAGCAAGTCCGCAGAGAGTTTAAGCTTAAGTGCTAATAACTTGGAAGAAAGATAAGAAATCTCAATGATGTACTCTCTGATATTGCCTTTACTTGTATACTTCATTAAAATTAGGCTTGTCAAGGGCGTACCAATTTCAGCCTTTCATTCTTGACAAACCTCTGTTAAATCTGTATAAGAAACTCCTTAGCCGTAGCCATAGTTGCCTTTTTTTTTCATTGAGCCACTAAATGTTTTTGGAATGGCCTTTTTCATAATCATGATACACATACGATTTGATCTCTCCCAGTTTTCCATTTCCTTTTTATCATCCAAGGCACTTTCAACCGTAAGAGGTGGAGGAGAATTAACTTTTAACGTAAGATTAATATCCACATGATTACAAGAACTGTTAAGAGGTTCTCATGCTATGATTTGAAGTTAAAAGCCATTATCATTAATACCAATCTTTACAACTTCAGCTAAGCTCTGCCTCCACGAAAGAAAATTTAAATGATGCTTGTAAGGTCCTAAAAATACGGTCCATCTTTCTTCATTTCTTAAACATTTTATAAGCTTATCTCTCATAATTGATGGCACTGCCGTTCCCATAAATTTTTGTAACCTTTTAATGCCAGCTATTGTGCCTACTACACAAAATATTATTGCATCTTCTTGTCCACCTCCTAAGCATCTCTTGATGTAGTTAGATGCTTCACGAACCGTTTTCTTCATCCGCTGTCCCAAGTAACTATTAGAAGTGTGAGTGTTCCCTATTAATATATTAATATATATAGTTATATTAATATAACTACCAGCTTCACTGCACCCAGCCGTATGTTGAAGATTAACAAAAATTTAAAAAGTAAACAATATTAAGAAAAATTGCCATAAAAGGGAACCACCTTGTTAATGATATTATCTTTGATATAGCGAAGAGATCGGCCAAAGGCAGTATGATTCGCATAAGTAAGTTTTCTTTTTCAAACGAATAATCAAATTCTACATCGTTGCCAATTATCTTGAGACTGCAACCATGAGATTTTTTCATCTGAAGGTTCTGAGTGATGGGGGGAATCATTTTTAAATTCTTAACAAGTTATTAAAGCACTAGTGGTTAAGGGTGGCAAATTGATGGGTTGGTCGAAGCTCTTCCGAGCTTAGGCCAAAGTAGATGTTAGAAAAAAAAGATTGTTCCAAACTATTGCAGCCTGGGCTTCCACATGTTTTTAAAGTTATTATAAACTTGTAGTCAGTTAATAATCAATAAATTGTTATAATTAATAATAAATTAAAATAATAATTTTTAAAATTAAAATAAAGAAAATGAAGCAAATAAAAGCTTACATATTTTATTTTGTAGTACTATATTCTCTAAGTCAAGCACCCTCTTAATAATTAAGGTTATCTAAAGCCTAAAGATTTTAAATTAATTGACCTTTGAATAAATGAACTAAATGGGGAATCTGAAATGGTTGAAATGATGAATAAGATATAATTCAGTGGAAACTTTCAAAGACATAGTAAGTGTAAATAATAGTATTACATAACAAACCAACTCTAAGCAATTCTAAGTTGGTGCATTTGGAAATTAAATGTAAACGATGGAATAAGCATCTTTACAAGGAAGAGGGGGCGGTTAAACGGACAAAATCAACGCTAATAGTGAACTGGTTCGATCAATGATAGATCAAGGGTGTGTGTGAGTGTGACAATGTGTGAGTGTGACAATGTGTGAGTGTGACAATGTGTGTGTGTGAGTTTAATATTATAATTTTTGGTTTTTTGAATTGTCATTGATTTCAAAATTATAGATTTAATTTTTCTTTTTATTTTTCAATTATTTTTATTTATATTTATAAATTTGAATTCAAATATTTAAAAGGAAAATATTGAGGGTCATGATTAATTCAGACTCTTTTTCTTAAGCCCTTGTTCAGGTCCTCAAGTAGAAGGTTAGGCCTAAGCCTACTAGGCCCTTTAAAAATAAGATTGACCTAGTTTTTTTTTCCAAGCTTAGTTATGTTGAATATGAGGGCCCATTTAGGATTAAATTCGAAATTCAATAAGCTGTTTCTTTTATAATTTTTGATAAAAATATTATTTGACAAAATTTTTTAAAAATTGCTTATTATACAATTTTCTCCATTTTGATAGTAGCTTCTAAAAGTAGATCAAGGCTACTTTTCATAAGCAGTTATTAAATAAGTCACCTGATAACTCTATGAAATAAGACTTATTATGGCACTTTTAAACTTAAATCAAGATTACTTTGAGAGTAAATGATGTGTTTTCATTGCATTTTAGTTATATGTTGCATATTCATTCATCTTAGTTTATTCTTCATAAATTTTGTTAGATTTAGAATAATTTGTGTGTTAAATCATATGCATAATTGTAGGTGTCCGGAAGCTCAAATTTCAAGGAAGGAATGTTGTTGTAATAGGCTTGCAAAAGATAGAAAAGAACTTGGCTACAAAAGAATTGAAACAAATCTAGAACAGTGAAGTTGTTGTAGCCGTTGCTGTAGCAACAATTGTTGTAGCAATCCTAGAATAACCATAGAGAAAATTCCGAGTGGGATACTTGCAGAATTGAGATCTTCAGTTTCCTAATCTGACTTATACGTGACCTAGGCTTTCGTTTATCCTAATTTTCAACTATGAAAGAAGCACATATCATAAGGAAAAGAGGAGCCGTCACCCAAGGAGAAAAATAAAAAAAAGAAACAAAAGAGAAACAAGATTCAAGAGAGAGATTAAGGGCTGCACAAGAGCAAAAATTGTAGAGATCAATTGGGAGCTCAATCCTTCATATCCTTCTCTTGTTTTCGTGTTTTTTATTTATTCATCGGGATGTGTTTCATGGCTGAAACTTTGTTCTTTATTTTTCTTTTACAAATCATGAACTAAATTTATTTGTAGTTGAAAGAAAAATAAACAATCTTGATGGTTTATTGACTAAATATATGTGTTGCTGCATATTTGTTGTAGCATTTGGTTTTGATAGAATTTATTTTTATTCATTATTTCGGCTGATCACCCATTTAATGATATTAGCTAAGGAAGAGCCACAAAAGGGTCTATCTTAGTGGAACATATCAAAGCAATACTTGATCTTAAATCGGGTTTCCCAGATTGAGTTTTACTTCAGTCCCAAAAAGGTCATGCTTGATTTAAGGTTAGTGGGGAACTAGACATAGGGATTCACCTTGCAGGGTAAATAAAACCTAAGCGTGTAATGCTATATCTTATGTTGGCATAACAACTGATCACTGTTAGGTTGCATATAGATATAAGATATCCAACATGCGACAGTTGAGGATACATAAGGATTCTGGCCAGTGTTGTAGCAGATACTGCAGCAACCAAGCCAACATTAGAAAATAGTCAACACTATTAAGAAAGTTTATTCATTCAACTACTCTATATTCCCATTGGTTTTATCCTTGAGTTTGATGTGATAATTTACTTTGTGGCATTTTATTTATTGCGTTTTTGTTTTAATTAGTATATTAGTTTTATTAATTGTTTTATCTTAATTTAGACACAAAATTTACACTTTTAAGATTGTTGTAGTAAGTTTGATAACATCAATCCCTGTGGAGACGATCTTGATTACTCATCACTTTATTACTTGTTGTGTACACTTGCACATTGACACTAATAGCAATTGAGTTTATTTACCAACACCACCATACTTTTTTAAAGTTCATATTATGACTTTAGTGATTTAAGAAAAATATAATTTGTTTTATCTTTCCATACACTTTAATATATAAGCCATTAGATATCATATTACCACAATAATTTACAGTCACAACTACTATACATTCTCTCTAATATCAAAGTTTTGATTTAGTAAGTTCATATTTTTGTATATGGGTAAAATTCAATTTACCCCTAACTAGAGTGACTAAATTCAAAATGCCCCTGAAGGATATGAAAACATCAATTTACCCCCCAAATATCGTGAAATTTAATGGCTGACTGATGTTGAGTAAGTAAAGTACGAGATTACCCTTGCTTGTAGTAAAGTATTCTATCTAAAGACGTTATTGTGTAAACATTTGAGGTTTGACAAAGTTGTTGATATGACATCTTTGAAAGAAAAAAAAGTAGGAATGCTAGGATTTTAATATTGAAAATGTGTATTTTGCTTGTTTGGTAAAAAAAAAATTAAATTGCCTCCTTATTTGAGCTTCGGATTTAAAAAAAAAATTACAAGGCATGCCACTAAATGAAAGTTTTTTACTCAGATTTGCACTGTGATTTTAACAACTCATTTTGAAAATTCAAAAATCATAATTCTCTCTCCACGACCATAGCAATTTCAATTCAAAAAATCAAACTTACCATTATTTTATAGGTCCCGATGAGGTTCATACTTTGCAAAATCACAAACATTACATAAAAATACCAAGAAATAAAAATAGTTATGCCATCTTCAAGAGGTAGTTGTTTTGATTTTGACAATGAAAGTAGAGATGAAAATGAAAAGTTAGAGATCAATAAGAACGTACTCAGCTTCAAAAACAAAACATGCAGAGATTATGGTAAACACGCAGCTATATACATCTCAGAGTCTATCGTAAATCCTAATAAGCAATGTTATAGATGTGACAATAAAGGCTGTAATTTCTTCAGATAGTGGGAACCAAGTATGTATGAATTTAAAGTAGTTATCAAAGGATTGGGAAAGTTGAGTGAGGGTTGGAAGTTAATGATGATTTGGGATGGAAATTAATAAGCTTGTACAAAATTAGATTCAATCTTTAGCTGCTGCATATTATCTTGTTCATGCTATTACTTTGTTTGTTGTTCATAATTGAAGTTTGAGGCTAGAAAGAAATAGAAGTTAAATTAAATAAATGAATGAAGTACTTCTATATACCAAAAAAAGCTCATATTTACATCCCATGAAATGTATTTTCATATCGAAATATTATACTTATGTTGTTATAGTTAATACTCACCAACAACATATTACATTTTGCCTTTTTAGCTTGTATGATAAGTGATCTACAAACCAAATATTAGCCGCACCAACCCTTAAAAATAGTAAGTTTGCCTAATAATTAATAATTCCAAAAAAAAAAAACACATACTACTATTGTGCAAATTTTATTGTACTCGTAAGCACAAATCTATTGTAGAATAGATTTTGTGGTGACGAGTGTCAATCTCACGAAAAGGTAGATTTAATTATGTATAGAGTTAATTTTCTATGTGTAAATCTGAGTTGGTTGGAAGTGAAATTTTTTTATCTTAGGACTCAAAATGAAAAGACGGGAATAAATTAAAGATGAAACCAATGTAAATGAAATGCTTAAGTCTTTGGATTCACACTCAACCATTCACCATGGACTTAATATTTCCTTTTTAGATCGAATTAATTCATGAGGGGTTTATTTCCACTCCTCATAATCATCACTCTAATAAATATGGTATCAAGCTCTTAGTGTGCCAAAGGTAATGATTTTCCACTAAGTGTTGTGTCAAGAACACGATGTGCCAAAGATAATAATCCTTCTGTCGACAACATGTCAAGACCATCCACTAAATAACTTAGATACAATTTCTATAAATACTGAGTCAAGACGACCCACAAAATACCAGAGGGAAATTTTCTCTCTGATTAATTTGGTGCTAAGTGTTCACTGTACCGGACAGTAGCGATCCTTCACTAAAGAGCCAGCATGTCGTGCAAAATCTAGATAGGACACACTGTCTATCAGCAATGCGTCAAAACAACCACATAAATCAAAGAGGAAAAAAAATAAACTTACCTAATTAAGCCCATGGATCATGTTCAGACTTCACCTTCAACCCAAGCTTGAAACTAATAATAACATCTTCATTTAGCAAAAGGGATGGATTCATGTAAATGCATTAAAAACTATGGGTGGGCAAACGGTTTGGTTCTATGAGCAAAAACTGAATGGTTTTAAAATTGAGGAACCGTTTGGTTTAATTATAAATACTTTTTTTAATTGAAAAATAAATGAAAATATATAAACCAAAAACACAAAAACAAATCACTCAAAATCTCAAATCCCTAGCTGTGTTTCCCCAATTTATAATCCACGGGCTCCCTTTCCTCTCCTACTTATCTCCCACACCTCCCTCTATCGCCTTTCTTCCGCGCGTTTCTCCTTCTTTAGACGGTGCAGAACTTTAGCTCAACCCCTCTCAGATTTTTCCTCGTGAGTGTCTCTGCCTTGCGTTAGCTCAACCCCTCTCGGCTTCTTCCTCATGAGCATCTCTCCCTCGCGTTAGCTCAGCCACTCTCTTCCTCGCCTGCACAATGCGTAGCACAACCCCTCTCTTCCCCTCAAGCACGGTGACAACCCCTCACATGCCTAGCACAACCCCTCATAGGCGGTGTTGCAGCCTAGCACAGCCCCTCTCTTTGATGCTACAGCCTATAGGTATTTTTTTTAATTTTAATTTATGCCATGGCCCGTACATAGGGTGTATAGTGTATATTTTTTAGTTTATGCTAGTGTTACTTGTGTTAGGGATTGATTATTTGTGGACTGCTAATGTATACTTGTTGGTGGAGTTAAAAATGGTGGGCAGATATAGTGGTTGTGGAGGCTTGTGAGTTGTGGCAGTGAACTAAAATGATTGTACCTTGTAATGTTGTATTGTATAGTGCAGCTAGGAATTGAACAATTAAAAATAGATAAATGTATAATGCTTCTATCAAAGAAAAATTAGAAATAATATTTGTTATTTAACTTAGTTGGCATAATGATTAATGACTTAATTAGCTTCGTGAGGTTGCAATTTGATATTGGCAATTTGGCATGGAGAATTCAAATTAAATTAATAATTATTGGAAGTAAATTATGATATGTTGGCCTAATTTGTTAAATTAAATTATGATTTGTTAGCTAGTAGTTAATTTAACTTTAATTGATCTTTTTGGTGTGGATGTTTTATATTAGATCAACAATTATTGGAAGTAAATTATGATATGTTGGCTTAATTTGTTAAATTAGATTAAATTATATTAAATTATGATATGTTGGCTAGTAGTTAAACTAAATTTAATTGATCTTTCGGACATTTTAAATTAAATTAACAATTATTGGAAGTGAATTGTGATATGTTGGCTTAATTTGTTAAATTAAATTATGATATGTTGGCTAGTAGTTAAATTAAATTAATAAATTTAATTTATCTTTTTGGCATGGACATTTTAAATTAAATTAACAATTATTGGAAGTAAATTATGATATGTTGGCTTAATTTGTTAAATTAAATTATGATTTGTTGGCTAGTGGTTAATATAAATTGAATTGATCTTTTTGGCATGGAGGTTTTAAATTAAATCAACAATTATTGGAAGTAAATTATGATATGTTGTCATGTTGGCTTAATTTGTTATGTTAAATTAAATTATGATATGTTGGCTAGTAGTTAAATTAAATTTAATTGATCTTTTTGGCATGAACATTTTAAATTAAATTTACAATTATTGGAAGTAGATTATGATATGTTGGCCTAACTTATTAAATTAAATTATGATATGTTGGCTAGTAGTTAAATTAAATTTAATTGATCTTTTTCATTTCAATAACTTGTTAATAAAACAATATTACTTATTTATTTTTATTTTATTCATTGTAGATGTTAATTATTCAAGAGTTCAAGACAACCTCGATTGTGTAGCCGATGATCTTGAGTGTGAAATTGAAGTTGATGATAGTGAAAATGATTCGCCAACAATTGTCACTAGCGGAAACAAGAGGAAAAAGTCTTCGCCATCCAAACCACCACTATCAAGGAAAAAAATGCTCCAAGATCAACAGTGCGGCAACATTTCACTAGACTTCCAGATAATGATTAGAAGTGCAAATGGTAATGAATTTGAATGTGGCTCGGTAGGGTACGAGACTAGCACTTTGAGGACTCATTACTCAGAAAGGTGTCAAAAGTACAAGGACCTTTAGAAAGACCAAATGACTTTAACTCAAGATGTCGGTAGTGATGAAATTGTATCAAGAGGTTTTAGTCAGGATGCTTGCAGACAAGCAACTTTGAAGATGATTGTTCTTGATGAATTGTCTTTTTCTGTTGTGGAGAATCCGGGTTTTAAGCATTTTTGCAACGTGGTGGCTTTTAGATATCTTCTTCCATTATGAAGAACCATTACTAAGGATACTCTTAATATGTATATCGAGGAAAAGGCTAAGTTGAAGAGTTTATTGGTTGGGAATGAGCAGAGAGTATCTTTGACCACTGATAGTTGGACTTCTATTACGACAGTTAGCTACATGGTCATCACAGCTCAATTTATTGACAAGGATTAGAATTTACATAGGAAGATTATCAGCTTTAACACGGTTAATGATCATTAATCGAAGACCATTGGTAAGCAAATTGAAAAATGTTTGATTGACTGGGGCATAAAGCGAGTGTGTGCCGTAATGTTTGACAATGCAAGTCCAAATGAGGGTGCTCGTAGGTACTTAATTGATCCACTAAAGACTTGGAGGGATGATGCCTTAGTGTTGAATGGGGATTATTTGCATTTTCGTTGTTGCATGCACATATTGAATTTGATTGTGACTGAAGGGTTGAAGGAACTTGAGTCGAGTATAATTAGTGTTCGAAATGTTGTGAAGTATGTGAGTCTTCCACCTCCAAGATGCAAGCATTTCAAATTCATGTGCAACAAGAGAAGATTAATTTCCGAGGAAGTGTGATTTTAGATTACTCTATTCGGTGGAATTCTACACATTCCATGTTGAGTATAGGCATTGAAATTTAAGCCGGCATTTGATCGGATGGCACTTGAAGATAAGCTTTATGATGCTTATTTCAATGAAAAAGAAGGGGGAATAAGAAAAGGGAGGGGCCACCGATGTTTAGTGATTGGGAGAGTGCTCGTCGCATAGTTAAATTTTTGAAGACTTTTTATGATGCGACTTTACAATTTTCTTCTTCTTTGAAGGTAATATCACATCTTTATTATGCTTTTGAATTTTGATATATGACATCGAACACTTGTTACAATTTGATATGTCAAATTGAACAATCTTTGGAATCGTTGTCTGCTAGTAATGATAGCATTTTGGGTTTGATGGCTATTAAAATGAAGGAGAAATTTGATAAGTATTGGGAGGGCTGTTTCAAGATAAATAAAATGTTGATTGTTGCTTCTGTACTTGATCCACAAGGAAAGATGAAATTCGCAACACGTTGCTTTGAGATATTATATAACAAGGATAGTGCCAAATGTGTTGAGATGAAGGAAATGTGTTGAGATGAAGGAAATAGTGAAAGATTTGTTGACTAAGCCTTTTGTACTCTGCATTGTTCCTCGTTCAGGATACTATACCTGCATTGTTCATAACATCATTGTGCACAAGATCATCATCATACCAGCAAGTTGGCCGTGCCATTACATAAAATCATAACATTTGCATCTCATACATTACTATAGACTATGAGCCAAAACGTTTTTGAATCCATCTTGCATCCTTTCATAAATAGCATTTAAAGTCTTCTAAAACATTTAAGAACTTTTCTTTGATCATTTAGTTCTTTTAGAAATTTTTTTGAGAAAACATTTTGTTTAAGAAAACTAATTTCTTACGAAAAGTTCATTTTAAAATATATTTATATAAATTCATTTAAAAGTATTTTTATTTTACAAAATTCATATAAATATTTTAAAAATCAGTTTTGTAAAAATTTCCATTTAAAAATAATTCTTATAACATAAATTGTATTTATTATAAATCACATCATGCATGATTCTACTTACCTCGATTCGCAACAATCAACTCGATACCTCAAGAACAAACCAACAAGCTCACCCACATCCTATAATTATCATAAAAATTATCCTTATCAATATTATCTCTAACCTTAAACATAATCTTAATCATCTTCAAATCATAGGCATTTATACTAGCTCAATCCTTATACATATTCTAGACATAAACATGAGTATCTTGTACATGCTGACTTTTCATAACCTATACACGTGTCGGAAAACAATGAAAATTTATAGAGGTACTTGAACATGCATAGCATTGCATACAAAATTTTACAAAAATCAGCACAAGTGCAAATCAAGTCAGAATATTGACATTTCACCAAAGTAACAAAACTATCCAGCATTGACCAAAACAGAATTTTACCACTTAGGAAATTCATACAATATTCTCTAGTACTCAAAATAATTTGTTCAAATTTCAGTAGACACATTCAGAAAGTATATAATCATAATTTTTGGACACCTGAAACTATTTTAAAAATATTTTATTTCCAAGAACATCTAAGCTATCTTGAAAATTCTAGATTTGAAGACAAAATTTCAAAAATTCATACCTTTTATTTTACATGCCCAAAAATCCCGATTCCAACTTTTAAAGACAGAGGAAAGATTGAAATTTTATTTCAAATTCCTAACATGGCATATCATGTTCATAAGTCAGCCCAAACTGTTACATCTTTCAGCTTATGCAATTCTAGAAAATAGTTTCCAGATCTACAGCAGCCGCATGTTACAATTTTTAATAATTTAACCATAATGAATAAAATTATGAAATTAAATATGAAATCATAGGAGACATAAACATTAATCACCATAATTTTTTAAAGATGTGTAACCTTACGGAAAAATTTCCAGAAGTGAGAAATGCTGCTGAAAATCAGAATTTTCCAGCACTAGTAACCAAAATTTGAAAAATCATAACAATTTGCATACTTAGAGAATTTCAACACAAAAACCTATCAATGGAAAGCTTAGGATGCCTAGTTTCATAATTTGTAAACATATTCATGTGATTCTAAATAAAGAAAATGATCTGAAGCAAAAAATTACAAAATGTTCATATCATCATAGCATTACAAACACATATATATTACCCAAATCATACTACAAGTAATTAAAAGGCAAACAATTAATAAAAATAAACCACATAAGTTAAAGAAATATTTAATACTTTAGGGCAACACTAAGCAAAGAAGTTATAAAACTTTGTTTTCCTTCTCCAAAGACTTATGTTTCTTTCTTTTCTTTTCTTTTTTCTTAGGGTTTTGTAATAGTGTAGAAAATAAAAGACGACTTCCTCTTAAATGGTTTTAGCAATTAATAAATACTTTTTTATAAAAATAGAAAGCAAAAAAACGTGAGTTTTATGAAAATTCCTTTTTTTAATAAAAGCTAATAAACTATGTAACTTATTTAAAATAAATTGTTAGATTTTCTTCACACACAAACGCTCAATAATAACTATTCTACCCAATTTAATAAGGATAAAAGAGGAAACAAATAACGGACGTTACAGAGATATTGTTCACGCATACAGTACTATTCACGTATATGGTATTATTCATGTAAACGATATTATTCACGTGAAGCAGTGAGAGCCAATCCAAATATTTCGTGGTGAAGAACAAATACTAATCTTTAAAGTATGTATGTTAGGATTGAAGTTTTCAAATTCGGTGAAGATAGAAATAGAAAAATTTGATGGGAAAATCAACTTTGGCTTGTGGCAAATGCAATTCATGGATGTGCTGATTCAATCGAAGACTGCAAATCGAGGGAGTAGATGAGAATGCTCTTGTTCCTCGGAAGAATGTATGTTCCTTCTTTCCTGCTCCCTACGTCATGACATTGCTCAAAAGATAAAAGAAATCAATGAAAATTTAGATAGTATTTCCAAACAGAAAGATATGTTTAAGTTTAGTTTTACTAGTTCTACTGAGAGGTTTGAGAGGATGCATAGTACTGCTTTAGTTAATGTGTCTGATGTACGTGGTCAAGTTGAAGAGAAGAATACTCTAAAGAGCAAGTTGTTATGTGAGATTAGTGGACAACAAAATGACGTCTGTTAAGTTCATTATTTATAGAGTTGGCATTTTATGGCAAGTCTAGTTAAATTGGAAGTTTATTTATTGCATATCTTGTAATAGGGATTAATTTATTAATTTCCTAATTTAGTGAGATTCTAATTTATTAGGAATATTTATTTTCTAATTTAATTAGATGTCTAATTTAGCAAGTTAATTAATGGTAGGATTTTATAATTGGCTCAGGAGATCTATTTAGAGTAAGAAGTTGGTTCAAACAGGAAGTTCATTAAATGCTCTAAATATTTCTTGGGAGACAAGTAAAGTAAGAAGATCAGATTTATTCTTATTCAGATTCATGGGAATTATAAGAGGAAAGAAACTCTTATTTGAAAAGAATCGAAGTCTTTTAAGACTTGCTATTTTGGTGAAACCCTAGTGCCTATATAAAGAGAGGTATTTCACAATTGAAGTTTCACGCACAACACAGAGCATACAGCAGAGAAGTAAAATTCGGCCTCCTCCCCAAAGAATCCGAATTTGGCGCATAATGTTATGTTGATTTATTTTCTTATCTTCTTTTCATCTCTGCGAAAAGTCTATGTGGATCTTGGATCACTAGATGTTGAAGAATTGAAGAATTTTTATTGATCACTTTGCGAAGTACCTTGAGGATCATGGATCAAGAGGGGTAGCAATTATTCGAGAGAAGTAGATTCCATCTAAGGTTGAGTAAACTATAAGGTGATAAACTGTAAGTGAGAGTCTTAAGTTTGGTAAATCTATAGGTTGTGATATCTCAACTTAGTGAATTGTTTTTCATCTGGGCGTGGCCTCATGAATGTAGGATTGATTAATTCGAACCACGTAAAAATCTCTGTGTCATTTATTTTCTACATTTTATTGTGTTTTTGGAAAATTAATATTTTTTACGCAGATAAACAGTAATCGTGGACAGTAACAGTAACTGTAAATAGTACTTCCAGAAAAAATTAATAAAGTAATTAATTTTTTATTTTTTAATTGCCTACATCTATTTTTGATAGATCTAAATTCCTTTCAACGTCTAAATCCTCTCTCTCGTAGGGATTGGTAAAATTGGCAAACAACTCTTGTTCAATTTGTTTACAATGACAATGATGTCATAAACCATTTTAGGAAAAGATTATGGGCATGCGAGTCAGACTCTATTGATAGTGTTTAGGATTGCTAAAGCAATTATTGAAGCTTTTAAAGGTTCTATTCCTAATCGAGGCGAACTAATGCACTTCTCCTACACATTAATGTGTCTATTATGAGAAAAAAATTCTTCTCTTTTTAGATGATGCTTGGACAGAAGAACACAATAGATGGGAATTGGACAGAAGAACACAATAGATGGGAATCATTCCACTATTTTCTAATTGATGGACTTTGAGGAAGAAAGATTTTGGTTACAACTCATAAGGAGATAATAGCCAGAATGATGGAGTCAACTGATGTTATCTTTAGTAACAATTTGTCTGAATAAGATTTTTGATCGTTGCTTAAACGATTTGCTTTTTTCGATAGAACACCTTTAGAGTCTAAAGAATTAGAAGAAATTGGTAGAAAAATTGAAGTTAAGCATAAGGGCTTCATACTTGCTACTAGAACTATCAGGAGTCTCTTGCGGTTTAAAAGAAGTTGAGAAGAGTGGCAAAGTATTTTAGACAGTGAGATGTGGCAACTAGATAAGTTTGAAAGAGACCTTTTAGCCCCACTTCTATTGACTTGTAATAATTTACCACATGTGATAAAATGGAGTTTCTCATTTCGTTCAGTCTTCCTAGAAATAACATAAAAAAAAAAGATGTGAGATAAAATTGTGGTTGGCTCAAGGTTATATTAGGCCAAAAGAAAGTAAAAACTTAGAGATGATTGGCGAGGAGTATTTTGACTACTTAACCACAAGATCTTCCTTCCAAAATTTTAAGAGAAATCAGATGGGAAATTTTATCAGTTGTAAAATGCACGTTATATTTCATGACTGCATAATTTCTTACTAAAAGCAAATGTTTTGCAGTAGAAGAGTGAATGTTCTGTGGTAGAAGGTGATGGTCCTGAAGAATCTTTGTCATTACTAAACTCTTTCGGGGAGAAAGTTCGTGATTCAATGTTAGAGCTTAAAAAGGTGCTAAATTTCCTATTTCCATAAGTAATGCCAAAAAGTTGTATACCATTTTGATTTATATCCCATTGAAGACTTACAAGGCTTATTCAATCAATTTACATATTTAAGGAAATTAAGTGGAGAGTATAGTTTGGGTGTCTATTCAATCCATAAATCCCAAAAGAGATAGATAAATTATTACATTTAAGATTCCATAAGTTTGATTATGTAAAGATGGAAGAATTGCCCGAGATATATTGTGAGTTATTTAATTTGCAAACCTTAGACATGGATGGATGTTATGATTTGAAAATGTTACTTGAAAGAATAGGAAAGCTAGTAAATCTTAGGCATTTAAAATTTTTTAGTCTATGCTTAGAATACATGCCAAAAGTACTCGAGATGTTAACTTGTCTTAGGACATTAAAAGAGTTTGTTGTTGTGAGTGGTAATAGCAAATATAGTAGTAAAGCATGTAAGTTGGAAGGTCTCAGACATTTGAATCATTTCCGAGGTCTCTTACTATTCAAAGGCTGGCGAATGCAGAACTTGAGAAAAAAAGAATCTTGTTTGTTTGGATTTAAAATTTGTAGGAAGATTAGTAGAAGTAGAGCCAAATAGGTTGAACGAGGAAAGTGAAGCAAACTATCATTAAGCAGACTTCCTAGTAAATTATGCCTTGGAGCGGCCCTTGGGATTGCAACTATTTTCTATTCCTCCTCCGAGGGTTGGTAGTTTTATTGCAAATGATTTGTATGGGATTGCTTACTCACGATATGTTTTGCCTAAGCTTGTTGTAGAGCCCCTCTCTTATCAGAAAAAAGCCACCCCCAAATGTTGAGTTATTAAAGATTGTTCAATATATAGGAAATACTGGCTGGCTATGTTGGATAGTGACATTAACATGAAGAATTTAGAACTCTCAACCTGCATTAATTGTGAGATAATTCCTCCTTTGGGAAAATTGCCATCTCTTGAAATACTTGAGATATGGTATATGTTCACTGTGAAAAGAGAGGTGATGAATTTTTGGGAATAGAAAGTGATGGCACCACATTTTTGTTTTCATCAATTATAAGCTTTCCTAAATTGGAAAAACTTAGACTTCACGGTTTAAATGGATTAGAAGAGTTGGTTGTTGGAAAAGAAGATATGACAATCATACCTCAACTTAAATCCTTGCACATTGGAGATTGTAACAAATTGATGTTGCTGCCAGATCAATTTCTTCAGAGCACCACACTGAAGGAATTGGTGATTCGTTGTTGCCCTATTTTAGAAGAAAAAGTCAAAGTAAATTCCGTGTGGATTGGTCAAAAATCTCTTACATTCCAAACATCAAAATTGGTGATGAGTTTGCGCAGGGAGGCCTTTATTGGTGATGGATACGGGCAGAGCAATTACCTCTGATCCACGCAGGTAATTTCTAAATCTTCCTATCCTTGTTTATAATTATTTCTAATCCAGCATTACTTAATGTATTTAATGGTGTTGTTTTTGTTTTTTTTTTCCTTAGATAAATTACTTTAGTAGTACAACACAACTAATTCTACTCTTTTAATTGTGAAAGAGGAAAAAAAGAATTTTTTTTTTCAAATTTATGGATTATACGCTTTCCGTAAATTTCAATATGGAGAAATTAATGTTTTAATCTGATCAATGGTTTTTTTTTTAGATTATAGGCTATCATGATCATGAAGATGTGTAAACTTTTAATTTGATCTTGGATTAATTTTGGTCAGGTTTGCAGTTGTAAAAGATTGGAGCTGTGTATAATTAATGATATTAGTTGGGAGTGATCTTCATCAGACTCTTTAACATTCCTACCATTCGCAAGTTCGATATTACTAAAGATTCATTCAGCTAAATTACTTTTACCATGAAGTATTCTGAATGAACATTCTGCAATTATGGCCAATAAAAGAAGTAGAATGCTTTTACAGGAATGAGCATCACTTTCCTGCATAATATGACCAGCCTAAGGTGAGAAGTAGTCTCGATTGTTAAATCTGAGTTATGGTTTGGCTTTCATCCTCAGCTCTCTGCTTTATCATGGGAAGGTTAACATTTTTGTGGATATATGGATGTCTCACCAAGGCTCCTCTTGGAAGTATTAAATGAATCTTTTATAATTTTTTTACTTTTCCTCGCTATCTAGAGTTAAATTTGGCTAAAAATCATTATTAATCTTCATGAGGATGGGTGCATCGCCTAATGAGAGTGGAAAATATATGACATTAAAGATTGCATGCTTTTTTGCCATGGGATATTGATGAAATCACATTAATCATGATGTTGGTGTTAAGCAAAAATCATCTCTTCATGAACAATTGGTAAAAGAAATTATTTTCCTATTGAAATTTGGGTTCTTTAGGGGACACCAATGGTGAATGCACAGTTGAAGGGCATACATGTCAAATAGATTGTTCAACATGAGGAATGGTTTGCAAAATGCAAAAGTAATTGAAAATTATTTGACTACCATTCAGAGGTGGGGAGGAAAGATATCTGCATTGAAGTATTGAGTCATTAGGGATGGAATACCACTACATAAGCATTAAGGGCATTATTGGGTGGCCAGTTGGATAGTGTCGTTGAACAAGCTGAAATTAATATTCTACAATTTTATCTCTATGATACTATGCCTCCTTTAAGAAAAGTGCCATCCCTTGAAATACTTGAAATAAGAAGTAATTGGAACGTGTGATGAATTTTTAGGGAAGGAAGAAGGGATCACCTTCATGGCATTAGCACATCTTCCTTCCTTTCCTAAATTAAAAAAAACTCCTAATTTGGAATATATATTATTCGAAAGAATGGGATTTTGGAAAAGATGACAATATTACAATCATGCCCCAACTAAAGAAATTGTAGTTTGTGCATTGTAAGAAATTGAAGTCAGTGCCCAACCAACTTCTTCAGAGCACCATTGATTTTACTGGTGAAATCTAGGTGGTTGAGTAAGATTGTTTTATCCACTAGTTACTGCAGCATTCTAGTTCTGAATGCTCCATAAAAAGTTTGGGTATTGTCTTCATCCAGGGTTGTAAGTGTTTGAATATGAATTATTTTGATTCGGTCTATTAAAGTTGCCTACATAGTTGACCGAGGTTGGATTTCCAAGACAATTGTCAAATAAGTGTCCCTCTCCACAATAAACACAGGATGGCTCAGTAACTTTGTTAACAGTTGTTAGAGCAGTAGTCATATCCTTCACCATATTTGTTAATAAGGTTACTTGGGCTGACAATGTTATTATGAACTCCTATTGTTCCTCTTATTGTAGCTTGCCTGGTTGATGGCCACTGATAACTATTGTTGGCTATCCTCTCTAAAATTTTATAAGCCTTATTGTAAGACTTAGATAGTAAGGCCCCATTTCCTGGAGCATCCACTATTAATTTGGTGCTTGTATTGAGATTATCGTAGAAAGTTTCCAACTATACGCAGTAAGGAATACCATGATGAGGACATCTCCTAAGTAACTTCTTTAATCTTTCTCATGCATCATACAAATTCTTATCTTCAAGTTGATGGAAAGATGTGATCTCGTTCCTCAATTTTTCATTTTTAGTTGGTGGGAAGTATTTCATCAAAAATTTGTCAGCCAAGTCATTCCATGTAGTGATAGAGTCAGGTGGTAAAGAATTCAACCATACTCTTGATCAATCCCTTAAAGAAAAAGGGAAAAGTTTTGGTATGTGATTTTTAATGCTATAGGTGTCAATGTGCAAGTGCACACAACAAGTAATGTACTGATGAGTATTCAGATTGTCTCCACAAGGATTGATATTATCAAATTTACGACAGCAACCTTAACAGTGTAGTTTTGTTCTAAATTAAAATAAGACAATTTATGAAACTAATAAACTAATTAAAATAAAAATGCAATAAAGAAAATTCTCACGTCAAACACAAGGATATAACCAATGGGAATAAAATAGTTAAGTGAATAAGCTCACTTAATGGCTTTGATTATTTTTTCAATTACAGTACTATTGCTCCAGCATCGCCTGCTGGACATCTTATATCTGATGTAATCTAACAGTGACCAATTGTTATGCCAACATTAAATATAGCATTAAATGTTGTAGGTTTTATTTACTCGACAAAGTGAATCTCTTTGTCTAGTTCATCACTAATTTTAGATCAGGAATGACCTTATTCAAATTGCGATTCACTCAACTTGGGAAACCCAATCTAAAACCAAGTATTGTCTTAATTTGATCTATTAAATTAAACCTTTTTTAGGCTATTTCTTAGTTATTATCCACTAAATGAGTAGTCAATCAAAATAAGGAATTAAAATAAAAACAATTAAGACAAAATGCTATAACAAACACCCATTAAGATCATTTATCACCTAACCACAATAGAATTTAGTTCATGATTTGCGATAGAACAGTAAATAAAATTGTTTCAGCCATTAAATACATCCCTGTGAATAAATAGAAAACAAGATAAAAAGTTAAAGTTTGCTCAATCTTGCGATCTCTCCTTCTTATTCACTGTGATTCCTCTGTTTCAGCCTTCAAATCCCTCTTATTTTCTATTTTTCTTTTGTTTTTCTATGTGAGTTTTCCTTGAGTGACGGCTCTTCCTTTTTCTTTTGCAATCGTGCTCTTTTTATAACTCAAAATTAGGGCAGTCAAAAATATGTGGTGCGTATCCTCTATTTTTGGAAACTTCAGATTACAATCTTTTAGTTGTTGCGCGCGAAATATAGTCTGTCATTGATCCAGCATTACTGCCACAACAGCTACAACATCTTCACTGTTTCAGACTTATTTCAATTCTTCTATACCAAGCTCTTTCATTATCTCTGCAAGTCTGCTGCAGCAATATTCCTTCCTTATAACTTGAGATTTTGGTCACCTACAATTATGCATATAATCTAAGCACAAATTATTATAAAACAACTCAATTAATTAAAAATAAACTAAAATGGATGTTCATGCAAAATATAGCTAAAATGTAATAAAAATGTATCTTTTACTCTTTAAGTATTACTGATTTAAGTCTAAAAGTGTCATAATAACTCTCATTTCGTAGTTATCACCTATGTGAAGGCGCTACAATAAAATGTAATTTGCTGAAATTTTTTCCCTTTAATTTAAAGGGTTTAGTTTACATAACTTTTGATAGTAAATTCTCTATAGGCACAATATCTTCTACTTGGTGATTTGGTGGCTCTAATTGAAAACATATAGCCTTTGACATTTCTAGAGTTATAAGATGGTTTATTCTTTAAGAATGAGATAATAGGGAATAAACTGCCTCAACATTAATAGTTGTAATTCATCAAAATCAGTAGCTTCAACATCTTCCTCACCAACTTCCACTGCAAACTCATAAAAGCCATCAACAACATCATAGTAAGAAAAGTGATCATTATGATCTAAAATATGTATGAAGTAAGTCTCACCATCTTTAGCATCATTATTTGTACCACAATCACCTAAAGTAGGGTTAAATATAGGTATTAGTAATGGATTTTTGTCAAACTCAAGTGGTGGTGCTGTTATTAATTGGTATGAGAATGAGGTTTGGTCAAGCTTTAGTGGTGGTTTTGCTGTTACCTTTTTAAAAATTAAGAATATTTTATCTGCAACCCTTTCAGTAAATGTGATAAAGGCATCAAATAATACCAAGTGCCTTCATTTTCTACTGTAATGGTGGGTTGAGTTGTCGTTTGTGTTTCAAGTTTAGGTTCTGGTGTAGTTTCAAGTTCAGTCGTGATTTTTGTTTCAAAGTCAAGTTCTATTGTAGTGGTGGGTTTAGTTGTGGACAGTGGTTTTAGAATGCAGAGTTGGAAAATTTGGTTTGTGGTTTTGTTGATCTCTTTCTTCTCATTGACTTCTTTCAGGCACCTCTTTTTCCAGTAGTAATTGTATTAAGCTATTATTGTACTTTAACATTTTCAATTAGTTGCCTTCAAACACATACAACACACTTTAAGGTTCAGCATCAAGCCCACAGTAATATCTTCTATATCATTGTTGAGTACTGAAAAATGCATATTTATACATGGTAAAATTGTCATCTTATGCTACAAGTCTCACTATTATTTTCACTTTTACATGTTTAAAACTTCTAAGCTTTTATTATGTGTTTTTAACTATAATTTAAGTATTTTTTTATGTATTTTAGGATATTTTGGCCATTTCATGACTAACAAGAAGTCGGACAATAAAATAGATGGCATTTTTTAAACTTGGAATGGTTGAAAACCCTAGGACGAGCATAAAAGGGTATTTGATACTATTCATATATACAGCACTATTCATAAGTATGACACTGTTCACATATACAGTACGATGATATGGCATTGACCGATTGGACTAATGATGTGGCATTGACTAATGATGTGGCAGCATCTTATTGGACTGAATTGTTGATATGGTGTTGACTGATGATGCATTTCAACCAATCAAAACTTGCCACATGGCGCAATACTGAGCATTCAAATTGTTTTTATCCGATAGCCATGGTTTATCCATTGTATCTATAAATAAAGGGCTCCCCACTTAATTTGACACCCGTGAATCCATTTTTAAGCTCTATTTTTTATAATTCTTTCTCCATCTTGTATTCTCTACGTATTTTAATTAAATTATCATTTTAGCCCTAGTTCAATTATGAGCATCTAGTTTAGTTTCAAGCTTGGGTTGAAAGTGAAGTCTCAACATGATCCATCATGGGCTTAATTAGGTAACTTTATTTTCTTTTCCTCTCTGATTTATGTGGTTGTTTTGACTCATTATCAACAAATAGTGTATCATATCTAGATTTTGCAAGATATACCGGCTCCCTAGTGAAGGATTGTTATTGTCTGGCACAATCAGCACTTAGCACCATATTAATTAGAGAGAAACTTCCCCTATAGTATTGTGGGTCGTCTTGACTCAGTGTCGACAGAGAGTGTATTTAAGTTATTTAGTGGATGGTTTTGCCACATTGTCGACAGAAGGATTATTATCATCTGCCTTGACACCACACTCACTCATTGGAAGACCATTTCCTCTGGCATACTAAGTGCTTGGTACCATATTTATTAGAGTGAGGATTACGATGAGTGGAAATAGTCCCTCATGAATTAATCGGAACTAAAAAGAAATATTAAGCTCATGGTGAATGTTGAGTGTGAATTCAGAGACTCAAGCATCTCATTTGCATTGTTTTCATCTTTAATTCATTCACTACTACAAAACTGATAATTTCTGATAGAATTATTCTGTCACAAATGATGTTATTGACAGAATTATTTTTTGTCACAAAAGCCACAGTAAGAATGTTGTGACAGAATATTTATTGATTTGTGACAGAAAATAACTGTCAAGAAACAGTGTTAAAAATATTCTTTCACACTTGGCAACTTATGTGTATAGTCTTTTGTTGATGTGGCATCCTATTTGGCAATTGAGTTGGCATATCTGGTCCCACAATTGGCTGACATGTTAATTATAATTTTTTTAAATGTAACTGATGTGGAATTTCACATATTTGTACATATGGAATAATTTGCAAACGTGGCATATGATGTGGCTAGTAACATTATGGTAACGTGGCATCAATTTCTGTTACAAGTGGATGATAGATTTCTGTCACGGTGGGAAATATATTCTGTCACATGTGTATGATAGATATTTTTCAATTTCAATTATCTTTTTTTTTTACAATTCCTAAGTAATAAAATTCTTAAATAAATCCATTACAATTTTCAAAAGAAATAGAAATTGGTTCAGCAAATCACATAATAAATTTTTATAAATTTTCATCCAACATACATATATTTATATCTAGTATTCCAAAATATAAAGTAGAAGATAAATTCAATCCAGGTAACAAACACATACATTGATTAGTTAACTAAGCGATAACTACCAAAAATATATAGCTTAAAATATTGAAATTGACTCCAAAAAGAAACATCAATGTATATTAATCGCCTGATCACCAGTAGCATATATAACCAATGAACAACAGCAACAAGTTCCTGCATACATAAAAATAAAAGAAAATGCATCAACGTAATGAAATTTTGAAATGCTGCTTGGTTACAAGTACATAAATGTACGTCAATCTTCAAATGAACCAAATTTTATTCACAATATGCTTACAAATTGCGCCCCCCCCCCCCAAAACAAAGCATACACAACATCAATCAACAATAAAAGGTACACAAGCATTAGCCAACAAAAATATGTAAACAGAAACCTAAAAAAGCCTAAGCACTTAGAATGCTTACAAATATTAAAAAACATTAGTTAACAACAACGTCAAACTATTCTATTGCCTATAAACTGTAATATTCTAATTAATACAAATATACTTAAAGAAAAATGGAAATGAGGGAATAATTACTTATGAAAACTAAAGTGAATATTTGATACCTAATATTCTATTTTGTATATTCGTAGTATAAAAAAGCCAACTTTCAACCGATAATTATATCACATGCTTGAAATAATCACAACTTTTCCAAGACAAAAGATGCCCGCTCCTTACGAATTTCATCAATCTCTTCTTCATTATAAGTTTTCTTTCCAAAGAACTATAAATAAATTCAAATAAATTAGCTGTTATATAAATATAGTACTACATTATAAAAAATGCACACTTACATCTTCTTTTAGCACATTGTTATCAGCAATGATATTTTCCATATAGGACATGACATAAAACCTGCATTCGACATTGCCGGGTTGTTTCGGTGCCTAAAAAATTATTCAATTAACTGTATGTTAAGAATATTTATCATTTGAACTCAAATGTGCATGATAATTAATAATTAATTACTTTTACCTTCATTGTAGCCTAATTAACTTTAACTTTATTGCTTGAAGCTGATTCTTTAACATTAAGTCTTGCCATGGCACTGCAGAATGTATGATTATCCATGGTAGAAAATGTCAAAACATACCTTTAATGTCATAAACATATAGAAACATATAAAATGTCACTTACTTATTCAAAAGAAGCCTTAGATCCATATGCATTAGTTGTTGCATTGGATCCAAATAGCATATTGTATTAGAATCCATGTCAATAACAATAAGGACCCAATGACATCTACAACAAATCAAACTTTAATTTTAGTAAAGGGTTTTCTTTAAAAAGTAATGTGATTAAATAAAATAATAAGGCTCAAGAACTTACTTAGGATTATCAGGCGTGAAGCATAACTGTCCAGATTAAACTCTTTCCAATTGGGATACAATGATTTTCGTTTTATCGATTTGAGATTTATTGGTATTTGCTCGATCAGCAAGCGAGACAGCAGCCGGATTTATGAATTTATACTTCATCGTCATCCCAATCCTCTTTAGTTCTTCATATAACTTCCTGTGCAAATGAGAATGTTGTCTTCTCTCCATGCCAAGACCAATCTATGTAACTTCCATCAATACCATTCACAAATAGATGATCTACTACCTCTCAAGGTGTTCGATATATCATGTTCACACATTTTTCACATGGACATCTTATAAAGTTAGGGTTATCAGAATTTTTAATGGCATACTTAATGAAGCTGGCAACCCCTTTTTCATAAGCAATAGACTGTCTATTGCTTATGACATTCATGATTTATCCATTGTATGAAGTAGAAAATATCTCCCAGAAAAGACATGATATATTTAATTATTTTAATTAATTTAATGAATACTAATTATATAATAGGAGTAGAAAGATAAAAAAAATTAAGTAATAGTAATAATAGTGGGTGTCATTTATTTGGAATGTAAACTTTCTTATATTAAAAACAAGAGATCTAAGGCTTGACTCACGTAGGTGGGAAGAGAATAATTGGGTTGCCATTACGTTAAATAAAATAAAAAATAATAGTATTATTAGGCAGTACGTCTTTATTGTTTCTATATTAGTCATTAATCATTATTTTTCCAAATAAATCATGAAAACAACAATTTTGGATATTTGAATATAAGAAATAATTGTTTAAGTACATAGTTTATATAATAGGTGCTTGTAGCTTTTACCAATAAAACATATTCTTTTATAAATTAGCTCTGTCACTTTAATATTTTGATACTTTGGACCCAATTTTACTATATTCTCTTTTGATTTTGAACATATTTTTTATATGAACAATTTTATGACATTGTTTTCCTTATCTTTTACTACTTTTACTATTAATTTCAGTCCAGAAAACTTTTGCTCTGTACTCGTGTACATTTTATTTTTTCCAAATCTTTTTAAGGAATGAAAAAGGTGGTTATAATTTGTCATGCAAAGTGTTAAGAATTAAAATGTTAATTAGTTCTACATCTTTAACAGTTACTTGATTTTCTAATAAATTCAAAACATATGAATGGTCAACTACAAAAGGTCTACTTTATACTAAAAGCACAAAAATAAATTATTCATCATTTTTTGTATTTCAAACACAAAGGCAAAATTATAATTAACATACTTTGTACTAAAAGCACATAAATAAATTATTCATCATTGTTGTATTCGTAAAGGAGTCATGTAGCACATGTTATATTCCAAACACAAAGGCAAAACTATAATTAACACATAAACAAACAATATTATTAAAAATCAACGTTAAATAATCCAAATAAAAGGAAATAACTCAATGCCAGGGAAATTTTCTAAATCAAATCAGCTCAATTCACACAAATAAGTAATAATGAAGAAATTACCTTTTTGAAAATTAGAAGCATTGTAAAAAAAAAATCCACAACTCTACAAAGCAGCAATAACCAAGACAAGCCTGAAGCCAAGAACAAAATCTCATATTATGAAACAGAACAAATATTTAACTCTAGAGAGCTCAAATTTAATTGTCATTGCAAGGGAATTTTAAAAAAAACAAAAAGCTATATGTGCCAAGATAAAAAAAAAAGTAAAATTCCTTAAAATGTAGCAAACAAACTTTAGAAAATAATTCTTCTCATTTTATTTATTCTACTACTACTACCGTCAGCTATAATGAATCATCATTCCTTTTAATTTATGCATCTATTGAATTCTCTTTTTTCTTCTAATTGCAATACAAATGAATTAGAATATCAAATAATATTTTTTTTCTAAGTGTACTTTCTTCTGGTTATAAAAGAAAAAGGGACCACAATTTCATTAGCCAACAAAAAGTCAAACACAAAGATTGGAACCACATCAATTGTGAAATAAGCCAAAAAAGAAAACCAACACTTGTATTCCAAAATAAAAAAACCCAATTCAATATAAGTGGAGCTTCAAGAGACCACTATTATTGTACAAAATTACTGAAATTTTACCACAGTTTATAAATACAAAAACACAAATACGTAGTCTTTTGTCTATTAAAAACCTCAAAATGTGCAAATTTTCAAATACCCAAAATCAAAAAGGGACCACACTCTCATTTTTAATTCAATGTGTTCCTCACAAATGTTTCCCTTAGCAACGAAGCCAAACAATTTTGCATAAAGAGACAAAAAGCTTTGCAAACCCTAGGTCCCAAAATCATCAGCACCATTAAATTTAGGCATAATCAGCACAATCGTTAAAAAAAGAAAAAAAAAGAGAGAGACAGAGAGAGAACTAAAAATTGATTCTGCTTTTACCTAAAATTGTAGGATAAACTTTAAAAGCTTCAGTGGGTCACGCCAATCATCCTTCGAACCATTAATTTTCTTTAACCAAAATAGACGCTTTCGAAACTGGTCCCAAATTCTATCTTTAAGTGCAAAGAATGAATTTTGTTTCTACAAATACTAGAATTCCAAATTGGAGCATGAAGTATATTCTTCTTTCTTTTGTTTTTTTTTTTCATTTTTACTAAGAATGAAGGTTGTCGAGTATAGAGAATGAGAGGAGAAAAAATTTACTAAGTCAAAAGAATTACAACTTTGCCCTTGTTATTTAGTAAAACGACGTAGTTTACTATGTATAAAACTATACCATTTTAATTCAGGAGAATCTTTTAATAATAATTTGTGAAAAATAAAATTAAAAATTTAGGCGGCATTGTATATCACAAAAAAAAATTATAATAGAATATTAATTTTTTAGCTGCATACGTGACAAAATAAGTTCTATATAGTTAATTTATTTGACGAATTTTGTCAAGTCTTATTAAAAGTTCAAAAATGGATGTTCTTATTTGGTGCTGATATGGAATAAAACATAAAAGAATAAATAAATACATCGTTTATTCATGTCAAGGTCGCATGAAGATTGAATTCCATGACAAAAATTATGCCACGAAGCACTTCAATTATCATTCCGTGATAAAGTTTTGTCACTGATTTTTGTTAAAGTAATCAAAATTTTCAAACCTCAAGCTTCTACCTATTTCTATTTGTCAAAAAATCTAATCCACATATACCTGTCACAAGACTTTGTCAATTCCAAACTTCTAATAACAAAATTATGTTATAAAAACCTCATTTTGTAGTAGTGATTCCTGTCATTTTTTTTTTAAATCTTAAGATAAAAAAAAATCACTTCCAACCAACTCATATTTACACCTAAAAAATTAACACTAACTATAATTAAATCTACCTCCTTGTAGGATCAACACTTATCACCACAAAATATATTTTACAATAGATTGGTGCGCTTGCGAATACAATAAAATTTGCACACCATTCATCTTGAAACAACCCCATTTTAATCATATTAAATGCTATGATGCTCGTGTTAAACACAATCTCTTCATACTTCTTCTCATTATATAATTGTCATACTGATACATCTTGTGATCATTACCTATTGTACTCTTCTTCTCTTATTGTTTTAAATAATGACAATAGTAGCACAAATTTATCATATGCATCGGCCATTATTTTACTAAATACTATCCCACAATTAAGAAAATGTTGCTAAACCTATTTTAATGGTAATAACTTAATGGTTAAAAGTTTCCACACCTTAGCCATCATAAAATTGTTTTTTCCAGCAAGCACTCTCCAATAGTCACTTTTTTGGTACTCTTTCAACCTAAAATGTATTTTTTATCACGATATTTCGATGCCTTGCTTCAAAATTTCTCTCTCTATACTGTGGACAAAATAATGGTTCATGCCAGGAGGAAAGGATACTTTACTGTTTTTATATTTTTTTCATAAAAATTTTGAGAAATTATAATATTAGCCAATTTAAAATTATAACAATTTAGAGGATAGTTGAAAAGCTACCTTGATTTGACATGTCATACAACAATGACGTTAGTCACACTCCTTTAGGCTAACGCTCGTTATGGTATTTGTTCAAACATGATTTTGCCCTTTAAACTATTAATTTTAATTAAGAGATCACAGTATTTAGGGTAAATTGATGTTTTCCTATACTTGGGGTCATTTGGAATACAACTACTCAATGTGAGAGTAAATTGAATTTTGTACTTCTTATATTTTACATTTATTTTCTATTATAACATTCAATCAGACTTACATATGATTACGTAAGGTTTTAATTTTTTTTTTTTTGGACAATCAATAATTTCACATGAAAGTTAACCATGAGTTTTAAAATAAATTTCATAATTATGACTTTTAGCATTCAATCTATTTATATTTTTTCTAAAGTCATGTAATACATGACCTTTTATCATTTTTATGTAGCAGATTATAAAGTTTATTAGATTTTATTGGATTGAGTATGTTTTTTAACTCTATGTGTTTTAAGAAGAAAAAGACATGTCTAAACATTATTAAACATACTTTGAAAAATAAAAGGTAATTTAAACTACATCTATGTTGGTTATTATATAATAAAACAATACTTTTGTAATAAAATTTATTAAACATAACTTTTAAAAATTCAAATTTACAGCAACTACAACAATACAGTTTACCAAACATCGACCTACTTTCTCAATCAACAGCTTATTTTACTCATACAATAGAAGCAACTTATTTAATCAGTCACTATAATCCCAAACTGACCTTAAGTTGCTTAATTTTCATTCTTGGAGATGGAAATTATAGTAAGGAAAAAAATAAAAAGAACTATAAACGATTGTTTACAACAAAATAAGACTAGAATATGTTTTGTGATAAAGTGCGAAAAAACTTACTAGTTTGTATATATAACAAGAGCCAGGATCTTCTCCAAAAATTTTAAAGATTTTCTTCTAGAATGTGTATATTTATAACCATTTTGAAGGTAACGTTTGATAAATTTTATATTTTTTTCATCTAACAACAATCCATTGATATATTTTACTAAATGAGAGAATGCTAGTCCATAACACATATAATAAATTCAACCCTAATAAACTTTTAGTTATTCATTTCACTTTTGGGGTTAAAACAAGGGTTATTTTTCAGTTGAGTCCTTATTATTTATAGAAAGAAATTTAGAAACCAAAATTTTAGAGTCATTATCATTTGATTACTTTAAGAATTGTATTAGATCATATGACTATAAGAAATATAATTGTCTATTATTTTACTATTATATCTTTACAAAATCTATTATCTTCCTAAATTTATGTTAATTGACAAACTGGCTAATTAAGTGGTAAAATAATAATTTTACTCTTTATATGAATTTTTTTGGTAAAAATTCAAAATATAAATAATTATAATTCAAAATTAAAGTATTAAGAATTATAATTCAAAATATAAAGTAGCTAAAAATAATCACTATAAGCCTATGAAAATAATATCTAATAACTTTATTTGTGTAGCATTTTTTAAGATTTTATTAGTCAACTAAATAGTCAAATAGTGTTGCTAACGAAAATTTAATAAGATAAGTTTTGTAAAGATTTAGTACTCAATTGATAAACTATAATACTTTTTGTAACTGTTTGATATACTGTAATGTTTTAAGTAGGCATATGATAATATCCCAAATTTTTTAAATGCATCATTTAAGTTATTTTAAATTCAAATTTATTTCTTTCAACTCTTTGACTGGATTTCAATGTAGAAAAATAAGGCCACCTAAAAAATATTTATAATTTATATTTGCAAATATAAATTAATTGATATGTTTGTTAAAATGTCTTTTTTACTTTTAATAGCATTTTTTTATTTTTGGCTATGATTTTAACATGAAGGATGAAATATGGTATTAAAATATTATTAATGACCTAAGGGGTAAATATAATTTCTAAATAGAATGAACTCTTCCTTTTTCTTTTAATCTATAATCAATGGGGTGAACAAGCCACCTAACCTTTAAAAGAAAGAAAAAACTATAGCAGAGGATAAACTATTAAAATAAGAAAAACCCTCTATAAGGGGCAATTTTTAAAAAATAATAAGAAATTTAAAATCATATCTTTCATTCATAACATAAATAATTCTATCAATATTATCTACAACTGCCCATGGTACGTTTTCATGTGTGGATAAAGTTGTAAAATATTTTCATTATCAATACTAGGCAACATGTCTTTCTTAGTATACGTAACTAAACTATCATTCATCCATTAATTATCTGTCTGATTTTGTAGCTAATTTTTCATAATGCTCATTATTAAAAATACTCTTTCAATAGTGGTAGTGGCAACTGGTAAAGTTAACGCTAATATGACAAGCGTATAAACTAATGTATACACTTGATTTTATTTTATTTTATTTTTGTCTTAACCATTCTCTTTGTAAGCTAACTACTAAATCCGTAACAGAGAAATCTTCGGATAAAATTGACCAAGAAGTAACAAAATAATTATATGAGCGAACGTTTGGCACAATTGGGATTTATTGTGTTATTTAAATAATTCTAAGGGGTAAAGCCAAGATAGTAAAATGAAAAGGGATAGATTAATAAAATTAAAGGGTAAGATAATGATTTTTTTTTAAAAGGGTAAGATAATGATTTGAAACAGAAAGCTAAGGAATTTTTTTTTAAAAGGGGCAGTTAACCCTACTGGCCTCACACTAGCTCTATCCTTAGATACGCCTATGTTATTTTTGTCAAAAATATTCAACTTTTGTTTTTGAAATTGATTTCGACTTTGATCTTATCTCTATTTGTTTTTCTTATGTAAACTTTCACCTAGTGTTGTCATTTTGTAACAATAAATTGTTCAATATCAATATCTCTTTGAGTGCTTCTTTGTGAGTGAGTAAGCTCTATGTATCATATTTAACATAGAAAATTTAAAATTCTACAATAATCCTCTTCCTACCCTAAATAATCGTATTACTAGTAACGAAAGACCGTTAATTGCTATTCAAATAAAGTGTAATAAATAACAAATCAATGTAAAAATCATACTATAAATGTGATTATATTTTTCATACTAAGGAATATCTTCATAATTTGATAATTTATTAATTTAATGAGTAATTAATATTCATTAAAATAATAGATTTTCATGGCCCAAGACTATTAATTTATTGAGGCTTTGATGGGAAATGGACTACCAAAATTATTTCCCTATTTTTTTTAAAAGGGGCAGTTAACCCCACTGGCCTCACACTAGCTCTATCCTTAGATACGCCTATGTTATTTTTGTCAAAAATATTCAACTTTTGTTTTTGAAATTGATTTCGACTTTGATCTTATCTCTATTTGTTTTTCTTATGTAAACTTTCACCTAGTGTTGTCATTTTGTAACAATAAATTGTTCAATATCAATATCTCTTTGAGTGCTTCTTTGTGAGTGAGTAAGCTCTATATATCATATTTAACATAGAAAATTTAAAATTCTACAATAATCCTATTCCTACCCTAAATAATCGTATTACTAGTAACGAAAGACCGTTAATTGCTATTCAAATAATGTGTAATAAATAACAAATCAAAGTAAAAATCATACTATAAATGTGATTATATTTTTCATACTAAGGAATATCTTCATAATTTGATAATTTATTAATTTAATGAGTAATTAATATTCATTAAAATAATAGATTTTCATGGCCCAAGACTATTAATTTATTGAGGTTTTGATGGGAAATGGACTACCAAAATTATTTCCCTATTTTTTTTTAAAGGGGGCAGTTAACCTCATTGGCCTCACACTAGCTCTATCCTTAGATACGCCTATGTTATTTTTGTCAAAAATATTCAACTTTTGTTTTTGAAATTGATTTCGACTTTGATCTTATCTCTATTTGTTTTTCTTATGTAAACTTTCACCTAGTGTTGTCATTTTGTAACAATAAATTGTTCAATATCAATATCTCTTTGAGTGCTTCTTTGTGAGTGAGTAAGCTCTATGTATCATATTTAACATAGAAAATTTAAAATTCTACAATAATCCTATTCCTACCCTAAATAATTGTATTACTAGTAACGAAAGATCGTTAATTGCTATTCAAATAAAGTGTAATAAATAACAAATCAATGTAAAAATCATACTATAAATGTGATTATATTTTTCATACTAAGGAATATCTTCATAATTTGATAATTTATTAATTTAATGAGTAATTAATATTCATTAAAATAATAGATTTTTCATGGCCCAAGACTATTAATTTATTGAGGTTTTGATGGGAAATGGACTACCAAAATTATTTCCCTATTTTTTTTAAAGGGGGTAGTTAACCTCACTGTCCTCACACTAGCTCTATCCTTAGATACGCCTATGTTATTTTTGTCAAAAATATTCAACTTTTGTTTTTGAAATTGATTTCGACTTTGATCTTATCTCTATTTGTTTTTCTTATGTAAACTTTCACCTAGTGTTGTCATTTTGTAACAATAAATTGTTCAATATCAATATCTCTTTGAGTGCTTCTTTGTGAGTGAGTAAGCTCTATATATCATATTTAACATAGAAAATTTAAAATTCTACAATAATCCTACTCCTACCCTAAATAATCGTATTACTAGTAACGAAAGACCGTTAATTGCTATTCAAATAAAGAGTAATAAATAACAAATCAATGTAAAAATCATACTATAAATGTGATTATATTTTTCATACTAAGGAATATCTTCATAATTTGATAATTTATTAATTTAATGAGTAATTAATATTCATTAAAATAATAGATTTTTCATGGTCCAAGACTGTTAATTTATTGAGGTTTTGATGGGAAATGGATTACCAAAATTATTTCGCTATTTGTGTGATTAAAATAAGATATGTACCACAAATAAATAGGCAAAAAATAAACCAACAAAATCCAAAGCGACAAGCAACCACAAGAGACATATTTTTACGTGAAAAGCCCAAATCAAGGAAAACCACAGAACAGTAGTCTGATTTAATTTTCCACTATATTAATGTAATTACAACACAAATTATTCTCTAAATAATACCGGAGGCTAACAAAATCAAGAATATCAATATTTTTGGCTCACAGTAATAGCCTAATAATTGTCTTTTTAATAAGTAAGTATCTCAAATAATAGCCAACGAGAGGATAAAATAAAAATCAAGACCAGTGGGATTGTAGAGGGTGATGCTGAGAACTCGCCCTTAAAATTTGAGAGAAAACGAAGTTAAAATCATCTTTTGATCGTCTAATTAAATATTAAAATCACTATTCCCAATTTAAAAACCTCTACTATTTTTTCCTCTCTCGCTGCTTCTTCTACACTCCTTTTTCCAATGCATAATTAGGGCTGCCGCTTGCTTTTATAAGTAAATTTCATGGCAATTTTCATCTAAGTCCAAAGCTTAATATTAATTGCAAATCAAGTAAGCTTTTTTGGACCCCCAAATGAGATGGACCCAACAAACCTACCCCTCCAGATTATTTTAAGGGCACTGCCAATCCCACTTTCTTCATACAGCTTTGCAGTTTCTCCTTGGGCAATGGTTTTGTCATCATATATGATCCATTCTCCGTTGTATCTTCTCAAACTACAATTGTTTCTTTTTAAGCACGTCTCATATCCAATGATACACATCAATATGCTTGGATTTAGAATGGTATGTCGAATTCTTTGCTAAGTGAATGGCACTCTGGTTGTTGTCGTACATAACAAAGTTATCTTGCTTCATACACAACTCTTATGGGAAATTCTTCATCCACAAAGTTTTTTTGCATCCTTCAGTGGTAGATAAGGCAACACATTACTAAAGTTTGGACTGCCATGAGACTGCTCCCCCTGCAAAGGTGAGCAAATACCGTAATAGGGATTTTCTGGAACCAATATCCCCTACAATATCTACATCTGTATGCACTTGTAACATAGGTTTGTCACCACCAAAACATGAACATGCATTGGAAGTGCCTTAGAGGTATCTAAGAATTAATTTTACTGTTGTCTAATGTTCTTTGCCCATATTGGAGAGAAATTGGTTGACTACACCAACTGGATGAACAATATCTGGTCGTATACAAACCATGGCGTACATCAAACTACCAACTTCTAAAGCATAAGAAAGTCCTTTCATCTCTTACTTCTCTTCCTCACTTGTAGGACAATGGTCGGAACTAGGCTTAAAATGGCCTACAAGTAGAGAACAAAAAAATATTGCCTTACTTATATTAAATCTTTCAAGAACCCTTTCAACATCTGCTTCTTGAGATAACTATAACTTCTCAGATTTTCTATCACAGAAAATCTCATGCCAAGAATCGGTTTTGCTAGTCCCAAGTCCTTCATTGTAAAATACTTGTTAAGCTATCTCTTCAAATTGTCAATCTTACCATTATCCTGGCCAACAATCAACATGTCATCCACATAAAGAAAAAGAATGATGAAATTATTATCACCATACGTCTTCACGAAAACACAACAGTCACACATAAACTTGTTGAAACTATGATTCTCCATGAGAGAATCAAACTTTTTGTACCACTACCTTTGTGCCTGTTTCAGCCTTTATAAACTTGTCATAAACTTGTACACAAGTTCTTCTTCGACTTTGACACTAAACCTTCAATCTCTAAGTTCAAGCTAGTTGTTAATCCTAGAACTACTCGGATACATCTTCACCACAGGAGAAAATACTTCTTCAAAGTCAACACCTTTCTTCTAACCGAAACCCTTCACAACCAATCCAATGTTGTATCGCTATTGTGAGTTATTTTTAATCTTTAACTTATAAACCCATTTATTCTTCAGTGCCCTATTTCCTTTAAGCAACTTCACTAAGTTATAAGTGTTGTTCCCATTCAAGGATTTCATCTCCTCTTGCATGGCTTTAACCCACTCACATTTATGCTGGTGAGACATGACTTCCTTAAAATATTTTGACTCCCCTTTATCTGTAAGCATCACTGTTGAGTGTTAGAAACTGTGTATTTATAAAGGAGAAAACCGTCATTTTACATTGGGCAATTATCAGCCACGTACCCTTAAATGACACTAATATCAAACGTGTGTGAATACTTTTCAAGTGTATCACTCGTATACCCTAAGTTGACAAAATACTTCTGCCGTCCACCAATCCGTTAACTTTCGTTAGCAAGCGCTGACATCATAAGGGTAATCTAGTCTTTTTAAAAAAATGACATGTCATCTCATTTACCTAGTAAAAAATGACATGTCATATGATATATATTGATAAAATGACATGTCATCCCATTTATTAGATAATTATTAATATTGTTAAAACAAATACTTTACAACCGAATCTACTCCAAAATTTAACCTAAATTTTTGAAGATCTACTCCTGCAAGCTCCAATTGGAATTTTTTACGGTATAATATGTATAATTATAAATAATATGTTGTTAATAATTTTTTATGGTATAATATGGATATTTTTTTATGGATAATTGTTAATAATATGTACCATTAATAATTCATTTTTTAATAAAAAAATGTATTGTTAATAAAAAAATAAAAAAAATTGCGTATTGAAAATTTACGTTAATTTTTTGGGTAAATTTATCTTTTTACCTCATTTTGAGTTTCAAGGATGAAATAGTCAATTTGCCACAATTCTGTTAACTTACTAACGGAAGTTAATGGATTGGTGGACGGCAGAAGTGCTTTGTTAACTTAGGGTATACAAGTGATACATTTGAAAAGTGCTCATATACGTTTGATATCGGTGTCATTTAAGGGTAAATGGCTGATAATTTCCCTTTTATATTTCAAGTTTTACTAACATTCCTACTTTTATGTATTTAAGTTCCTCATGATTTAATTATGTGTGTTTTGTTTTAATTAAGTAGTTTAGGGGCATCATGGTCATTTTACAATGAACGAGATATCAGACAGTAAAACAAACATCACTTTTGAACTCAGGATAGTCAAAAACTTTAGGAGGAGCATAAAAGAAAAACGGTATTATTCACATGTACGGTATTGTCCATGTTACTATTCACAATACTATTCACATATATGGAACGATAACGTGGCATTGACTGATAAGCTGTCACGATCCTATTGGACTAAAATTCTTATGTACTGTTGATCGGTGACGTGGTAGCACGTTAGTGGACCAAAAATCGTGCGTATAATACATGCATATACACGGAATTATTTTGAACCAAACAATGTCACTATACAAACCGTGTCACTATTCAAACCGCGTACTTGACTGATGACGTGGAGCAATCCTGAGTGTCCAAAATATTTCTAATCTGATGGCCAAGATTTACTCAAAGTATCTATAAAAAGGGGGGGCTCCCCCCTAATTGGACACCCCTGAATTCATTTTTTAGTTCTATTTTCTGTAATTCCTTCTCCATCTTATATTTTCTATGTATTTTAATAAATTTCTATTTTACCCCTAATTCAATTATGAGTAGCTAATTTTCTTTCAAACTTAAATTAAAAGTGAAGTCTCAATATGTTCCATGGGTTTTATTTGGTAAATTTACTTTCTCTTCCCCTTTGATTTATGTGGATGTTTTGACTTTTCGTGAACAGATAGTAATAATCTTGTCTAGATACCGCACTGGTTTAACCGGATCCCTAGTACAAGGTTATTATTATTTGACACGATAAGTCTTTAACACCATATTGATTAGAGTTTGGCTCATGAGGAGCAGATACCCCCCTCATGATTTAATTGACACTAATAAGGAATATTTAGTCCATGGTGCATGTTGATGCAGATTCAGATACCCAAGCACTTCAATTATAATAGTTTCTACTTTAATTTAATTTTTCCATTCCAATTTAAATTATAGGATAATCAAATCACTTTCACCACAAATCCAACCACCCACTTCAAAAATCTATTATAGAATATATTTGTGCATTTGCAAGTTCAATAAAATTTGCACAACAAATTTTTGGAGTTGTTGCTGGGGAGGTAAGTTATTTTAATTTGTACAATTAATTTTTGTAAATAATTTCTTTTAGGTTTTTTCTTGTCATTTTTTTCTTATTTAAAAAAATAAAAAGTGAATCTGCATTTAGAGGTAAGAATTTCTTTTCTTTTTCTCTTCTTTAAAATTTTGTAATTTAATTTTCATGTTATTTTTCTTTGGAATTTTACATTTATCTTCATTAACTTATTATTTGTTAATTTATTTCACGTATTTCTTTTTAGTGTGTTTTCGTAGTAAGGTTGTAACAGCGTAATAAGGTTAGTATTGTAATTTTCCCTTCTTATTTATTTTTATTTTTTTTCTCATTTTTTGTATTCTTTGTGGTCAAAGGTCACAATTACCTAATCTTGAGCCCATAGACCTTGAACTTAAAAAAACACTTCACACACACAAAAACGTTGTAATTAAAAATAAAATTAAAATGGATTTACACCAACAACCAGAACCACAGGAGAGGCCATTTAAAGACTACTTTAGTTCCTCAACTAACTTGAGCACATCATGAATAAGATATTCAAATGTAGCTGTTAAGAGTTTTGAGCTAAAACCTAGTGTACTAAATTGTCTCCCAACATTCTATGGCCTAGAAAATGAGGACCCATATAATCATCTCAATGCTTTTCATACTATTTGTGAAACTTTTAAATATGAGAATTTTTCAGATGATGATGTTAAACTTAAATTATTCCTATTTTCTTTAAAAGATAGAGCCCGTTCATGGTTTAATACATTGCCTGCTAATAGCATTACATCATGGGAACAAATGGTAAAAAAAAATTTGAATAAATACTTTCCAGTGCATAAAACTAATATTATTCGCAGAGAAATTTTAGAGTTTACCCATAGAGAAGATGAGCAGTTTTTCGAAGTATGGGAGCGATTCAATGGGCTACTTTTGAAGTATCCACATTATGGGTACGAGAAATGGCACCAATGCCAATACTTTTTAGAGGGATTATTGCCGCATGTGCAAAAATGGCTAATGACAACAAGTGGAGGAGAGCTAATCTTGAAAAGTAAATCAGAGATTTGGGATTTCTTTCAGCGGCAAGCTGATAATTCCCAACAACGGAGTCAATCACTCAAGAGTACTAAAAGAATTAAGGGAGTGAATGAGGTTCACATTAGCGAGTCAAGTTCATAAATTAAAGAAGTTAAAACGATGGTTAAAGGTCTTTCCCGACAAATAGCATCTTTAACGACTACTAAATCAACAGAGCCACATGACCATGACTAATACTCAGATCAAGCCAATGTTGTAGGTGTAATGAGAAAGACATGAAATTACAACCTATACTCCAACACATATAACCCTGGATGGAGAGATCACCTCAATTTTTCATGGTTTAAGGATTCCAACAGAATAGACTAGCAGCTCCAGCTCCAGCTCCACCGATGCAACTAATTCCTCAAGTTCTTCAAGCCTCTCAGCCACCATTTAGACCATACAATCAAAGCCAAAACTACTCTCAACCCAACCCATGGGAAGATGCATTCCAGAATCTTAAGAATCTTACTCACTCCACGATTGAGCAACAGAACCGTACCATCGATGAACTACGAAATGAGATGAATGTAGGCTTCAACTCACAAGCCCAATCAGTTTCAAACCTCGAGAAAATGGTGGGACAGTTTACCTCTTCAGTTCAAACTTTGGCAATGACTGTTGAGAAAGACAAATTTCTGAGTCAACGAGCGCCTAATCCTAAATGAGTGCACGAAGTAAGTACCAATTCACCACAGTAGCATGGAGAGGTCAAAGCCATCATGACCTTGTGAAAAGGGAAAGAATTTGACAACAAAGTAGAGATGCCAGTGACAAAAATAACTCAAATTGTACCTACGAATGCTGAGGACTCATCATCAGAGGAGAAAGAATAAACCAACCCACGAGAATACATTCTTAAAGCTCCATTTCCCTAGAGCTTAGCTAAAGCAAAAAAGGAAAAATCCACAAGTGAAATTTTTGAAATCTTCAAACAGATAAGTGTTACCATCTCTTTACTTGATGTTATAAAATAAGTTTCATCTTATACCAAGTTTGTTAAATACCTTTGTATTAAAAAGAGAACATTCATGTTCAAAAGAAGGCTTTTTTAACTTAAAACTTTAGTTCTATACTCCAACACAAAATTTCTTTAAAATGTAAAGACCCAGGCTCCCCCACTATCTCATGTAGTATAGGGAACCACACAATTGAGAATGCTTTGTTGGACTTAAGAACTAGTGTAAATCTGTTGCCTTATTCAGTATTTGTAAAATTTGGATTGGGAGAATTACACCCAACTCCAGTGGTGTTACAGCTTGCAGATAAATCCACAAAAATACCTCGTAGTATTGTGGAGGATGTACTTATCCAGGTAGACAAGTTTTATTTTTCTATTGATTTCATTCTAATTGACACTCAACCAGTCCATGATTCAAGGAAGCACATCCCCATTATCTTAGGCTGACCTTTCTTAGCAACTGTCAATGCTCACATTCAATGGAGAACTGAAAATATGCAGTTGTTCTTCAGCAATATGACTGTGAAGCTAAACATCTTCAACATTGCCAAGCAACCTCACAATGCAGATGATGGAATTGTTGATGTGGATTTAATAGAAGCATTAGTTGATAACACTTTTCTTTCAAACCTTAGTGATGACCCTTTACAAACATGTTTAACTCACTTTGGTTTGGATTTTGATATTGACAAATTAGTCGATGAGGTCAATACCCTACTTGACTCAGCACCATCTATAGACACTAATAAATGGAAGTCAATTGTTGAATAACTAGCACCATCAGAGAAGAAACTCAGCCCATCATCAGAATCACCACCGAAACTCAAGCTCAAACCATTACCCAACACTTTGGAATATGCATTTTTGAGAGAAAAAAACACTCTGCTAATAATCATCCCATCATTCCTAAATGACGAACAAAAAGGTAAGTTGTTGGAAGTGTTAAAAGAGCATAAAGGAGCATTAGGATGGACCATAGCCGACATAAAAAGTATAATTAATGTAGACTGCATGCATTACATTCACCTTGATGAAAATGCTAAACCTATTAGGGAAATGCAACGTCGGTTAAATCCTAACATGAAAGAAAATGTTAGAACTGAAGTCTTTAAACTATGAGATGCGGGTATTCTTTAACCCATTTCTGATAGTTCATGGGTCAACCCTGTGCAAGTTATCCCCAAAAAGTCAGGAGTCATAGTAGTTACCAATGCTGATAATGAATTGATACCTACTAAAGTGACTACAGGATGGCGTGTATGCATTGATTATAGAAAATTAAATTCTATCACACGTAAAGACCATTTTCCTTTATCATTTATCGATCAAATGCTTGATAGATTAACAGGCCATGAATTTTATTGCTTTCTAGATAGCTATTCAAGATATAATCAGATTCCCATAACACCAAAAGATCGAGAGAATACCATTTTCACTTGCCCTTTTGGCACTTTTACATATTGGAGAATGCCATTTAGATTATGTAATGCACCTGCTACATTTCAACAATGCATGTTAAACATTTTTTCTGATATGGTTGAACAATTCCTTAAAGTCTTTATGGATGACTTTTCTATCTTTGGTGATTCATTTGATCAATATTTACATCATCTAACACTAGTTATGCAGAGATGTATCGAGAAGAATTTGATCTTATATTAGGAGAAGTGTCATTTTATAGTAAAACAAGGTATTGTTCTCGGTCACATCATTTCAAGCAAAGGTATTAAGGTTGATAAAGCCAAGGTGGATCTCATTTACAATCTTCCTCCATCAAAAACGGTCAGAGAAGATTTGACCTGGAATTCAAAAATAAGAAAGGCACAGAAAACGTTGTGGCTGACCATCTCTCTCGTCTCCATTTTGACACACTTATGGAACTGTTACCATTAAATGAATCATTTCTAGATGAACAATTGTTGAGTGTGGAAATATTACTATAGTATGCTGATATAGTTAATTATCTTGTTACAGGTCAACTTCCAGAGCTTTGGACTAAGCAAGATAAGGCCAAGTTTTTTGCAGAAATAAAGCATTTCTTTAGGGATGACCCTTATCTAATCAAGTATTGTCGAGATCAAATTATTAAACGATGTATCCTTGAAAAAGAATTTCAAAACATTCTTTCATTCTACCATGAGCAAGTTTGTGGAGGCCATTTCAACGCTAAGAAAACAGCGACTAAAGTTTTACAATGTGGTTTCTATTGGCCAACTATATTTCGAGATGCTTATGTATTCTGCTTTTTAAGTATTGTCCAGATCAAATTATTAGACGATGTATCCCTGAAAAAGAATTTCAAAGCATTCTTTCATTTTGCCATGAACAAGCTTGTGATGACCATTTCAGCGCTACGAAAACAAGTACTGAAGTTTTATAAAATGGTTTCTATTGGCCAATTATATTTCGAGGTGCTTACACTTTTTGCTCTTCATGTGATAGATGTCAACGAATGGGGAGCATTGTTGAGTGTTAGAAAGTGTATATTTATAAAGGAGAAAATCGTCATTTTACACTTCAAGTCTCGCTAACATCTCTAATTTTATTTATTTAAGTCCCTTATTATTTAATTATATATGTTTTGTTTTAATTAAGTATTTTATGTATTTTAGGGGTATCATGGTCATTTCACAATGAACGAGATTTCGGATAGCAAAACGGACATCACTTTTGAACTCAGGACAGTCGAAAACCTTAAGAGGAGCATAAAAGGAAAAATGGCACTGTTCACACGTACGACACTATTCACATGTACTGCATCGTTCATGGATATCGCTTTACGACATTGCTCGCACTTAACCCATCTTGTTCAAACCGTGTGCAAACCATGTTACTGTTCAAACCGCGTGGTCAAACCCGTAGTCAAACCGTGTTACTGTTCACTGATGACGTGGCGCAATCCTGTGCATCCAAACTATTTTTTATCCGATGGCCATGATTCACTCAATGTATCTATAAAAAAGGGGCTTCTCCCCCCTAATTTGATACCCCTGAATCCATTTTTGAGCTTAGTTTTCTATAATTCTCTCTCCATCTTGTATTTTCTACGTATTTTAATAAAATTCCCATTTTACCCTTAGTTCAATAATGAGTAGCTAATTTTCTTTCAAGCTTGGGTTGAAGGTGAAGTCTCAACATGTGTCATGGGCTTTATTTGGTAAATTTATTTTCTCTTCCCCTCTAATTTCTGTGGAGGTTTTGACTTTTCGTCGACAAATAATAATAATCTTGTTTAGTTACCGCCCTGGTTTTACCGGCACCCTAGTATAAGGTTATTATTATTTGGCACGATAAGCCCTTAACACTATATTGATTAGAGCGTGGTTCATGAGGTGTGGATTCCCCCCTCATGATTTAATTGTTATTAATAAGGAATATTTAGCCCATGGTGCATGTTGATACGGATCCAGATACCCAAGCACTTTATTTCAATAGTTTCCAATTCAATTTAATTCCGCTATTCCCATTTAAATTCTAGCATCCTTTAAATCAATTTCTCCACAAATACAACCACCCACTTACAAAGTTAATTCTACACACAATTAAAATCCACCTCCTCGTGGGATCAACACTCAACACCATTAATCTATTCTACAATAGATTCGCAAGGCCATGAGTTCAACAAAATTTGCACAACAAGTTTTTGGCGCCGTTGCCGGGGAGGTAAGTATTTTAATTTGTAGAATTAATTTTTTGTAAATAATTTTATTATTATTATTATTACTATTAGTATTATTATTATTATTTTAGTTGTTTCCTTGTATTTTTTTTCTTAATTAATTAAAAAAAAGCGAATCTATATTCTAGGTAAGAATTTCTTTTTCTCTTCTTTAAATTTCTGTAATTTAATTTTCAAGTTATTTTTCTTTGTAATTTTTCATTTATCTCATTAATTTATTTTTATTTTATTTGACGCATTTGTTTTAGTGTATTTTGTTTTTATAGAAAGGTTGTAACAGCTCAATAAGGTTAGTATCGTAATTTCTCCTTCTTTTTTATTTTTATTTATTTTGTTCTCATTTTTATTTTATTTGCATGCATGGTCGTAGGTCATTATTACCTAATCTTGAACCTATAGACCTTGAATTAGAAAGAACACTTCGCACACACAAACACATCGCACTTAAAGAAAAAATTGAAATGGATTTGCAATAAACCGGGAGAGGCCATTTAAGGACTACTTCAGTCCCTTAGCTAATTTGAGCACATCATGCATACGATACCAAAATGTAGCCGCTAGGAGTTTTGAACTAAAAGCTAGTGTGCTAAATTGTCTCCCAACATTCTATGGCTTAGAAAATGAGGACCCACATAATCATCTGAATGATTTTCATACTATTTGTCAAACCTTTAAATATGAGAATTTTTCAGAAGATGATGTTAAACTTAGACTATTCCCATTTTCTTTAAAGGATAGAGCTCGTTCATGGTTCAATACATTGCCTGCTAATAGCATTACAACATGGGAACAAATGGTAACGAAATTTTTAAATAAATATTTCCCAGTTCATAAAACCAATGCTATTCGCAGGGAAATCTCAGAGTTCACCCAGAGAGAAGACGAGCAGTTTTTCGAAGCATGGGAGCGATTCAATGGGCTACTTTTGAAGTGTCCACATCATGGGTACGAGAAATGGCACCAATGCCAATACTTCTTGGAAGGATTATTGCCAAATGTGCAAGAATGGCTAATGGCGACAAGTGGAGGAAAGCTAATGTCAAAAAGTGCATCAGAGATTTAGGATTTCTTCCAGCGACAAGCAGATAATTCCCAACAGCGGAGTCGATCACTCAGGAATACTAGAAGAATTAAAGGAGTAAATGAGGTTCACATTGGCGAGTCAAGTTCGGGAATTAAAGAAGTCAAAGAGATAATTGAAGGTCTTTCTCGACAAATAGTATCATTGACGACTGCCAAATCAACAGAGCCACATGACCATGAGTCGCATTCAGATCAAGCCAATGCCATCGGTGTCATGAGGAAGCCATCAAATTACAACCCATACTCCAACACATATAACCCTGGATGGAGAGACCACCCCAATTTTCCATGGTCTCAAGGATTCCAACAGAATGGACCAGCAGCTCCAGCTCCACCAATGCAACCAATTCCTCAAGTTCCTCAAGCCTCTCAGCCACCATTTAGACCATACAATCAGAACCAAAACTACTCTCAACCCAGACAATGGGAGGATGCCTTCCAGAATGTCAAGAATGTTACTAACTCCATGATCGAGCAACAAAACCGCACTATTGATGGACTACGGAATGAGATGAGAGCAGGCTTCAACTCACAAGCCCAATCAGTTTCAAGCCTCGAGAAGATGGTGGGACAACTTGCCTCTTCAGTGCAAACTTTGGCAATGACTGTTGAGAAAGGTAAATTCCCAAGTCAACCAGTGCCTAATCCTAAAGCAGTGCATGAAGTAAGTACCAGTTCACCACAGCAGCATGGAGAGGTCAAAGCTGTCATGACCTTGCGAAAAGGGAAAGAAGTCGACAACAAAGTGGAGATGCCAGCGACCAAAGAAAATCAAATTGTACCTGTGAATGTTAAAGACTCACCACCGGAGGAGAAAGAAGAAACCAACACACGGGAGTACGTTCCTAAAGCTCCATTTCCCCAGAGGTTAGCTAAAGGAAAGAAGGGAAAATCCACAGGTGAGATTCTTGAAGTCTTCAAATAGGTAAGTGTTAACATCCCTTTACTTGATGCAATAAAACAAGTTCCATCTTATGCCAAGTTTCTTAAAGACCTTTGCACTAAAAAGAGAAACATTCATGTTCAGAAAAAGGCATTTTTAACTGAAAATGTTAGTTCTATACTCCAACACAAAATTCCTCTAAAATGTAAAGACCCAGGCTCCCCCACTATCTCATGTAGTATAGGGAACCACACAATTGAGAATGCTTTGTTGGATTTAGGAGCTAGTGTTAATCTTTTGCCTTACTCAAGATTTGTGAAACTTGGATTGGGTGAATTACACCCAACTCCATTGGTGTTACAGCTTGCAGATCGGTCCACGAAAATCCCTCGTGGTATTGTGGAGGACGTGCTTATACAGGTAGACAAGTTTTATTTTCCTGTTGATTTCATTGTAATTGACACTCAACCAATACAGATTCAAGGAAGCATATCCCCATTATCCTAGGCCATTCTTGGCAACTAGATGCTCACATTCAATGCGGGGACTGAAACATGCAGTTGTCTTTTGGCAATATGACCATGGAGCTCAACATCTTCAACATTGCCAAACAACCTCACAATGCAGATGATGGAATTGTTGATGTGGATTTAATTGAAGCATTAATTGATGATACTTTTATTTCAAACCTTACTGATGACCCTTTACAAACATGTTTAACTCACTTTGGTTTGGATTTTCATGTTGACAGATCAGTCGATGAGGTCAACGCCTTACTTGACTCAGCACCATCCTTGGACACTAATAAATGGAAGTCAAGAGTTGAACAACTAGCACCATCAGAGAAGAAACTCATCCCATCATCAGAGTCACCACCGAAACTCGAGCTCAAACCATGTCCCAGAGAATGAAGTTCATAACATCCTTTCGTTCTGCCATGAACAAGCTTGTGGAGGTCACTTTAGCGCTAAGAAAACAGGGACTAAAGTTCTACAATGTGGTTTTTATTGGCCAACTATATTTCGAGATGCTTACAACTTTTGCTCTTCATGTGATAGGTGTCAACGAATGGGGAGCATTACACGAAGGAACATAATGCCACTAAATCCAATTTTAGTGGTTGAGATTTTTGATGTGTGGGGTATCGACTTCATGGGACCCTTTCCCGCTTCTTTTGGCCATCATTACATATTGGTTGCTGTTGACTATGTTTCGAAATGGGTAGAGGCAATTCCATGCAGAACCAATGATCATAAAGTGGTGATAGGGTTTTTGAAGAGCAACATTGTTTCACGCTTTGGATTCCCTCGAGCAATAATCAGTGATGGTGGTACCCACTTTTGTAATAAATCATTCAAAGCACTTTTGACAAAGTACTCTATCACTCATAAAGTGGCGACTCCGTATCATCCGCAAACCAGTGGCCAAGTTGAGATCTCCAATCGAGAAATAAAGCACATCTTAGAAAAGACGGTGAGGCCAGACAGAAAAGATTGGTCATTAAGACTTGATGACGCGTTATGGGCATATAGAACGGCGTTCAAGACCCCAATTGGGATGTCACCCTATAGGCTAGTGTATGGAAAAGCTTGCCACCTACCTGCGGAACTTGAGCATCATGCGTACTGGGCCATCAAGAAATTCAATTTTGACATGCAGCAAGCTGGCTCAGAAAGACGATTACAGCTGGCAGAACTTGAAGAAATTCGCAACGATGCATACGAAAATACCAAGGTTTACAAGCAACGAATGAAAGTCTTTCATGATAAGCAGATTATGAGAAAATCTTTCACTCCAGGTCAGAAAGTACTTTTATTCAATTCTCGCTTGCATTTATTCCCAGGTAAGCTACGCTCTCGATGGTCTGGCCCCTTTATTGTTCATACTGTTTTTCCACATGGGGCAATTGAAATTAAAGACCCAAAAAACGGTGTCACGTTTAAAGTTAATGGTCAAAGATTAAAGTCATATCTAGAGTACCAACCACATGGAGAGGACACCGAAATAAATTTAAGTGACCCACCAGATTTGAATTAAGATTTTTCTGTCTTTTCGGTTATTTGATTTTTTTCTTTATTTTTATTATTCTTTTGCTAATTGAAATTATTTATGCATAAGTGTGTTTGTTTAACCATTAAGTCTTCTTTTGTCACTTTTAATCATGAGACAGTTCCTCTTGAACATCCTTAGACGACTTCAACGTGTCCAATCTCATCTCAGAGGCCAGATACGATTTTGTAAAACACATCGTATTTGGAAGCTACAACCACCAGAGTTAATATCCCACGTTGAGGATTTAGAAAGCCAACTCAGAGACATTGAGAGAGGTGTCTACAACATCCAGTTGGAGCTTGAGGTAAATTCTATAAGAGGACGATTGTGATTTTCTTTGTGTGTTTTTATTTGTTTGTTATTCCGTTTGTGTGTTTTAGTTTGTCACCCCGGTTAAGTGGCGGATAACGGTACTCCGTGACAATCAAGTCGGTTACTTTAGTTTCCCATAATTACTGATCTTCTGAGGCGAAGGTATGGATAGAAACGAGATCTTAGCAAAACTTCATAGTCGATTCCCTTCACTTCCTCAGAATGCCCTACTCACAATCTATAAAGCTCGATCCGAACGCATGCGATTGCTCATGAGGAATAACATACTTGCTGATATTCGCTGGTTAATCGAGGCTAAAGTACGCTTGGCAGGTGAGTTGCCTCCTAAATTTATTGCATACATGCCTGGTTGTGGTAAAGGAAATTATGCAAGAAAGCGAAGAGCTCGAAAGATTTCGGTTGCTTGTCATAAGTGTGCCAGAATGATATGCAATAAAAAACGATGTTCTTTAGGAATGGTGTCTGATAACAGAGAAGATAAGATTCAATTCATTAGGGATGGCTTGAATAAGGAGTCATTGGATGATATCCTTTTGTCTCTTGAAACGCATCCCAGTGGATATGTGCAAGGAGCGATTCTCCATTATGGCCATCATTCCGAAAAAGAGCATGCACGATCTGATCTCGAATCGACTATAAACGACCCTGTTTGCCAGTTTATAAGAAAACTGGATGGGAAGCCTATCCTCGACCCATAGAGGGCGTTGAAGCCGTTTCTGGACGTAAAACCAGAGGAAGATGTGAGCCACAGTCACAACTACTTGTAAATATCCTTTTACTTTACTGTTGTTTTATTTCACTGTTGTTTTACCATTTGCATTATTGTCTTTAATAATTTTATATTTGTCATTACTTGCTTTTCCTTTTTACTGTTTCCTTTTTGACTCTCAAGTCATGTGCATTACACGATTAATTGACATAGACATGATACCTCATTCACAGCTGTGATCCACTGCCGCCATGATCTTTAAATATGATTCTTTTCGTTTGCTCTCACAAATTATTTTTGAGAAGTATCCTAATGGCAGCTACTCCCAATAAACAATTCAAGAACATTTGTGTGCTTTCCGGATTTAACTATGGCAAATATAAAGAGTTCTTTGAGGCAGCCATTGATCTTGGCCGATGCATAGCAGAGAGAAAATTACACTTAGTATACGGCGGAGGTGACCGAGGGTTATCAAAATTGGTCTCAGAAACTGTTTTTGTCAGAGGAAGTCAAGTGTTAGGCATCATACCACAAACCCTAAAACCTTTAGGTTGCTTGTCTAACTCACCGACTGGAGAAGAGTTAGTTGTCTCAGGTATGCAAGAAAGAATAACCGAAATGCTTAATCATGCTGATGCTTTTATTTTCTTACCAGGAGATCTTGCAACTCTAGAGGCACTTATCACTTTAGCATCTTGGGCCCATCTGCACATTCATCAGAAACTCATCGGTTTGTTAAATGTCAATAATTTTTATGATGGCTTTATCGCATTTCTTAACCATGCAATAAAAAACTACTTCATTCCTTCTACGGTGAAAAAGCTTTTTATTTGTGCTCACACTGCTAATGAGCTACTTGATCTGTTACAAACTTATCGACCAGAGCCAGATCCGAAGACCTTGGTGTTGGAGTGTACAAATAACGATGGTAACAATAGCAGCAGTAAGAAGTACAAATTAGATTTAAATCTCCGCCTGTAAATATTTTAATCTGTGTTGCACCACCCAGGTGATGTCTTCTAAACTCTACTTCTTTCCTTTAAAACATTGAGGACAATGTTTAGTTCTGGTTGAGGGGAGGGGATAGTTGACAATTGTGGAATGTTGGTTAAGTTTTTACTAATTTTTTGTTGTAGAAACTAACTGTTTCTAACTGTTTGTGTTGAAGATGGCTGAATATGGAGTGTAGTTACTCTAGAAACGTATCTTCTCAGTTAAAAAAAGAAAAAAATAATGAAAAAAAAATTTTCTTATTTTTCGTGTGATCTTTATAACTTTTTGACTTCTCCTTTATAAATATGCATTTTCAAATTTTGAGTCGAAGATGGCTGAATATAGAATGTAGTGCCTCTAGAAACGCATCTTCTTAGTTAAAAAAAAATCATTTTTCTATCATTTTAAGTGTAACATTTTCAATTAGTTTTTCTGCATCATTTTCACATTTCTGCATGCATACTTTCCTTTCATGTTTAGAATAGGTTGGGGGGTAGAATGTTGTTTAAAAAAAAAAATGGTGTGATTTTGTTTTTACTTTTGGATGACATAATGATTTTCGAATTTTAGTATTTGTATTACATTTGGTCTTAAGTGATGTTACACTATGTTTGCTACTCTACATGTTGATGTCGGAGATAAATATGAGTTGCTTGAAAGAACTGACATGTCATAATGAATACCAAGTGAGCTTTTGAGCCTATTATTTTTCTTGGAGAGTAACCCTTTTTGCCCATTCTTCATACAGCTTAGCAGTATTATTATTTTATACATGATCTTTAGATTTCCTTGGAGTCAACCCTTTAAAAAAAAAAAGAAAAAAAAATGTGTTGCTACATCTAAAGGTCCATTTAACTAGTAGATATGGAGGAGTATCTAGAGCCCTAAAAGATGATGGAAAGGCCGTCTTTGACCCGTTTGAGCCTTTCTAGCCATCCCTTATATCAAATATCCATAGTTAGCCCTTTTGAGTCTTTTATTAAAAAAAAAAACTTTTCTTTGTCAACTTATCGTCTTCACCCACTCAAATTTGGAGTATTACCCGATATCTTACAAAGTTCCATCACCTATTCATGTTTGAGAAAAATATAAATAATTATTTTTTTTAGTAAAGTTGTGCAATACCAAAAAAAAAAAAGAAAAAAAAGAGAAAAAAAAGAAAAAATTCTCTAAAAAAAGAAAGAAAAGAAAAAAAAGAGAGAGAGAGATATAATACAATAATAAATAAGTGAAATGCATTTTTTTTTAGTTTCCAAAAGATATTATTTTTCTCAAACATATATTTTGTTTTCTCTATTTTCCTTTCTTTGTTAGCCATGTCCCTAGCCTACGTTATATCCTAATAAAAGTCCTTCTTGATTTTAGGGAACTATAGTCTGAAGTAGAAGCTAGTTATATGGGCTATAAAGATGTAGTAATGCATAAAAAAAATAAATTAAAAAAAAAAGAAAAAAATACATTAGGTTGACTAATATTCTGTTTGACTTGAGATCGTGTTATTTCTAAGCTATGGGCATATTTCCTTCATCTTGGTGAGAGTGTGTGATATTATTTCTTTACTATCTTCACTCCATTTATCATTCATTGAAGTGACAATTTTTATTGGGTTTAATTTCCTTGTGAGAGTATCACTATTACCGGTGAGGTTTTGGGGTTTGACATGTCATTTTGAAAGTAGTTGTATTTACTTGGTTGATTCATGTGGATGGTTGATGTGGGTGTGTTGTTTCTTTAGACTGGAGATAATGCTTATACTTTTATTTGATTGCTATCATTAGTCTGATTGAATAAACAAGTTTGTTTAAAAAAAAAAATTTGGGTTTGAATTTTATTTTCGCTTTATTTGCTAGGGACTAGCAATAAGCTGGTTGGGGGTGTGTTGAATGTTAGAAAGTGTATATTTATAAAGGAGAAAATCGTCATTTTACACTTCAAGTCTCGCTAACATCTCTAATTTTATTTATTTAAGTCCCTTATTATTTAATTATATATGTTTTGTTTTAATTAAGTATTTTGTGTATTTTAGGGGTATCATGGTCATTTCACAATGAACGAGATTTCGGATAGCAAAACGGACATCACTTTTGAACTCAGGACAGTCGAAAACCTTAAGAGGAGCATAAAAGGAAAAATGGCACTGTTCACACGTACGGCACTATTCACATGTATGCATGTCGTTTCATGGATATCTGCTTCACGACACTTATTGCTCGCACCGCGTCTTTATGTTCAAACCGTGTGCAAACCATGTTACTGTTCAAACCGCGTGGTCAAACCCGTGGTCAAACCGTGTTACTGTTCACTGATGACGTGGCGCAATCCTGTGCATCCAAACTATTTTTTATCCGATGGCCATGATTCACTCAATGTATCTATAAAAAGGGGGCTTCTCCCCCCTAATTTGATACCCCTGAATCCATTTTTGAGCTTAGTTTTCTATAATTCTCTCTCCATCTTGTATTTTCTACGTATTTTAATAAAATTCCCATTTTACCCTTAGTTCAATAATGAGTAGCTAATTTTCTTTCAAGCTTGGGTTGAAGGTGAAGTCTCAACATGTGTCATGGGTTTTATTTGGTAAATTTATTTTCTCTTCCCCTCTAATTTCTGTGGAGGTTTTGACTTTTCGTCGACAAATAATAATAATCTTGTCTAGTTACCGCCCTGGTTTTACCGACACCCTAGTATAAGGTTATTATTATTTGGCACGATAAGCCCTTAACACCATATTGATTAGAGCGTGGTTCATGAGGTGTGGATTCCCCCCTCATGATTTAATTGGTATTAATAAGGAATATTTAGCCCATGGTGCATGTTGATACGGATCCAGATACCCAAGCACTTTATTTTAATAGTTCCCAATTCAATTTAATTCCGCTATTCCCATTTACATTCTAGCATCCTTTAAATCAATTTCTCCATAAATACAACCACCCACTTACAAAGTTAATTCTACACACAATTAAAATCCACCTCCTCGTGGGATCGACACTCAACACCATTAATCTATTCTACAATAGATTCGTGCGCTTGCGAGTTCAACAAAATTTGCACAACAAGCATTATATGAAGGAATATGATGCCACTAAATCCAATTTTAGTGGTTGAGATTTTTTATATATGGGGTATCAACTTCATGGGACCTTTTCCTCCTTCTTTTAGCCATCAATTCAATACATATTGGCTGCTGCTGATTACGTATCGAAATAGGTAGAAGCAATTCAATGTAGAATCAATGATCACAAGGTGGTGATAGGATTTTTTAAAAGCAACATTGTTTCACGCTTTTGATTCCCTCGAGCAATAATCAGTTATGGTGGTACCTATTTTTGTAACAAATCATTTAAAACACTTTTGACAAATTATTCCTTCACTCATAAAGTATCAACCTCATATCATCCGCAAACCAGTGGCCAAATTGAGATCTCCAATCAAGAAATAAAGCACATATTTGAAAAGATGGTGAGGCCAAACAGAAAAGATTGGTCATTAAGACTCGATGATACATTATGGGCACATAGAACGACTTTCAAGACCCCGATTGGGATATCACCCTACAGCTAGTGTATGGAAAAGCTTGCCACCTACCTATGGAATTCGAGCATCGTGCGTACTGGGCCATCAAGAAATTCAATTTTAACATGCAGCAAGCGAGCTCAGAAAGAAGATTACATCTGGCAAAGCTCGAAGAAATTCACAATGATGCATATGAAAATACCAAGATTTACAAGCAGTGAATGAAATTCTTTCATGACAAACAAATTTTGAGAAAATCTTTCACTTTAGCTTAGAAAGAGTTTTATTCAATTCTCGTTTGCATCTATTCCCAGGTAAGTTACGCTCTCGATGGTCTGGCCTATTTATTGTTCACACTGTTTTTCCACATAGAGCAATTGAAATTAAGGACCCAAAGAACAGTGTCACTTTTAAAGTTAATGGTCAAATATTAAAGGCATATCTAGAGTACCAACTACATTGAGAGGACACCGAAATAAACTTGAGTGACCCACCACATTTGAATTAAGATTTTTCTTTCTTTTCAGTGATTTGATTGGATTTTTTTTCTTTTCTTTCTTTTTACTATTCTTTTGTTAATTGAAATTATTTTTGCATAAGTGTGTTTAACCATTAATTTTTCTCTTACCACTTTTAATCATGTGTACCTCAGTTAAACAGATCCTCTTGAACCTTCTTAGACGAATTCAACGTGTAAAATCTCATCTTAGATGCCAGATACAATTTTGTAAAAAATATCGTATTTGGGATCTACAACCACTAGAGTTAGTATCCCATTTGAGGATTTAGACAGACAACTCAAAGAAGGTGAGAGAGGTATCTTCGACATCCAATTGGAGCTTAAGGTAAATTCAATAAGAGGACGATTGTAATTTTCTTATTGTGTTTTAGTTTCTTACTTCGTTTGTGTGTTTTAGTTTGTTATCCCAGTTAAGTGGCGGATAACGGTACACCATGACAATCAAGTCAGTTACTTCAGTTTCCCATATCACAGGGAATATCAGTTATTATGGGAAACTGAAGTAACCGACTTGATTGTCATAAGTACCGTTATCCGCCACTTAACTGGGATAACAAACTAAAACACAAAAACATAGTAACAAACTGAAACACACAAAGAAAATTACAGTCGTCCTCTTATTGAATTTACCTCAAGCTCCAATTGGATGTCGAAGATACCTCCCTCAACTTCTCTGAGTTGTCTTTCTAAATCCTCAACATGGGATACTAACTCTAGTGGTTATAGATCCTAAATATGATGTGTCTTATAAAATCGAATCTGACTTCTGAGATGAGATTTTACACGTTGAAGTCGTCCAAGAAGATCTAAGAGGATCTGTTTAGCTGAGGTACTCATGATTAACAATGATAAAAAAAAACATAATGGTTAAATAAACACACTTATACAAAGTAATTTCAATTAGCAAAAGAATAGTAAAAAGAAAAAAATCAAATCACCAAAAAGAAAGAAAATTTTAAATTCAAACTTGGTAGGTCACTCAAATTTATCTCGATATCCTATCCATGTAGTTGGTACTCTAAATATGGCTTTAATCTTTGACTATTAACTTTAAAAGTGACATCATTATTTGGGTCCTCAATTTCAATTGCCCAATGTGAAAAAACAGTGTGAACAATAAATGGGCCAAACCATCAAATAGGTGCAAGCGAGAATTGAATAAAAGTATTTTCTGACCTGGAGTGAAAGATTTTCTCAAAATTTACTTATCATGAAAGAATTTCATTCACTGCTTATAAATCTTAGCATTTTCGTATGCATCATTGCAAATTTCTTCAAATTCTGCCAGCTATAATCTTTTTTCTGAGCTAGCTTGTTGTATTTCAAAGTTGAATTTTTTAATGACCCAATATGCACGATGCTCAAGTTCCACAAGTAGGTGGCAAGCTTTTCCATACACTAGCCTGTAAGGTGACATCCCAATCGGGGTCTTAAAAGCCATTCTACACGTCCATAATGCATCATTGAGTCTTAATGACCAATCTTTTCTTTCTGGCGTCACCGTCTTTTCTAATATGTGATTTATTTCTCGATTGGAGATCTCAATTTGGCCACTGGTTTGCGGATGATATGGATTCGCCACTTTGGGAGTGATGGAATACTTTGTCAAAACAGCTTTGAATAATTTGTTACAAAAGTGGGTACCACTATCACTGATTATTGCTCGAAGGAATTCAAAGTGTGAAACAATATTTCTTTTCAAAAATTCTATCACCATTTTGTGATCATTGTTTCTACATGGCATTACTTCTACCTATTTCGATACATAATCAACAGCAACCAATATGTATTGATGGCCAAAAGAAAAGGAAAAGGATCCCATGAAGTCGATAATCCACACATCAAAAATCTCAACCACTAAAATTGGATTTAATGGCATCATATTCCTTCGTGTAATACTCCCCATTCGTTGACACCTATCACATGAACAACAAAAAATGTAAGAATCTCGAAATATAATTGGCCTATAGAAACCACATTGTAAAACTTCAGTACCTGTTTTTTTAGCGTTGAAATGGTCATCACAAGCTTGTTCATGGCAGAATGAAAGAATGTTTTGAAATTCACTTTCTGGAACGCATCGTCTGACAATTTGATCTGCACAATACTTGAACAGATAAGGGTCATTCCAAAAGAAATTCTTTATTTTCGCAAAAAATTTGGCCTTGTCTTGCTTGGTCCAATGCTCTGGAAGTTGATTTGTAATAAGATAATTAACTATATTAGCATACCACGGTATTACTTCTACACTCATTAATTGTTCATTTAAAAATGACTTATTCAATGTTAAGGGTTCTATAATTGTGTCAAAATAGAGACGAGAGAGATGGTCAGCTACAACATTTTATGTGCCTTTCTTATATTTGAATTCCATATCAAATTCCTGCAAAAGTAACACCCAATGAATTAGCCTATCTTTTGCATCTTTCTTTGTGAGAAGATATTTAAGAGCAGCATGATCGGTGAACATAATTATTTTACAACCAGAGAGATAAGATTGAAATTTCTCTAATGCAAATATTACTGCTAGCATTTCTTTTTCAGTGGTTGAATAGTTTAATTGTGCATCATTTAATGTCATACTAGCATAGTAAATAAAATTGGGAATTTGATCCATTCTTTGTCCTAATACTGCTCCTACTGCAAAATCAGATGCATCACACATGAGCTTGAATGATAAATTCCAGTTTGGGGGTTGAATAATGGGTGATGATGTCAACAATTGTTTTAGTTTTTCAAATGCCACAAGACATAAATCATCAAGACAAAAAGTACATCCTCAACAAGTAAATTGCATAAGGGTCTAGAAACTTTGCTAAAATCTTTAATAAAGCGTCTATAAAAACCAGCATGCCTAAGAAAAGATTTTACTTCTCTGACTATTTTAGGTGAAGGAAGATTGGAAATGAGATCCACCTTTGCTTTATCAACCTCAATACCTTTATTCAAAATGATATGACCGAGAATAATATTTTGTTTTATCATAAAATGGCACTCTCCCAATTCAAAACTAAATTCTTCTCGATACATCTCTGCAAAACTAGTGTTAGATGATATAAACAGTGATCGAATGAATCACCAAAGACAGAAAAATCATCCATAAAGACCTCAAGGAATCGTTTAACCGTATCAGAAAAAATGCTTAACATGTATCGTTGAAATGTAGCAGATGCATTACATAATCCAAATGGCATTCTCCGATATACAAAAGTGCCAAAAGGGTAAGTGAAAGTAGTTTTCTCTTGATCTTTGGGTGCTATGGAAATCTGATTATATTCTAAGTAGCTATCTAGAAAGTAAAAAAATTCATGGCCTACTAATCTATCAAGCATTTGATCGATAAATAGTAAAGGAAAATGGTCTTTACGTGTGACAGAATTCAACTTTCTATAATCAATGCATACACGCCATCCTGTAGTCACTCTAGTCGGTATTAATTCATTATCAGTACTGGTAACTACTGTGACTCCTAACTTTTTGGGGATAACTTACACAAGGCTGACCCATTAACTATCATAAATGGGGTAAATGATACATGCGTTTAATAGTTTGAGGACTTCGGTTCTAACAACTTCTTTCTTGTTAGGATTTAACCGACGTTGCATTTCCCTAGTAGGTTTAGCATTTTCATCAAGGTGAATGTAATGCATGCAGTCTACTGAGTTTATACATTTTATATCAGCTATGGTATATCTTAATGCTCTTTTGTGCTCTTTTAACACTTCCAACAACTTACCTTTTTGTTCGTCATTTAGGGATGATGAGATGATTACTAGCAGAGTGCTTTTTGCTCCCAAAAATGCATATTCCAAAGTGTTGGGTAATGGTTTGAGCTCGAGTTTCGGTGGTGATTCTGATGATAGGTTGAGTTTCTTCTCTGATAGTGCTAGTTGTTCAACTCTTGACTTCCATTTATTAGTGTTCATGGATGGTGCTGAGTCAAGTAGGGTATTGACCTCATCGACTGATCTATCAATATCAAAATCCAAATCAAAGTGAGTTAAATATTTTTATAAAGGGTCATCACTAAGGTTTGAAAAAAAAGTATTATCAACAAATGCTTCTATTAAATCCACATTAACAATTCCATCATCTGCATTATGAGGTTGTTTGGCCATGTTGAAAATGTTTAGCACCATAGTCATGTTGCCAAAGGATAATTGCATATTTCCAGTCCTGTATTGAATTGTGAGCATCGATGGTTATCAAGAAAGGTCAGCCCAGGATAATTGGGATGTGTTTCTTTGAATCTTGGACATGTTAAGTGTCAATTACAATTAAATCAACAGGAAAATACAACTTGTCTACCTGGATAAGCACATGCTCCACAACACCACGAGATATTTTTGTAGATAGATCTGCAAGATGTAACACCACTGGAGTTGGGTGTAATTCTCCCAGTCCAATTTTCACAAATACTTAATAAGGCAACAGATTTACACTAGCTCCTAAATCCAACAAATCATTCTCAATTGTGTGGTTCCCTATTCTATATAAGATAGTAGGGGAGGCTGAGTCTTTGTATTTTAGAGGAATTTTGTGTTGGAGTATGGAACTAATATTTTCTGTTAAAAAGACCTTCTTTTGAACTTGAATGTTTCTCTTTTTAGTACAAAGGTCTTTAAGAAACTTGGCATAGGATAGAACTTGTTTTATAGCATCAAGCAAAGGGATGTTAACACTTACATGTTTGAAGATTTCAAAAATCTCACCTATGGATTTTCCTTTCTTTCCTTTAGCTAATATCTGGGGAAATAGAGTTTTAGAAACGTCTTCTCGTGGGCTGGTTTCTTCTTTCTCCTCCGATGATGAGTCCTCAGCATTTACAAGTACAATTTGAGTTTTTTTTATCCTCAGCATCTCCACTTTGTTGACGACTTCTTTTCTTTTTCGCAAGGTCATGACGGCTTTGATCTCTCTATGCGACTGTGGTGAACTGGTACTTACTTCATGTACTCTTTTACTATTTGGCACTGATTGACTTGAAATTTTACCTTTCTTAACAGTCATTGCCAAAGTTTGAACTGAAGAAGCAAGATGTCTCACCATCTTCTCGAGGTTTGAAACTGATTGGGCTTGTGAGTTGAAGCCTGCTCTCATTTCATTTCGTAGTTCATCAATGGTGCGGTTTAGTTGCTCAATGGTGAAGTGAGTAATTCGGGAATGCATCCTCCCATGGTCTAGGTTGAGAGTAATTCTGGTTCTGATTGCATGGTCTAAATGGTGGCTGAGAGACTTGAGGAATTGGTTGCATTGGTGGAGCTGGAGCTGCTGGTCCATTTTGTTGGAATCCTTGAAACTATGAAAAATTGGGGTGGTTTTCTCATTACACCTATGGCATTGGCTTGATCTGAGTATGAGTCATAGTCATGTAGTTCTGTTGATTTAGCAGTCGTTAACGATGCTATTTGTCAGGAAAGACCTTCAATTATCGTTTTGACTTCTTTAATTTCCGAACTTGACTCGCCAATGTCAACCTTATTCACTCCTTTAATTCTTTTAGTACTCCTGAGTGATCGACTCCGTTGTTGGGAATTATCCGCTTGTCGCTGGAAGAAATCCTAAACCTCGTAAGCACTTTTTGACATTAGCCCTCCTCCACTTGTTCCCATTAGCCATTCTTGCACATGCGGCAATAATCCTTTTAAAAAGTATTGCATTGGTGCCATTTCTCGTACCCATTATGTGGACACTTCAAAAGTAGCCCATTGAATCACTCCCATACTTTGAAAAATTGCTCGTCTTCTCCCTGTGAATAGCATTAGTTTTATGCACTAGGAAATATTTATTCAAAAATTTTGTTACCATTTATTCCCATAATGTAATGCTATTAGCAGGTAATGTATTAAACCATGAACGAGCTCTATCTTTTAAAGAAAATGGGAATAATCTAAGTTAAATATCATCGTCTGAAAAATTCTCATATTTAAAATTTTGACAAATAGTATGAAAATCATTCAGATGATTATATGGGTCCTTATTTTCTAGGCCATAGAATGTTGGGAGATAATTTAGCACACTAAGTTTTAACTCAAAACTCCTAGCAGCTACATTAGGGTATCTTATGCATGATGTGCTCAAATTAGCTAAAGGACTGAAGTAGTCCTTAAATGGCCTCTCTTGTGGTTCTGGTTGTTGGTGTTGCAAATCCATTTCAATTTTATTTTTAAGTGCAACGTGTTTGTGTGTGCGAAATGTTTGTTCAAGTTCAAGAGGTATAGGCTCAAGATTAGGTAATAATGACCTTCGACCAAGCATTCAAAGAACATAAAAAAATTGAGAATAAAAATAATAAAAATAAAGAAGAGGGAGAAATTATAATACTAACCTTATCACACTGTTACAACCTTACAATGGAAACACACTCAAGAAAAATACATGAAATAAATTATCTGAAATTAAAATAAATTAACAACATGAATGAAAAATTACAAAGAAAAATAATTTGAAAATTAAATTACAGAAATTTAAAGAAGAGAAAAGGAAATTCTTACCTAAAAATGTATATTCACTTTTTTTTAATTAATTAAGAAACAAATTACAAGAAACCAACTAATAAAAAAAATATTATTTACAAAAATTAATTCTATAAATTAAAACAACTTCCCTCCCCAGCAACGGCGCCAAAAACTTGTTGTGTAAATTTTATTGAATTCGAAAGTGCACGAATCTATTGCAGAATAGATTAATGGTGACGAGTGTTGATCCTACAAGGAGGTGGATTTTAATTATATGTAGAATTAATTTTCTAAGTGGGTGGTTGGTTTTGTGGTGAAAGTGACTTAGATTATCCTAAAATTTGAATTAAAATGGCAAGATTAAATTGAAGAGAAAAATATTAAAACGACGTGCTTGGGTAACTATTAAAACGACGTGCTTGGGTATTTGGATCTGCATCAACAAACTCCATAGGCTAAATATTCCTTATTAATGACAATTAAATCATGAGGGGGGTATCTACACCTCATGAACCACACTCTAATCAATATGGTGCTAAGGGCTTATTATGTCAAATAGTAATAACCTTGAACTAGGGAGTCGGTTATACCAGTGCGGTAACTAGACAAGATTATTACTATTTGTGGACGAAAAGTCAAAATATCCACATACATCAGAGGGGAAAAGAAAGTAAATTTACCAAATAAAACCCATGGAACATGTTGAGACTTCACCTTCAACCCAAGCTTGAAAGAAAATTAGCTACTCATAATTGAACTAGGGGTAAAATGGAAATTTATTAAAATATATAGAAAATACAATATGGAGAAGGAATTACAGAAAATGGAACTCAAAAATGAATTCAGGGACGTCCAATTAGGGGGGGAGCCCCCCTTTTTATAGATACACTGAGTAAATCATGGCAATCGGATTAAAAACAGTTTAGACTCTTAGGATTGCGCAACATCATCAGTCAATAGTACGTGGTTTGAATAGTGAGGCTGCTTGAATAGTGACACGGTTTGAATAGTGACGCGATTTTATTGAAAATAGTTCCATGTATATGCATATACCGTACCCACGATTTTTGGTCCACTAACATGCTGCCACGTCACCGATTAACAGTACAGAAGAATTTTAGTACAATAAGATAGTGACAGCTCATCGGTCATGTCACATCATCGGTCAATGCCACGTCATCATTCCGCTTATGTAAACAGTGTCGTGAACAGTAACATTAACAGTACCATATATGTGAATTGTACCGGGCATGTGAACAGTACTATTTTTCCTTTTTTGCTCCTCCTAAGATTTTCGATTGTCCTGATTTCAAAAGTGATGTCTGTTTTGCTATCTAATCTCGTTCACTATGAAATGACCATGATACCCCTAAAATACATAAAATATTTAATTATAATACAACACACATAATTAAGTCACAAAAAACTTAAATACATAAATGTAGCAATGTTAGTAAAACTTCAAATGTAAAATGACGATTTTCTCCTGTATAAATATGTACTTTCTTACACTCAACAGCAGCTACTCCCAATAAACAATCAAAGAACATTTGTGTGCTCTCTAGGTTCAACTATGCTAAATACAAAGAGTTCGTTGAGGTAGTCATAGATCTTGGTCGAAGTATAGTAGCAAGAAAATTACATTTGGTATATGGAGGAGGTGACCGAAGGGTATTAAAACCAGTCTCAAAAGATGCTTTTATCCGAGGAAGCCAAGTGTTAGGCATCATCCTAAGAACCCTAAAACTTTTGGGCTGTTTGTCTGACTCACCAACTGGAGAAGAGTTAGTCATGTCAAGTATGAAAGAGAGAATAATTAAAATGTTAAATCATGATGATGCTTTTATTTTCCTACCAGGAGATCTTGCAACACTTGAGGCACTTATCACATTAGCATCTTGGGCCCATCTGAACATTTATCAAAAACCCATCGGTTTGTTAAATGTTAATAACTTTTATGATAGCTTCATCACATTTCTTAACCATGTAATAAAAAATTATTTCATTCCTTCCTCAACAAAAAAAGTTTTTATTTGTGCTAATATTGCTAATGAGCTACTTGATCTGTTACAAGTTTATCAACCAGAACTATATCCCAGGACCTTTGTGTTGGAGTATCCAAATAATGATGGTAATAGTAACTGCAGTAAGAAGTGCAAATTAGATTTAACTACCCACTTGTAAATATTTTCTTCTGTGTTGCAACAGCTAGGTGATGTCTTTTAAACTCTACTTCTTTTAAACATTGAGGACAATGTTTCGTTCTGCTTGAGGAGAGGGAATAGTTGACAATTATAGAATTTTGGTTAAGTTTTTACTGATTTTTAGTTGTAGAGACTAACTGTGGCTAATTTTTTTAGTAGAAGATAGCTGAATATGGAGTGTAATAACTCTATAAACGCACCTTCTTAGTTTGGAAGTTAAAAAAAATGTGTTATTTTAAGTGTGATATTTCTAACTTTTTCTTTTTTTTTTCCTTTATAAATATACATTTTTAAATTTTTAAGTCGAAGATAATCGAATATAAAGTGTAGTGACTTTAGCAACGCATCTTTTTAGTAAACAAAAAAAATTCCAGACATTTTCTTTTTCAATCATTTTACGTGTAGCATTTCTAATTAGTTTTTCTACATCTCTTTCACCTTTTTGCATGCATATTTTCTTTTCATGTCTAGAATATATTGGAAGATAGAATGTTGTTTAAAAAAAAAAGAAAAAAATTTTATTTTGTGTGATCTTTTAACATTGGATGACATGATGACTTTCAAATTTTAATATTTATACTATCTTTGGTCTTGAGTGATGTTACACCATGTTTACTATTTTATATGCTGATGTTGGAGACAAATATGATTTACTTAAAGGAATGCACATGTCTTAATGAATACCAAGTGAGTTTTTTAGCCTGTCATTTTTCTTATAGAGTAACCTTTTTTGCTCATTCTTCATACAGTTTAGAAGTTTATTATTTTATACTTGATCTCTAGATTTCCTTTAAGTCAATCCTCTAAAAAAAGGGAAAAAAAGTTAAATAAAAAAGAAGAAAAAAATGTGTTATTACATCAGAAGGTCCATCTAACAAGTAGATATTTAAGATTATTCAGAGCCCTAAAAGACGATGGAAAGGCCCTCTTTGACCCGTTTGACCCTTTATATCCATTTCTTTTGTGAAATATTCATAGTTAGCTCTTTTGAGCCTTTTATTTATTTAAAAAAGAAAATTCTTTGTCAACTTATCATCTTGACCCACTCCAACTTGAAGTATTACCCAATGTCTTATAAGTTTCATCAATTATTTATGTTTAAGAAAAATGTAAATAATCATTTTGTTTAGTAAAGTTATGCCATACCAAAAAACAAACTTGTTTCAAAAAAAAGAAAAAAAAGAGAAAAAAATAACAATAATAATAAATAAGCGAAATGCACCTTGCAATTTCTACAAAAAAAAATCTACTTTTTCTCAAACATTTACTTTGTTTTCCTAATTTCCCCATCTTTGTTAGCCATGTCCCTAGCCTACATTACGTCCTAATAAAAGTCCTTTTTTATTTTAAGAATCTATAGTCTGAAGTAGAAGCTAGTTATATGGGCTAAAAAGATATAGTGATATATATATATATATAAGAGTAAATAAATAAATACATTGGGTTGACTAGTATTTTATTTGAGATCGCATTATTTCTAAGTTGTAGGCATATTTCTTTCATCTTGGTGAGAGTGTGTGATACTTCTTTATTATTCTCACTCAATTTATCATTCATTGAAGTAACAATTTTTGTTGGGTTTAATTTCCTTGTGAGAGTGTCACTATTACCGGTGAGATTTTAGGGTTTGACATGTCATTCTTGAAAGTGGCTTGATTACTATAGCTGTGACAAAGTCTGCTGGACTGATGCATATGGATGGTTGATGTGGGTGTGATTTTTTTTAGAGTGGAGATAAAACTTATACTTTTATTTGATTGCTATCATTAGTCTGATTAAATAAACACGATTATTTTTCTAAAAAAATCATTTTGGGTTTGAATTTTGTCTTCGCTTTATTTGCTAGGAACTAGTAATAAGCTGATTGGGGGATATGTTGAGTGTTAGAAAGTGTATATTTATAAAGGAAAAAATCATCATTTTACATTTCAAGTTTTACTAACATCCCTACTTTTATGTATTGAAATTCCTTGTGAATTAATTATGTATGTTTTGTTTTAATTAAGTATTTTATGTATTTTAGGAGCATCATGGTCATTTCACAATGAACGAGAGATCAGACAAATAAACGGACATCACTTTTAAACTCAGGACAGTTAAAAACCTTAGGATGAGCATAAAAGGAAAAATGGTATTATTCACATGTACGGTACTATCCATGTTACTGTTCACGACACTGTTTACATATACAGAATGATGATGTGGCATTGACCGATGAGCTGTCATGATCGTTTTGGACTAAAATTCTTATGTACTGTTGATCGGTGATGTGACAGCATGTTAGTGGACCAAAAATCATGTGTATGGTTAATAACTCTATGAAATGAGAGTTATCATGGAATTTTTAGACTTAAATCAATAATACTTAAAGAGTAAATGATGTGTTTTCATTGCATTTTTATTATATTTTGCATAAACATTCATTTTAGTTTAGTCTTAATAAATTTTGTTTGATTTAGAATAATTCATGCTTAGATTGTGTGCACAATTGTAGGTGTTCGTAAGCTCAAGTTTCAAGGAAGAAATACTAACATAATAGGCTTGCAAAGATGAGGAAGGAACATGGCTACAAAACAATTGAAACAAGTCTAGACCAGTGCAGTTGTTGTAGTCGTTGCTGTCGCAACCATTGCTGTAGCAACTCTGGAACAATAACAGAGGAAATTTTGCGCGGGATACCTGCAGAATCGTGATCTGTAATTTATTAATCTGACTCATGCGTAACATAAGCTTCCATTTATCCTAATTTTCAAGTATAAAAGAAGCACGCATCATATAAAAAAGGGGTGGTGAATTAACATCGAAGAAATTATGAGAAAAACAAGAAAAAAAAAAGAATCCAAGGGAGAACCAGTCTGCACTATTGAAGAAACTTGTAGAACTCTTTGGACTCATTTTCCGTCAGTTTTTACTTATTTTGCTCACTTACTCTTTGATTAAAATGATATATTTCATGGCTAATACTTTGCTGTTTCTTTCTCTTTTCCAAATTATGAACTCATTTTTATTGTAGGTGAGTGACAAACAATCTAGTAGGATCTTGACTGTTCTTTCGAGTTGTTGCACGACTGCTGCAACATTTTACTCTAATAATTATTATTTTGTTCATTATTTCGGTTGACCTCCCATTTAATGATTCAAGTTAAGAGAGAGCCATAAAAGGGCATGTCTTAGTGGAACTTATTATAGTAATACATAATTTTAATTTAAGTTTCCTGGATTGAGTTTTAACTTAAGTCCTAAAAGGGTCATAGTTTAGTTAAGATTTCTGAAGAACTAGATATAGGGATTCACCTTGTAGGGTAGGAGAGTATACGTTCGTAATGCCATCTCTTATGTGATATAACAATTGGTCATTGTTAGATTGTGTAAGGGTTTGAGAAGTTCAACAAGTGATAGCTAAGGATGCAAAGTCATTCTTCCCAATGCTATAGGAGTTGCTGCAGCAACTGGTGTTATTTTGAATAAAAACAGTCAGCCCATGAAGAGAGTTTGATCATTTAACTACCTCATTCTTATTAAATTCTTTTTGCACAACTCATCTAGTTTATCTGTTTACTGCATGCATTTTATTAAATTGTTAAAGCTTGGGAAAGATTTAAAGAGTTGCTCAGATGATGTCCTCATCATGGTATTCCCTGCTACATACAATTAGAAACCTTTTATAATGGGTTAAACCCAAGTACAAGATTGATGGTTGATGCTTCAACAAATGGAGCCTTATTATCCAAATCTTACACTGAAGCTTATGAAATTCTGGAGAGAATTGCTAACAATAACTATCACTGGCCATCAACTAGGCAGACTATTGTAAGAGGAGCAATAGGAGTACATAACATGGATGCAATTACAGTATTGTCAGCTCAAGTAACATCGTTGACTAACATGATGAAAGCTATGGCTACTGTTCCAGCAGTAGTAAAGCAAGTTGCTGAACTATCTTGTGTGTATTGTGGTGAGGAGCATATATTTGACAATTGTCCAGGAAATCCAGCATCAGTAAACTATGTGGGCAACTTCAACCGACAGCCCCAGAACAACCCATACTCAAGTACTTACAACCCTGGATGGAAGCAACACCCAAATTTTTTATGGAGCAATCAAAATTAGCATGTTCCAGCACCTAGTGGGTAGAACAGAAATACTCAGCCACCTGGCTTTCATCAGCAGAACGAAGGACAGAAACACACTAATCATGATCAAATCACCTCATTGGAAACACTTATTAAGGAATATATTGTGAAGAATGAGGCAATTGTGCAAAGTCAAGCTGTATCTCTAAGAAAACTAGAAAATCGAAAAACCAAATTGGACAGCTTGTCACAGCAATGAGTAGCAGATCTCAAGGATGTTTACCCAACAATACAAAAGATCTAAGAAGAAAGGGTAAAGAACATTGTAAAGTAATCAACTTAAGATCTGGAAAGAGTGTAGATGTTTTTGCTGATGTGGCTAAAAAGAGGTTGGAACTTAACCCCTCACAAGAGCAATCTCAAGTTGAAAGGATGTTACAGCAACCCAGCCATCCAGATACAATACTAGTGGCCAAGCTACAACAACCTTGGAAAGAAATCACATAACAACTATTGGAGAAGATGTCACAACACCAATGGTGACAACTCACAATAAATCAAGGGAGTATAGATTGGTACCTCTTGAAGCTATATAGCAATTTAGGCACCCACCTCCTTTCCCACAGAGATTCCAGAAACAAAAACAAGACAAACGGTTTAGCAAATTTCTAGAAGTGTTGAAGCAGTTACACATCAACATACTTTTTGTAGAAGCATTGGAACAAATGCGTAATTATGTGAAATTTCTAAAAGATTTCTTGGCAAGAAAAAGAAGGTTGGGAGAATTTGAAAATGTTGTTCTAACACAGGAATGCAATCATATGCTTTAGAATAAGATTCCACAGAAATTGAAGGATCCAAGAAGTTTCACAATACCATGTTCAATTGGAACTAGGTACAATGGCAAAGCACTCTGTGACTTAGGAGCAAGCATTAATATAATATCGTTATCTGTATTTAAGCAATTGGGAGTAAGAGAGTGCAGACCAACAACAATCACTCTGTAATTGGCTGACAGATCTCAAGCATATCCTGAAGGAAAGATTGAATATGTGTTGGTAAAGGTTGACAAATTCATCTTTCTAGTGGATTTCATTGTATTAGATTTTAAGGTTGATAAAGAGGTATCAATTATACTTGGAAGACTTTTTCTAGCAGCAGGGAAGACTCTGATAAATGTGCAGAAAGGTGGGTTGACCATAAGGATGAATGACCAACAAATTACATTTTAATGTATTAGAGGCTATGAAGAGCCCTGATAAGGTAGATGATTGCAACTTTTTAAATGTGGTGGATCTTGCTATGACAGAAAGAATAAATAGATGTTGCAGTAAAGAAGTTATCAAAGTTGTCACTTCTGAAAGCTTTAAAGAATAAGATGTTACAGCAAACCAGATAAGTTGGATAGGGGAAAAGCATTTTGACAGACATAACAGGTTTATTAAACCTCTAAATCTTTCAGATAGGGAAGTAAAAACAACTATGTCGTCTACTGAATCACCTCCTACTCTTGAATTAAAAATGTTACCTTCACATTTAAAATATGCTTATCTTGGTCAGAACAATACACTTCCAGTAATTATTTCATCTTTTTTGGATGCAGATCAAGCAAGGAGTTTGGTAGATGTGCTTGGGAAATACAGAAAAGTTATTTGATGGACTATAGCAAACATTAAAGGGATCAGCCCATCAATATACATGCATAAGATTTTGTTAGAGGAGTGCCACGGCAATTCAGTGGAGCAACAGAAAAGGCTAATCCTCATTATGAAGGAAGTTGTGAAGAAAGAAATCATCAAATTGCTGGATGCTGGGATCATATACCCGATATCAGACAACTCATGGGTGAGCCCAATTCAATGTGTTCCAAAGAAGGGAGGTATAACAGCGATAGAAAATGAAAAAAAAATGACCTTATTCCTACAAGAACAATGACTGGATAGAGGGTGTGTATGGATTATAGGAAGCTCAACAAAGCCACACAGAAGAATCATTTTCTACTTTCATTTATAGATCAAATGTTGGACAGACTTGCTGGAAAACAATACTATTTTTTCGTCGATGGGTATTCAGGCTACAACCAAATTGCTATAACTCTAGAGGATTAGGAAAAACCTACATTTACCTGTCCCTATGGGACTTTTGCATTCAGACGAATGCCCTTTGGTCTATGCAATGCTCTAGCAACTTTCCAAAGATGTATGATATCAATTTTCTCAGACATGGTAGAGCGAACATTGGAAGTCTTCATAGATGATTTCTCAGCATCTGTACGATATTGAGTGTCCACTTTGATGCAAAAGATGAGCGTGTTAAGAATGATGGTGCTCTCACAGCACGCACCATCAAACGAATTACTGGTAAAGTTGTTGGAGCCTCACCTGAAACAGCTGTTGTAGCAAGGGCGAGAAGAGTCATGGGGTTAGAGCAGCAAGTACTGAGCTCCAGCATCACTCAGTGTACTGAAGCTCAACAAAGGGAAAACAATCGGTTTTGGAGCTATTTGTAGCACTCAAAGGACCATTTACACCAATTTGCTATATACATGAAAATTATCCACCGAAATTTCCCTGATTCATTACTACAGCAGTACAATTTTGGTACTCTACTATTGATGCTCCAGCAGAAGTCAGTGAAGATGCTATTGACAAAGACGAACCTGAGGAAAAAGCCATAGCAGAACCACAAGCAAAGGCCGATTTAGATGTTGATGATCAGTCAAACCAGCCTGAGAAGAGGGTGTCAAGTCTAAAACTGATAGTTCCCCAACAGAGGAAGAAGAAGAGCCTGAGAAAGTACTTGAGGAACCCCTAACCAGAACTTCTTTTAAGACCAGAAAAAAGCACATATCACAAGAAGAGGAAGTTGAACCTACAGAGAAGCTTCCCATACCAGTCACCTCCCGGAGGTGTAAGGAAAAAGTAATCAGCCCTTTGGCCTCTGAAGACAAATCAGAGGAGATTGATGCTGAATTGGAAGCTGCAGCAACCAAGGTGACTTGCACACCAACAAAAACAAAGCGCCTTCCCAATGTCATTGCCAAAATCACAAGTGCATGGTCTACAACTGAGAAAGTTGTCCCAGCTACCTCACAACAAACTCTCAACAAATCCATCCTCTTCAGCCCTAAAGGAGCTAGCAAGTGAAAAGGGGGCAATTCTAAAGGAGTCACTGCCTTAGACACACCAGCACAAAAGAAGACCAAATCTCTTCCACCCCAGGAGGCTACACCCACTGGAACCCCTCGTACCAACCTAGCATTAAGAAAGAAAAAGAAATTGTCAGCTTCTTCACCTCAGGAATATCCTAAGGCTCATCTGCGGAGTGCCTCCAAAAAGGGGTGATTATGTTGCTATCTGTTGCAGCAGTGCATCTAGCAACAAGGGAGTGTCCCTTCCCCTCTAATTTTCTGTTATTTTTTTTTCCAAAACCTTTCTTTCGTTTAGTTTTAATTTTCTGATTCATCCTGCATGTTCTTTTATTTAGTGTTTTCATGTTTAGTTTAGGTGGTTGTTCTGTGTTCTTGTAGGGACAGAGCACCTCTCAAGTTTGAGGGGGTTGTGTTTCTAAATATATGTTTATCCTTATGTTGTGTGTTAAATGAAACTCTGTTGTCTAATAATTTTGTATGGATTTGAAAAACTAATGAAGACAAATTGAGTGTTATTCAATAGTTATGAGAATGCCAAGTAAGGATAGTTTTATATAGAGGTTGAAATTCTATTCTGACACTTAGATTTTGATTGAGTTTCATAAGTATGTTGTAGCAAAACTAGGAGAAAACATTGAGAGTAGAATAAATTCCAAGTTTGGAGGAAATTTTCTATTGACCTGTGTTTGTTATGAAATAAATTTTGCTCTAATGGCTTAAGTCGCTGAGTAACCAGGGCTGAGTATGTACCCCATATGCAGACTTAAGTCCAACGGCAACAAGAGTTATGAGCATTGTTGTAGCATTTAAGTTTTGAAAAAAAAAGTCCTTTATCTTAAATATTGAATAGCCAGGTCTGTTCATGAGCCCCATGTTCAGCCTTAAGTTAAAGATATCTTTAGATAAGACTATGTTATGAGCATTGCTGCAGCAACTCTAATTTGTGCATTGGTTAAGTAATTGGGTGTCATCATTACAAGTTAATGATATTCACATGAAAGTTCAATGTTTACATTGAAGAGAGTTTAATTTAATCATTAAAAAAATTATTTTGTGTTGTAGCACAGTTTGTATTTATTAATGAATCTTGTGTCCCCATATGTGAATATATATGTGCAGCATCTCTAGAACCTGATCAAAGTAGCACACACATTTTGGACAGAATGATGCCCAAGTTTAGAACTAAATTGCTATGTCAATCTTGTATGATTAAAAGTGGGATCTGAGGGTCAAAGAATCCTTGCAAGTTTGGTGACAGAGCTAAGTTATTTGTTGCATGATTGTATGATTGAGGTGTTAGCGTTGTTGTCATTACATGAGGACAAGTAATGGGTTAAGTTTGAGGGTGTGATAACTCTACAAAATGAGAGTTATCATGCCACTATTAAACTTAAATCAATAGTACTTAGAGAGTAAATGATGTGTTTTATTACATTTTATTATATTTTGCATAAATATTCATTTTAGTTTAGTCTTAATAAATTTTGTTTGATTTAAAATAATTCATGCTTAGATTGTGTGTATAATTGTAGATGTTCGGAAGCTCAAGTTTCAAGGAAGAAATACTGACACAATAGACTTGTAAAGATGAGGAAGGAACATGACTACAAAAGAATTGAAACAAGTCTGGTCCAGTGCAGTTATTGCAGTCATTACTGGAGCAACCATTACTGTAGCAATTCTGGAACAATAACAGAGGAAATTTTGCGCGGCATACCTACATAATCGTGATCTGCAGTTTCCTAATCTGACTCATGTGCAACATAAGTTTCCGTTTACCCTAATTTTTAAGTATAAAAGAAGTACGCATCATATGAAAAAAGGGCGGTGAATTAACATCGAAGAAAGTAGGAGAAAAAGAAGGGAAAAACAAATAATCCAAGGGAAAACAAGTCTGCACCATTGAAGAAACTTGCAGAACTCTTTGGACTCATTTTCCATCATCTTTTACTTATTTTCCTCACTTAATCTTTGATTGAAAATATGTATTTCATGGCTGATGCTTTGCTGTTTGGTTTTCTTTTCCAAGTTATGAACTCATTTTGATTGTAGTTGAGGGACAAACAATCTAGTGGGATTGTTGTGCAAATTTTGTGGAACTCGCAAGCGCACGAATCTATTGTAGAATAGATTAATGGTGTTGAGTGTCGATCCCACGAGGAGGTGGATTTTAATTATATGTAGAATTAATTATGTAAATGGGTGGTTGGATTTGTGTGGAAGTGATTTAGATGATGCTGGAATTTAAATTGGATTGGCAGAAATAATTAAACTGGAAACTATTGAAATAAAGCACTTGGATATCTGGATCCGTATCAACATGCATCATGGGCTAAATAATCCTTATTAATACCAATTAAATCATGAGGGGGGAATCCACACCTCATGAACCACGCTCTAATCAATATGGTGCTAAGGGCTTATCATGCCAAATAATAATAACCTTATACTAGGGTGCCGGTAAAACCAAGGCGGTAACTAGACAAGATTATTATTATTTGTCGACGAAAAGTCAAAACCTCCACAGAAATTAGAGGGGAAGAGAAAATAAATTTACCAAATAAAGCCCATGACACATGTTGAGACTTCACCTTCAACCCAAGCTTGAAAGAAAATTAGCTACTCATAATTGAACTAAGGGTAAAATGGAAATTTATTAAAATACGTAGAAAATACAAGATGGAGAAAGAATTACAGAAAACTAAGCTCAAAAATGAATTCAGGGGTCTCCAATTAGCGGGGAAAGGCCCTTTTTTTATAGATACATTGAGTAAATCATCGCTATCGGATTAGAAATAGTTTGGACGCACAGGATTACGCCACGTCATCAGTGAACAGTACGCGGTTTGACCACGGGTTTGACCACGTAGTTTGAACAGTAACATGGTTTGCACACGGTTTGAATAGTGACGCGGTATGAACAGTGTCGTGAACAGTACCCATGAACAGTATTGTATATATGAATAGTGCGTACGTGTGAACAGTGCCATTTTTCCTTTTATGCTCCTCTTAAGGTTTTTGACTGTACTGAGTTCAAAAGTGACATCCGTTTTGCTATCCGATATCTCGTTCATTATGAAATGACCATGATGCCCCTAAAATACATAAAATACTTAATTAAAACAAAACATTCATAATTAAATAACAAGAGACTTAAATAAATAAAATTAGAGATGTTAGTGAGACTTGAAGTGTAAAATGACGATTTTCTCCTTTATAAATATACACTTTCTAACACTCAACAGGGATCTTGACTATTCTTACGAGTTGTTGCACGACTGCTGCAGCATTTTACTCTAACAATTATTATTTTGGTTCATTATTTTGGTTGACCTCCCATTTAATGATTCAAGTTAAGAGAGAGCCATAAAATGGCCTGTCTTAGTGGAACTTATTAGAGTAATACATGATCTTAATTTAAATTTCCTGGATTGAATTTTAACATGAGTCCTAAAAGGGTCATACTTTAGTTAAGATTTATTAAGAACTAAATATAGGGATTCACCTTGTAGGATTGAGAGAGTATATATTCGTAATGTCATCTCTTATGTGATATAACAACTGGTCATTGTTAAATTGTGTAAGGGTTTGAGAAGTCCAACAATTGATAGCTGAGGATGCAAAGTCATTCTGCCCAATGTTATAGGAGTTACTGCAGAAACAAGTGTTATTTTGAACAAAAACAGTCAGCTCATGAAGAGAGTTTGACCATTCAATTACCTCATTCTTATTAAATTCTTTTTGCACAACTCATCTAGTTTATTTGTTTACTGCATGCATTTTATTAAATTTTGAATTTCAGTGGTTAATCAATTTCAATTAGACTTTTTAGATAAAAGCAAGTCTGCACTATTATGATTGCTACAGCATTTCTAATAACATCAGTTCCTGTGGAGACGATCTTGAATATTCATCACTTTATTACTTGTTGTGTACACTTGCACATTGACATCAATAGTAATTGAGTTAAAATACCCAACAATGGTACATGCATATACACATAATTATTTTCAACCAAACCGTGTCACTATTCAAATCATGTCACTATTCAAGCCGCCTGCCTATTCAAACCGCGCGGTCAAACAGTGTACTATTGACTAATGACATGGCGCAATCTTGAGTGTACAAAATGTTTTTAATCTGATGGCTAGGATTTATTTAGTGTATCTATAAAAAAGGGGGCCTCCCCGCCTAATTAGACGCCCCTGAAGTCATTTTTTGAGTTCCATTTTCAGTAATTCTTCTCCATCTTGTATTTTCTACGTATTTTAATAAATTCTTATTTTACCCTTAGTTCAATTATAAGTAGTTAATTTTCTTTCAAACTTGGGTTGAAGGTGAAATCTCAACATGTTCATAGGCTTTATTTGGTAAATTTACTTTCTCTTCCCCTCTGATTTATGTGGATGTTTTGACTTTTGTTCGATAGATAGTAATAATCTTGTCTAGATACCGCACTGGTTTAACCGACTCCCTAGTACAAGGTTATTATTATTTGGCACGATAAGCCCTTAGCACCATATTGATTAGAGTGTGGTTCATGAGGAGTGGATACCCCCTCATGATTTAATTGGCACTAATAAGGAATATTTAGTCCATTGTGCATGTTAATGCAGAACCAGATACCCAAGCACTTCAATTATAATAGTTTCCACTTTAATTTAAATCTGCCATTCCAATTTAAATTCTAGGATAATCTAAATCACTTTCACCACAAATCCAACCTCCACTTCAAAAATTAATTCTACGCATAATTAAAATTCACCTCCTCGTGGGATCGACACTCGTCACCATTAATCTATTCTACAATAGATTCATACACTTGCGAATTCAATAAAATTTGCACAATAATCACATACTCATGTCGAGGATATCTAGTGGAATGTCATTGTTCTCTAGTGGATCTTCTCAATTTTGGCTCAACTAGTGGTACTGGTGGTTCTGATGGTGCCTGGTCAACTGGTTTTGCTGGACCATCATTATGATTTTCTTCAGCTCTCCCATGATCATCATGAACTATAGGTGAAGAAACTGAAGTTGGAATAATTGGAATCTCTGGAGATGATTGAGACTCATTATTATTCTCTACATCACCAACTATCTGATTTTCAAGGAACACAACATCTCTAATTCTGATCAATTTCCTTGCCACTTAATCCCATAATCTGTACCCAAATTCTTAATGCTCATACCCTAAGAAAATACATTCCTTGGTTTTATCATCAAGCTTTAATCTCTCATCTTTAAGGATGTGAACATATACTCTGCAACCAAACACTCTCAAGTGTTTATAAGAAATATATTTCCTTGTCTAAACTCTATTAGGTACATCGCCATCTAATGGAGCTGAAGGAAAAAGTTAATTAAGTCAACTGCAGTACGCATAGCCTCTGCTCAAAAAGATTTAGGAAGCTTGGCATCAGAAAGCATACATCTGACCGTCTCTTCAATTGTTATGTTCATCCTTTCTACAACACCATTCTGTTATGGGGTTTTTGGTACAATCTTCTGAAGTCTTATTCCATAAGACCTACAATACTGCTCAAATGATTCTTTGTACTCACCACCATTATTTGCCCTGACGCGTTTTAATTTTCTTTATGTCTCTCTCTCAATATAAGCATTGAATAACTTAAATATATCAAGCATCTGATTTTTAGATTTCAAAACAAAAGCCAACACTTTTCGAGAACAGTCATCAATAAAAGTCACAAAATAAAGTACACCTCCTATTGATCTATTTTGCGTCATGCAAACATCAATGTGAATCAAATCAAGGATTTGCGACTTTCTAGATGGAGAAAAGCTTTTAAAAGCTATTCTGTGTGTCTTTCTAGTCAAGCATCTTTTTTAATTTTTTGCTATGATTTTAACATGAATGATGAAATATGGTATTAAAATATTATGAATGACCTAAGGGGTAAATATAATTTCCAAATAGAACGAACTTTTCCTTTTTCTTTTAATCTATGGTCAATGGGTTAAACAAGGCAACCAACCTTTAAAAGAAAGAAAAAAATATAGCAGAGGATAAACTATTAAAATAAGAAAAACCCTCTATAAGGGGCAATTTTTAAAAAATAATAAGAAATTTAAAATCATATCTTTCATTTATAACATAAATAATTCTATCAATATTATCTACAACTGCCCATGGTGCATTTTCATGTGTTGATAAAGTTGTAAAATATTTTCATTGTCAATATTATGCAACACGTCTTTCTCAATATACGCAACTAAACTATCATTCATCCATTAATTATCCGTCTGATTTTGTATCCGATTTTTCACAATGCTCATTGCTAAAAATCCTCTTTTAATAGTGACAATGGCAACTAGTAAAGTCAATGCTAATAAAACATGAATATAAACTAATGTATACATTTTTTTTTTGTCTTAACCATTCTCTTAGCAAGGTGACTTCTAAATCTGTAACACAGAAATCTTCATATAAAATTGACCAAGAAGTAACAAAATAATTATATGAGCGAAGGTTTGGCACAATTGGGGTTTATTGTGTTATTCAAATAATTCTAAGGGCAAAGCCAAGATAGTAAGATAAAAAAGGACAGATTAATAAAATTAAGGGGTAAAAGTAAGATAGTGAAATAAAAAAGGACAGATTGATAAAATTAAGGGGTAAAAGCAAGATAGTCAAATAGAAAAGGACAGATTAATAGAATTAAAGTATAAGATAATGAATTTTTTTTTAAAGGGTAAAATAATGATTTGACATAAAAAGCTAAAGAATGTTTTTTTGAAGTAGGGGCGGCTAACCCTACTAGCCTCACACTAGCTCTATCCTTAGATACACCTATGTTATTTTTGTCAAAAATATTCAACTGTTGTTTCTTAAATTGATTTCAACTTTGATCTTATCTCTATTTTTTTTTTCTTATGTAAAATTTCACTTAGTATTGTCATTTTGTACAATAAATTGTTCAATGTCAAAATCTCTTTGAGTGCTTCTTCGTGAGTGAGTAAGCTCTATATATCATATTTAACATAGAAAATCTAAAATTCTACAATAATCTTATTCCTACCCTAAATAACCGTATTACTACTAATGAAAGACCGCTTATTCAAATAAAGTGTAATAAATAACAAATCAATGTAAAAATCATACTATAAACGTGATTATATTTTTCATACTAAGGAATATCTTCATAAATTGGCAATTTATTAATTTAATGAGCAATTAATATTCATTAAAATAATAGATTTTTCATGGTCCAAGGCTATTAATTTATTGAGGTTTTGATGGCAAAGGGACTACCACAACCAGTTATAAATTAACTGGAAACGAAAATTCTTTCTCTCTTTGTGTGATTAAAATAGGATGTATACCACAAATAAATAGGCAGAAAAATAAACCAACGAAATCCAAAACAAAAATCAACCACAAGAGATAAAGATTTTTACGTGGAAAAGCCAAAGGGGGAAAACTACAGAACCGTAGTCTGATTTAATCTTCCATTATATTAAAGGGATTACAGCAAAAATTCTTCTCTATATAATACTAGAGGCTAATGTTGTAGGTTTTCTAATGCTATTGATGTCAATGTTAAAGTGTACGCAACAAGTAATATAATGATAAGCATTCAAGATCATCTGCACAGGGATTGTTATTATGGGAATTGCTATAGTAATTTTATCAGTACAATTTTTATTCTAAATTAGAATTAAAATAAATTATTAAACTAATAAAATAATTAAAATAGAAATGCAATAAGAAAAATACAATAAAGTAAAATATCACGGCAAATACAAGGATGTTACCAAGGGGAATGGAGTAGTTGAATGATTAAACTCACTTAATGGTTTTTTTACTGTTTTTCTAGTTTTTAGATCGGTTGCTAAAACATCTGTTACAACATTGGGCAGAATCATTATATATCATCAACTGTCGCATGTTCGATGTCTTATATCTAAATGTAACTTAACAGTGACCAATTATTATGATAACATCAAATATAGCATTACATGTTTTAGATTCTAATTATACTACAAGGTGAATCCTTATATCTAGTTCATTACTAATTTTAGATGAAGCATGGTCTTTTTTTAATCAAGTTAAATCCAACTCAGAAAACCCAATCTAAAACTAAGTATTACTCTGATATATTCAACTAAGACATGCCTTTTTTAGACTCTTTTTTAACTAATATCGCTAAATAGGTGGTCAACCGAAATAGTGAATTAAAATAAGTATTATTAGAACAACATGCTATAGTAAACATGCAACAATACAGAATATCAGTCAATTAACCATCAAGTTTGTTTATCACTCACCAACAAGTAAATTTAGTTCATAATTTGTGATAAAACAAGAAGCAAAATAGTTTCAGTCATCAAACAATTCATCATAACGAGATAGAAATAAGAGAACAAGAAATAAGAGTGAGATCCGCTTGATGTTCTTCTAGAATCCTTTGTTGACGTCCTTAATTTTCTATCTTGATCTTTGTTTTCTCTTGTTTTGTTTCTCTATTTTTTTTCTTTGATGACGGCCTCCTCTTCTTTGTGTTTGTGCTCTTTTTATAGCTTAGAATTAGGGCAACCGGAAGTCTAGGGTGCGCACCTTCCAGTTTCAGAAACTCCAGACCGCATTCTTCAAAATATCTCGCGCGAAATCTTCTCTGTCAATGCTTCAGGATTGCTACAGCAATGGTGCTACAGCAATGGCGTTACAGCAAGATTGTTATAGCCACAACTTCAACATCTGCACTGTTCTAGACCTGTTTCAATTCTTCTTTAACCAAGTTCTTTCCTTATCTTTACAAGACTATTGCAGCTGCATTCCTTTCTTGAAATTTGAGCTTCCGGTCACCTACAATTATACATATAATCGAAGCACACAATTTATTCTAAATCAAACAAAACTTATTAAAAGAAGACTAAAATGGATGTTTATGCAAAACATTACTAAAATGCCATAAAAACATACCATTTACTCTCTAAGTAATCATGATTTAAGTCTAAAAGTTTCATGATAACTCTCATTTCAAGAGTTATCAGCTAACAATATCAAGAATCTCAATATTCTTACCTTACAGTAACAGTCTAATAATTGTCTCTCTAACAAGTGAGTATCTCAAATAATAACGAACAAGAGGATAAAATAAAAATCAAGACCAGTAGAATTGTAGATGGCAATGTCAGGAATTTATCTCCAAATTTTTTTAAAAAAATAGAGTTGAAATTGTCTTTCGATCGTCTAATTAAAAATTAAAATCGTTATTTTTAAATTAAAAACCTCCATTGTCTTTTCTCTCTCTTCTGCTAGCCTTTTTCCAATTCATAATTAGGGCTGCCGCTTGCTTTTATATTGCTTTTATATGTAAATTTCATGACAATTTTCATCCAACTCCAAAGCTTAATATTAATTGCACGTTAAATAAATTTTTTTAGACTCTAAACTTTTGGGCCTCAAATGAGATGGGCCCAACAGGTTTTGCTATTTATAATTTAAAATTTTTTATTTTGTACTTAAAAAAATTTAATTAATATTTTCTGAAAATAGAAACCAATATGTTATATTTAAGCTAGGGAGAATGACACTTTAATATCTCAATGTTTAATATCTTATTTTCAGCCTTCCTATTAAAATTGTAAAAGAAAAAGCACACTATTAAAGAGCAAGTGAGAGCTCTTAACAAAAAAATTAAATGATTTTAGTTTACAAATGTTTCAAATAATTAATTTTTATGTGGCGTTACTTCTTTTTAACGTTGAAATGCAGTTAACGGCTAAAAAGAAGTAAATTTGGAATTTTTTTTAAAGTAAATTTGAATTTAGGATGACTTAAATCATACATTTTAAAAAGTTTGGTCTCTGAATTTCTTTCTATAAACTACAAGGACTCAACTAAAAATAACCTTACTGTTTTAACACAAAAGATGAAATGAGTACCCGAAAAGTTATTGGTAGCCTAAATGTAAAAATAATAACTAAGAGTGACCAACACGTCACTCTCTCTATAATTTAATGCAAATAAACTGATGGAGTACTGATATTTAACTAGAAAAATTTTACAGTGGCGACAAAATCAACATTAAATCGGGCTGATTATTACTAAATGAAAAAATAATAAAAAATGTTAAAACTTAAAATTTTATGGGATTACGATGAATTGAAAAAATAATAAAACAAATCGCTTTTATAACCCCCTCTGGCTAAATATCATTTTTCATATTTATATTGTGTTTTAATGAATTAAATTTTTTTATCTCTTTTACAGACTACGGTGGCCTTTTTTTTTGCCAAAAATCTAAATCAATTTAAATTAGTCTGAATTCTTGAAAAGAATTTAATGATTGAATCTGAATGATGTATTTTTTTTTTTTTGGGGGTCTGAATTGTTTAAAAAAAATATTAAGTTGTTTTTTTAACTTAAAAATTTTGAAAACTAGTACTTTTATATTTGTGCCCTTACAAATTATAAATGTTAAACAAATTAATAAACATTTCAAAAAAAAACTTAAATAAGATAATAAATTATCATAACAAAAACCATGTTTAATTGAATACAATCCTTTATATTCTAAATTAGTATATGTTAATCAATTTTCTTGTAGTTCATGATGTTTTTATATGAAAAATATACATAAAAAGTTATGAACATAAATAATTCTAATTTGAAGAAAATAAAAAGAAAAAATAATATTAGTCTAGTACTATATTATCACAATTTATAGAGATCGGTAATAATGCTAATTATTAAATTTTATTTAGATAAGAATGTAAATTAATTAATTAGATAAGGATATTTTAGAGAATATCTTTTAATGATACTATTCAGATTTTTTATATTAAATAAAAAGTTTAAAAATTAGTTTAATGTCTTAATGACTAAAAATTTTTATTAAGTTGAAAAAACAAATGGATTTAATGACTTAACTTATTGAAATTAATTCAATTTAGTCATTAAGTCAAAAAAATAAAGAGCCCCTATATCACTATGTCATTTAGCAAAATATATCGATAGGTGATTAAGAGATTAAAAGTATATAAAATTGATTAAATCTTAGCTATCCACATTCATAAATTTTTACTCATAAATTAATACGTACATTCTAGAAGATCCTAGCTCTTGTTATATATACAAACTAAGATGGTCTGCACTTCACCAAAAAGCATATCCTTCTCTTTCTTTATTGTAAACAATCGTTTACAATTCTTCTCTTTCTTTATTGTAAACAATCGTTTACAATTCTTCTCTTCCTTTCTTGCTATAGTTTTCTTCTCCAGGCACATGGAAATTAAGCAGCTCATATTCAGAGACACCACTAGTGCTCCGACAAAAGGCCATAGCAATAGCAAAACTAGGAGCGAAAGCACAAGTTCTACGAGACAAACTTGTTCAGAATTTAAAAATTTTCATCACCCCGATCACTCAAAACCTTCAGAGGAAAAACTCGCATGGCTGCGGTCTCAGATAATTGGCAACGATGTAGAATTTGATTATTCATTTGGAAAAAGAAGACTCACTTACGCTGATCATACTGCCTCAGGCCGTTCTCTTCGGTACATCGAAGATTATATCATTAACAACGTGCTTCCCTTTTATGGTAATTCTTCTTAACATTGTAGACTTTTTAAATTTTATTAATCTTCAACATGCTGCTCGGTGGGTGCAGCTAAGCTGGTAGATATATTAATAATATTAATTAAGTTTTTATATTAATAATTGATCATTTTTTCGCATAGGGAACACTCACACTTCTGATAGTTACGTGGGACAGCGGATGACGAAAATGGTTCATGAAGCATCTAACTACATTAAGAGATGTTTAGGCGGTGGACAAGCAGATGCAATAATATTCTGTGGAGCAGGCACAACGGCTGCCATTAAAAGGCTGCAAGAAGTTATGGGAATTGCAGTGCCATCAATTATGAGGGATAAGCTTATAAAAAGTTTAAGAGATGAAGAGAGATGGGTGGTGTTTTTAGGGCCCTATGAGCACCACTCAAATCTGCTTTCATGGAGGCAGAGCTTAGCTGAAGTTGTAGAGATTGGTCTTGATGATAATGGCTTACTAGATATTGAAGCTCTGAGATCACAACTTGAGTTGTATAAAGCTGCTAAGAGACCGATGTTAGGTTCTTTTTCTGCTTGTAGTAATGTCACTGGAATTTATTCAGACACAAGATCAATTGCAAGACTTCTTCACCAATATGGAGGCTTTGCATGCTTTGATTTTGCTGCAAGGTACAGAAAATTTTAAAGCACTTTGTATCATTTTTGCTTCAGTTCTAGCATTATAGTTGGTAGTTGATCTTATGGATTTAAAATTTTATGATATAATAGCGGTCCTTATGAGAAAATCAACTTGAGATCAAGGAAGATCGATGGCTATGATGCAATTTTCCTCGCTACACACAAGTTTCTGGGAGGGCCAGGAACTCCTGGCATACTTTTGATAAGTAAAGCTCTTTATCAGCTAGGGTCTTCCCCACCTTCAACTTGTGGAGGTGGCACTGTTAATTATGTGAATGCCTTTAATGAAAAGGTACACGTTTCATACTATTTTTTGTACTTATTACTACCCAAAAAAAAATGCTTGATTTGGATTTCTTGCAATTTAATTATTTTTTTTGAAGGGTATTGGTGCAAGTTAAGATCAAATCAATTTTTGAACTCTATCTTTTCAGAAATTAAACTCAAGCGATTAGTCAAAGAAAGTTATTTGAAAATCACTTGTTAAGCCCCTGGGCGCAACATAATTAATCAAATTAATGGTTTCATTTTGTGAGCTAAGCTGCAGGACACATTGTATTTGGAAGACATAGAAGAAAGAGAAACTGGAGGAACACCTCAAATTGTTCAAATGATTAGAGCAGCATTAGCCTTTTGGGTAAAAGAATACATTGGTTATGAAGTCATTAAGAAACAGGAAGACGTTTACATTGAAAGTGCACTAGAGAGGATTCTTCCAAATCAAAATATACTAGTTCTCGGAAACACAAGCGTCAAGCGACAAGCTATATTATCATTCCTCGTATATCCAACAACAAATTCTTCCCCAGAGAACGTGAAAATTGAGAGAAATAAGCCTCTTCATGGACCCTTTGTTGCAACACTTTTCAATGACTTGTTTGGCATCCAGGCTCGAGGCGGGTGTGCTTGTGCTGGACCATATGGCCACAGCCTGCTTGATTTTGATCCGACTCGATCACTTGAAATTCGATCTGCAATACAAAAGGTCATTATTTAGTATTTGCTGGACCATATGGCCACAGCCTACATGATATTGATAAAATAGCATAAATTTGATGCTTATACTATTCAACTTACTGCAGGGGTATCTTGGAGTGAAGCCAGGATGGACAAGAATTACCTTCCCCTATTACATGTCAAATGAGGAATTTGAGTTCATTCTGGCTGCATTGGAGTTTATAGCTGCATATGGCAACAGATTTCTACCCCTGTATCACTTCAATGTGAAAGCAGGCAACTGGTGCTCTAGTCAGAAGGCAATTAAGGACTTGATAGATAAAAAAACGAATAACAATATCAACAACCCTTTGGCCAGTGCCATACAGGACTTGAGAATATCTGAAAAGCACAGGAATCGTGACACTGAGCATCTCAAAAAGATCAACAAGTATGCTTCTTATTTGGACAATGCTAAAACCATTGCTGGTCTTCTCCCCGAGTTTCCTTGCCAGCGTAGTCTATCAGAAGATATAGACCCCAATATCCTGTACTTCAGGATCTAGTTGTCCTTCGCGATAAGAACCAAAGCAAAGACGAGGCCAACAGTGCAGTGATCATAAGGAGTGACCGTTTCAAAATGTTTACCAATAAGTTGAAAGATTGATTATAAATCAATATTAAGTTGATTGATCAATCTTTGTAAATCAATCAAATTCTCAATTATCATAAATAAATGTAACATTTTCTTTTTGGATTTGCAATCTTTATGTAAATTGATCTTTTTTGTGCTCACCAACGAACATCTAAGAGTGGAATTTGTCTTTTCTTTACAATTGATAACAACAAATCGAGTATTACAAAGCCAAAATAATTGATAACAAAAATCGACACTACTACAAAAATGACATTTACTGACACTTTGTTTCTGACACTTAGTAAAAAGTGTCAGAAATAGTGTATGTTTGGACCATTTTCCGCCTTTAACAAGTATGTATCATAAATCATTGATATATCATAAATCATTGATACTAGGGTGTCAGTAGCTTAAAACTCAATGATTATTGATACTAAAGCATCAGTGATAAAAAAATATGTATATTAATTTCATTTTAATTTGAACTCGAACTCAAGATCTCTAAACTTAAAATTTGTAAGTTTAGAGCGCAAACCATTGATGCATGCGTTTTTAAATTTTGAATTTGATTAATTTTTTTATTTAATTAAATTTTACACAATTACTTTGTGGATAATAATAATAATAATTATTATTATTATTATTATTATTATTTAATTAATAATAATAAATTTGAAAATAATATTTTTTTATTTAGCCACATGTCAACTTGTAATTCGTTGTTTAATAACAATAATTTTACTTGACCACGTGTCGACTTATAATTTGTTGTTTTATTAAATTACAATGTCAACAATTACACTATATAATTTTCTAAAGTATAAAAAGAAAAATAAGAAACCCTAAATCGAACCTAATCAAACACACCACTTGTTAAGTTGCGGCAACCGCTCCCCTGCTCCTCGACTTTCACTGCTGCCGGCCGCTGCTCCTCGACTTTCACTCCTGCCGGTGGCTGCTCCTCGACTTTCATTGCTGCCGACTTCTACTCTTTGACTTTCACTGCTGTCAGCTATCGTTCGCCATCGCCGCTTTGCGTTGTCCAAACCACCACCGACGACTAGCTAGCCACCTTTCTATACGTCGCTGCTACCGCTTTTATGCCGTCACATCAACTTCAGCCTAGCCAGCCACCGTTCCTTTACCGCCGAGATCAAGAACCATTTCTTTCTCTTCTCTTTTTTGGCACAGGTATGAAAATACTGCAGAGGAGTTAATCTGTTCATTACCTTTCCGTACGTCGCTGCTGTCATTCGTGTACATCGCTGCTGCTGTTCGTCTTGGTCACTGCTGCCGCTTCTCTGCCGTCACGTCAAGCTTCAGCCTTTTTGACAAAACATTTCACTTGGAAATATAAGCAAACCATTTGGAGACCATCAAAAACTAAGTCAATTTCTTTGGTTTCAAGGCCTTGTTTTTTCACTTTGACATTTGTCATGGGTTCCAAATATCAGTCTATTTCAGGTAATCCAAAATATTGAAACCTTCTTCTTTTTGGATTCTAACAAGAAAGTTTAATTGCAAATGAAAATCAAGTAAAAAGCAGGAACAAGTTTTTTTTCCCAGCTTCATTTTTTCCCCTTTTTATCATTAAGTTTTGTTTTATTGGTTTACGAACTTGTGACCTTCTAGTTCCTGAGCCATATTAACAAAAGCAAGCAAAGTGGAAGTTATGAAGAGACCAAATTAGTGAAGGTTTCACAAAACAGGACTTCAATTATGGTGAAACTGAAAATGTATTGGGCTATTGGCTACTATATATTTCTTGAGTTCTTTAATATGAGAAAACTTGCAGTTGCCTTCATGGTTCAAATTTGAGCTTGTAAACTTTTGTTGGCCGGTAACGTGGTATAAATTTGATAGAGTTCCCCTGACATTTCAAATTTTTAGGTCTCTTTTCTATTTACTAATAGTGACTAATCTAGAAATTTCTGGAGCAACTACAGCAAAGCCTTTGCACTATCGAATTTTCTATAAGAAATGCCTTGCTTGTTGTTCATTCTTTTATTTTTATGTTCTTTCTTTTCTGTTCACCTTCTCTTTTACTTCATTTGACAAAATAATATGGGTTATCCATTTTTTCCTAAAAAAATTTTTATGCCAGATTGTGCATTGGAGAAATCATCTCAAATTTCCAGATGATTCGAAATTGTCACCTGAAGCAATTTTTTCATTCTCATGCTATAGTTAATCTTACAGTCCTTATTCTTTCTGCTATTGCTGCAAATTCTATCTGTTTAAGGCGGCTATTATTCTTCAAATTAGGATAACATATATTGCTTTCTTCCCCTTTCATGCAGATGCTCTTGACTCCCAAAGATTTAAGTTTTGTTGGCTATACATACAAGAATTTTGATGTTGTCAAAGGGCTACATTCCTTAGGTATGGAATCTATTAGTCTGTATATTGATATATTTCTTTTCAATTCTTTTATCTATTTATCTGCAAGTGTGTAATCCTAGTCATGTGGAGCTATGCTGGTTTTATGCATGTTTATGTGTTGTTTCGTTGTTTTGTTCTCATTTTTAAGATACGGATATATTTTTTAATTTTTATAAAATTTATCTTATTTGCAGGATGCTAAGGGACAGGATGTTGATCTTAGCATCTACAAGGGAAAGTTTCTTTTGATTGTCAATGTTGCATCACAATGGTGTGCCTCAGCTCCTTTCATTTTTAATTTTTTTTCCATAATGATTTATTGATTATTGTTGATGCTTCCATTTAATTAATGCTAATACGTGTTATCTATCTATCGGGAGTCTAAATTTTATAGAATTATATCATACTCAGAAGTATGCATGCTCCCAATACAAATAAGTGTTTATAAGAGAGGATTTCACCCAAAATCTTTAATTCTTGCAAAATGCTAGTGGCTCTGTTTGCACAAGTTTATTTTGCTTCCATGTTCGTTTCTTTACCATAGCGGTTCCTTTACCATCGAGGTCAGACACCATTTCTTTCTCTTCTCTCTTTTGGCATAGGTATGAAAATACTACAGAGAAGTTTATATAAATTACCTTATATATATATATTATTCACATGTTTAATTGAGAACATCCAATAATATAGTGGGCAAACTATAGGAAGATTGTTAGAAGACAATTCTAATTTTAGCTTTACTTTGCAAATGAAAGATTAGAAATAGTTTGTCGAACCCATTTTACTATATTGGAGGTTTAGGCTAATCTTGTATAGATTTTTGCTTAGAAGAAGGATGGTTCTCCAAGGGTGGTGGGTTGGTTTTTGTATAGACTATTCTCCTATTTTCCCATTTTGCTTTTCTTTAAGGAAACTTGGTCCATTTTTTTATGTACGTTTTCTATCTTCAACAAATATATATTTCTCAATCTCGTCTAAAAAAATACCTATCTCATTTTACTATCTGTTTATGAATTACTAATTATATTTTGTTAGTATTCCATGTTCGAAGAAGAATATTAGATTGAAGAAAGAAGTTGTTGCTTTGCTAATCATTTGAAACCCAGGTTTGCACTGAATCTGATTTTTATCTTTTACTTTTTTACTTGACCCATACCTGAGTCTAATTTTTTGCTCCACTTTCCTTTCTTTCTTCAATTTAATTATCAATCCACCTCAAACCTAAAAAGATTTAGTAATTGGGAAACTCTTATATTTTATTAAAGAATGTCAAAGTACTGTTATTGGAAACTGGGTTCATGTCTTAAAAAGCAAACTGATTTATAATGTTTGCCTTATAGTGGCCTTCTATTTCTGTTTTTCATCTCAGCTTGGTTAATTTCTTCACTAGTCGTTTAAATTTTGTTAATTTTTATTTTTCCTCTTTAAGCTCATTAAATATCTTTTTCTTTTTTTTCAATTTATGGCTTTCGGTCCAACTGATCATCGTTGAATGTGGGCACTATAAATGCTATAGTGCTTGTTAACTTAATGTATTTGATCATATATTATAGTATTGTTTACTTTAAATTTAGACAGTGAAATGGATTACAAAAAAAATAACTTATGCTTGTCAAGTTGTAGACACCATTGGTCATGTCATCATTCTGAATATTGATGTACTTATTAAGTGTTCTCTTTAATACTTGATAGAATACTTTTGGTGAAGCAATTTATGGTATTATGATTGCAAGCTGTAATTAACTTGGCAACGTGTAGATTCTACAATTTCTTTTTCTGATTCCTTAACTTGCTTCTTTTAATCCTACTCTTCCATGTTGAAGTAATTTATGAGTATTTTTACTTCAAAATAACCAAGATTTATTTTTCACAGGATACTAATTGATTTTTTGCACTTGTAGGTGGGAAAAAAATGAAGTCGCGGATGGATATTGAGTGACCTTGTTGTGCTTCTTTTTTTTTTTTGGGGGTTGGAAACTTAAATTTAGTAGTAGTTAGCACTTGTTGTTTAGAGATTGTTGAAATTTTAATTTGATACTTATGTTAAGTCTTTTACAAATAGTGATGTAGTTGAATTGTTTGAATTTAAGTGATGTATTTGAGATGTTTATTATATGAATTGTGTTGCAAGATATTTAATAATAAATATATTTCAGTTTTCTTTTGGTTGTACAACAAACATGAAAAATATAATTAAAATAAAAATATACTATTAACCAAAAGTAGCATAGCATTATTAAATACTGACATTATATATTTAAAATAACAATAATAATTTTTGATATTATTGAGTCAGTTTCTGATACTATAGTCACATAAATCACTGACGTGTAAATAGTATCATTAAATACCAACATCATCGTGTCATTATTTTAGTGATATTATAGTGAAACAAATTACTAACACCAAAATTACTGACACCAAAAATTAGTGTCAGTGTGTTCTGGCTTGAGCAACACTGACACAATTAACAAGTGTCAGTAAAAGTAATTACTGACGCTAACTTAGTGTCAGTAAAACCCATTTTTCTAGTAGTGCGAGTATTACAAAAGAGAGAATTTACCCTCTATTTCAATAAAAAGATTAGATGTAACCACCAACATATAATATAAATAATTGTAACTCCACAAACTCATAATAACTATTTGTAAGTTGTAACTCCAGATCATGATATCAATTAATAATATATAATAACTCCAAATAATAATAACAATTAAAAGGATTTTTTAAAACGCTTTTTCCTCCAACAACAATGACATTGAAGAGTAGCTTCCTACGAAGAGTGTCTAGAATATTGCAGATAGATGAGCTGAAGATTAGATAAAGTAGAATATTGATCAAATACTAATGTAACTAGTGCTAAACTCAAACTTGTGAGTCCAATCAAATTCTACTGTAGTGGAAATGTAAATTAACATTTTCGTTCTCGTCAAAAAGACAGGAAATACCTCCACCTTGTCTAACAAATAAAGAGAATTTTAGGTAATAATAATAAAAAAAAAAAATTTAATAAGTCAATTCACAATAAACTTGCCCCCAAAAAAAAAATTGACCAAAAGCTCTAGTTATTAGTGGTAAATCTAAAAAACCACGAGCTTGCCTTAACATTTTAAGGAAAGTATCAAGCCATTTTCTTTTTCTGTAGGTCCTAATTAACCCACAATCATAAAATGTCAACTTTAAAATGAAAATATATAATTAAATTTAGAACAATATATCCTATTAAGAAGAGGAGATAATATGATCTATAATTCCAAGTACCACATCACAAATCTGCTTCAAACCGTCTTCTCTTCTTGCAAGCTCCGCCGGATAAGCCAAACCGGAAGACCTTCTAAATGCATTGTGACAAGCATTCGGATAATCGGCCGCAGCCGAAATGTGCAAATAAGCACAATCGTAATCCTCGGCGGCCAAATCTTGGGCTGAAGCTTGAAGAGAATCACCAGCATATGTATATTTATCAGCACATTCTTTTAGCACTTTCTTTAGAGTTGTGTCATTTGTTTTTGTACTAAGCAGCTGAGATGACAAGTATGAAGATGTGGCTGTGGCATTAGCGAATCCAACTCCAACCATAATATTTGCTAATCCTTTGGTGTCCACACTGCTGCTTCTTGGATTTGATTTGAGAGAGGAGACACAAAGATCATAGTACTTGGTGTTTTTACAAGTTTTTTGCATTAAATTCTTGTCGGCAGCGGCGAAAATGGATGGCTGCTGGTGAAAGATAAGAAGATGGAATGCAATGAAGAGAATGAACAAGAAAATGGAAGAACCCATTTGAGAAGAATGAACAAATTGTTGCAATATTTGATTATGGCTTCCCTTGTTTATGGAGAAATTACTAGAGAGAAAGTGAAGCCAAGGAATGAATTTACCCTTTTCTTTCTTTCATGATTTTCCTTGAATTTGATACGGCAGGTGTCAAAGCCTTGACTAAATCTTAAATTCTTAATTAAATCAATAAATTTTATTAATATGTCCTTAACTCCTAGAGAAATGACCAAAGAGTCCCTCTAGTATGAGCTTTCAAAATTTTCTCAAACATAAATCGATTTTATTATTGTATAGCCCATATATTATTTAAGCCTAAAATGGGCCAGTGGTTTTATAATGTCTTACAATTTACATCTCTAAGACCTCGCGTTCGGGACTTGTTTTAATACTAATGAACAAATTATGATCTCATTAAAAATTTGCTAAAAGCAAAAGTGGTAATTAAACAATTTGCATAGTTATAAAATTTTTTAGATCTATTATGTGTCTTTTTGACCCGTGATGTTGGGGTTACTTTTAAAATTGTGAATTATTGATGAGTTGTCTTTGTTGTGTATGCTTTATTGAATGTAAGGCCTTAATTTAGAAGGTAGCTTGGAAATCATAAGGCATAGTTTTGGCAGCAAGCCAAAATGCCAATAAATAAAGTCACGGGTTGCATAAAAACAACAGCATAGACTCTCATATCAATGTTGTTTTTGAGTTCTGAATTGTCTTGTTTTCATGCAATATGTGGACATTTGTGTACTGCAACAAATGATGATCCGGACCACCGAATTATTCGGCCACATGCTCCCGAAATCTATAATAATTGTAGTAGAATTTTGAGTATATTTTATTTACCATTTGATTAAAAATAAGGATGTATTTTCTTTTTGGAAAAAAAAAATTGGGGTAGGCGAAGTCAAATACATTTACAGAATTTCTAACCTTCTACCGATTTTAAGAGTGGAACTCACAAATGACTAGCCAAACAAAAATGCTAAAACCCACTTTTCTTTTTAGAGGAAAATAATTTTCATTCATTCAAGGAGTTAGAATAAATACATAACTTCTGAGGGTATGAGCCTACCCATATAAAAATTCTACACTTTTCTAAATCTAGTCTAGCTAAAGAATGAGTAATGGCATTACAAGATCTTGGTGTAGGTTGGGCTTTCAATTCATTAAAACCCTTCATTTTACTCTGCACCTCTGAAATCATCCACTGGATCTCGATTCTACTGCTCTTCTTGTTGTTAAAAAAATCTATTACATTTTTTGGAATCTGATTCATCAATGATAGTTGTCAATCTTGCATAAATGGCTATGTTCAGGCCCCAGTTCACTGCTTCAGCTTCTGCAAAGGTTACATCACTGCGAATCTTTGTATTCTTTACAGCAGCAGCTACAAAAATTTTGTTGGCATCCCTTATGACAACTCCCACCCCTACTAGATGCTCGTCTAAGTTAATGGCTGCATCCACATCTACTTTAAACCAATTTGGAGGGGGAGAGCTCCAACATAGTTGTGGCTTCTCTTTCTACCTAGTATTGAGAGTTGGGTTTGAAGCTTGAATCCTTTTAAAAGAGTCCACAACTGCTTCTACTTTGGTGCTAATATGCGAGGATCTTCTTTCGTCCCTTTGAACAAAACATGATTTCTTGCACTCTAAGTTGCCCAAAAGAAAGGCACCACCAACTCAGAATCAGTCTTACCTATTCTTCTTGCCAGTTCATACACTATGCTAAGTATGTCTTGATTTGCAATAATTTTAAGTTTAGGTGCAAACTGAGCGGTTTTCCAGATTTTGCGAGCTGATTTACACTCTACCAGTACATGAACGATAGTCTTTATACAAGTCCCACAAACTTGGCAGAGAGGTTGTGGTAATATTTTCCGTCTCCACAAACTCTCAGCTGTTCGGAGAAGATTTTTTTCTGCTCTCCAAATAAATAATTCTTTTTTGTTAAAGACAAAGTCCAAATGATTGACCATTGATTTGCTTTCTGGTTTGAGCATCTTGGAACACCGAAAAATTAATCTTCAAAGCCATCTGACATCCACTCTTGACAGCGTAGTCTCCTTTTTTATCATAGTGTTGAAGTATTTGGTCAGCCATTGGTTTATTGGGGAGAGGGATTCTTAAGATAATATATGCATCTTCTCTCACGAAATGTTGATTAATCAAGGCTTCATTCCACTGATTGTTAGCATCAATCAACTCTGAGACTATAGCATCAATTGGCAAAGATGGAGGGGAAACTTCTTTAAAGAATGCTGGCCTTGGAATCTAGTTTCCTTTATAAATTCGGACTTGTTCACTAATGTCAATTCTCCATCTAATCCCTTTCTGAATCACTTGTCTCTCCCACAAAATACTTTTCCAAATAAAAGAAGGCTTGGATCCTAATTTTACATTTAAAAACTAATTATTCTTAAAATATCTTGTTAACATAAATTCTTCTTTATTATTGATTTTGATAATAACAAATTTTATTAAGTTTTATTAATCCTTTAAAAGCTCAAACAATTTTCATATTCTTTTAAAATCATAATTCTCATTCTATAAAGGTTTTATATTTTATGAAAATATCTCTTGGTAATGATATCAATTGAAAACAAAAACCTTGAGAATTTTGGAAATAACAAGGATTTCGTAACACTCTGAAAATGGACAATAACGGCTCGCCGACATCCCTGATAACGGTTCGCCGACATCAAGCAGAATTGAGATCAGTCTCTGGACAATAACGGCCGCCGACATCCTTGATAAACGGCTCGCCGACCTGGAACAAAATTGAAAGATTAGCCTCTGGACACTAACGGCTTGCCGACATCCTCATAAACGGCTCGCCGACATTGAGCAAAATTGAAGATAGTCTCTAGACACTAACGGCGATCCGACATTATGATAACGGCTTGCCGACCTGGAACAAAATTGAGAGATTAGCCTCTGGACATTAATGGCTATCCGATATATTGAAAACGGCAATCCGAAAATTTAAAAATTCAACCCAACGGTCATATTAACAAGTCAAACGGCGATCCGACATTGAGTTAACCGCGATCCGATAGTGAGTAGAAAGTACATAACCGCTAGTTTTCGACTCCAACTATAAATAAGCTCATTCAAATTCAAACAAAGATTGATCACAATATCATCATTGAATTTATACTCGAGAATACAATCTTCAAAGAGCTTGAAACACAATTCATTCTTCATCTATTCACACATTGTGCATTGATTTGAAATCTTAAACATTGTGTGTGAGAGAAGCAATTTGTAATCTTTTGTTTTGAGTGATTGTAATTGTTGGGATACACTTGGGTTAAGAGATTGGAGATAATCTCTTGTTATACAGGTTTATTGACACTTTAGAAGTCAATTGTAAGCATTTGAAGTCTTGGAGGCTTACTTAGTGAAATCCTCAAGCTCGGAAAGCTTGGAGGCGTGGACGTAGGTAAGGTTGACCGAACCACGTAAAAATCCATGTGTTTGAATCTCTCTTCCCTTATCTTTTTATATTGTGATTGATTTATTTGTTATTACTTTGAATTTGTTTTTAGATTTAAATTGAGTTTTGCTTTAGAATTGAATAATTTTTTTAATCCCAATTCACCCCCCTCTTGGGTTGCATAATTAGAATTTCATTTGGTATCAGAGCTTGATTCTCTTGTTAGGACTTAACCATCTAGAGTTAAAGATCCATGGCAACCCAAAATGATTCAACCTTTAGGGAAGGACAGTCTACAACTAGATCACCATTCTTTGACGGAAATGATTATCCGTATTGGAAAACTAGGATGAGAATTTATTTACAAGCACTAGATTATGAAATTTGGGAAGTTGTATGTGATGGTCCTTTTATGCCCTTGACTAAAAATGAAGTCGGGAAAGATATTCCAAAACCTTCACGGGAGTGGAATGAATTGGAAAAGAGAAAAGCTTATCTAAATTCCAAAACTATGAATGCCTTGTTTTGTGCACTAGATAAGAAAGAGTTTCATAGAGTGTCAAGTTGTGAAAGTGCAAATGAAATTTGGCACAAACTTGAAGTTGTTTATAAAGGGACTAATCAAGTGAAAGAGTCTAAAATTAGTAGGTACACTTGACAATATGAATTGTTCCAAATGAAACAAAATGAGAGTGTGTACTCTATGTATACTAGATTTACAGACATAGTGAACACTCTAGGAGCCCTAGAAAAACTTTTTCTAATAGCAAGAAAGTTAAGAAAATTATTAGGTCGCTACCTAAGGAATGGAGACCAAAAAGGACTGTCATTGAGGAAGCCAAAGATTTAAATGTCTTACCTATTAATAATTTAATTGGCTCTCGCCTTTCATATAAAGAGGATTTGGCAGCAAAAAAAAGGGCATGAGGAAAAGAAGAAAAGCATTGCTCTCAAAGCCTCAAAACGTGAGAGTGATGAGTAAAGAGAAATGGATGATGAGGAGTTCGCAATGCTGGCTAGAAGATTCAGAAAATTTTACAAGAAGAATAATGAGCAGAGAAAGTTCAGAGGTTACAAGAATAAAAAGGAGGAGAAAGAGCCAATCACTTGCTATGAAAACAAGAAGCCCGGACACATACGACCAGAATGTCCTCTCCTCAACAAACTCAAGAAGAAAGCTATGGTGGCAACGTGAGATGATAGCGATGAGGAAATAAGTGATGAGGAAGAACAATAAGAAATGACAAATTTAGGTCTCATGGCCCTTGGGGAAGAAGTATGTGATAAACTTAATGAGGTAAGTGATCTTCCTACATATGATGAATTACATGATTCTTTTAAAAATTTGCATGATGAATTGATGAAAATGGGTAAAATGAATGTTTGCCTTAAAAAGAAAATGGTAGAACTTAAAAATGAAAATGAATCATTTAGTGCAAAGATTGCATGCCTAGAATTAGAGAATAAAACATTGCATGATAGAGTTGCATTATTTGAGAATTCTAGCACTTCACATAAGCATTTAGAATCACATGTGAATGACTTGAAAAATGAAAATGAAATGCTTAGAAAGAAGAGCAATGAACTAAATGAAATTGTGCTAAATTTCACAAATTGGCAAAAGATGTTGGATAACTTGCTAAACTCCCAAAAATGCATGTTTGACAAAGGAATTGGATATAAGCCTAATTTAAAGCAAAAGTATTATAAGAACTACTTTGTGAAGAATATATCTATTAATAATCAAGTTATATGTCATTATTGTAATCAAAATGGTCATATGAAAAATATGTGTCCAGTGAAAAGAAATGCATATTATGGTATGAAATGCATTTGGATTGCAAAAGGAACCATTACTAACACTCAAGGACCCAAAAAGTTTTGGGTACCTAAGACTTGAGTTTTTCTCCGCAGGGATTAAAGAAAAAGAAAAATAAATGGTACTTGGACAATGGTTGTTCAAGGCACATGACCGGAAACTATGCATGGTTCTCAAGCTCTACCAAAATTGAAAATGGTGGAGATGTATCATTTGAAGACAACTCAAAAGGAAAAATTCTCGGAATTGGTAATGTTGGTAAGGTATCCTCAACTTTAATTGAGAATGTATGTCTGGTTGAGAATTTAAAACACAAATTGATTAGTATTAGTCAATTATATGACAAAGGTTACAAAGTTATTTTTAATAAATCTAGTAGTGTTATTGAGAATTCATGTGATGGTAAAGTTTTATTTGTTGGAAATAGATGTGGTAATGTTTATATCATTGACATAGAATGTGCATCTACCAATGATAAATGCTTTTCGGCATTGCATGATGATAGCTGGTTGTGGCATAGAAGACTAGGACATGCAAGCATGGATTTGATTTCAAAAATTTCAAAAATGACTTAGTCAAAGGTCTTCCAAAAATCAATTTTCAAAAGGATAGAATTTGTGAAGCTTGTCAATTTGGAAAAAAAATCAAAACATCTTTTAAAATCAAAAATCATATTTCCATTTCAAAACCACTTCAACTTCTTCACTTAGATTTATTTAGATCTTCAAGATATGCTAGTTTAAATGGCAAATATTATGTATTTGTGATTGTGAATGATTATTCTAGATACACATGGGTATTGTTCTTAGCTAATAAAGATGATACCTTTAATGCATTTAGAATTTTCTGTAAAAAGGTTCAAAATAAAAAAGGTTATTCTATTACTTGTATTAGAAGTGATCATGGTGGAGAATTTGAAAATCATGGATTTGAAAATCTTTGTAACGATTTAGGCATTGAGCATCAATTTTCATCACCTAGGACTCCACAACAAAATGGAGTTGTTAAAAGAAAGAATAGATCTATTCAAGAAATGGCCAGGACCATGTTGAATGAGAATAATTTACCAAAATATTTTTGGGCCGAAGCCGTTAACACCGCATGTTATGTTTTAAATCGGATATTGATTAAATCTAATCTTAATAAAACTCCATAAGAGCTTTGGAAAGATAAAAAAAACCTAATATTGGTTATTTCAAAGTTTTTGGATGCAAATATTTTTTTTTTTAAAGCAAAAGACAATCTAGGTAAAGTTGATCTAAAATCTGATGTTGGTATTTTTCTTGGATATTCAAACACAAGCAAAGCTTATAGAGTGTACAATAAAAGAACTTTGGTTGTGGAAGAGTCTATGCATGTTGTATTTGATAAGTCTAATCCCTCCTCTACGGAGAAATGAGTTGTTTCTGATGATGCAGATGGAGAGTTACAAGAAAAATCATCAAAGGATAAATAAGAGAATGCACCACAAAGAAATCAAGAGGATGGACAAGAAGAGCAAACAAATATAGAGCAACATGAAGGTATTTCTCAAACACTCCCCAAGAAGTGGAGATATGTTTCTTCTCACCGAAAGGATGCAATTTTAGGAGATCCCTCACATAACATAACTACTAGATCATCATTTAGAAATACATTTGAGCATACTGCATTTATTTCTCAAATTGAACCGAAATCCTTTGCGGAGACTGAAAATGATGAATCTTGGATTATGGCAATGCAAGAGGAGTTAAACCAATTTGAGAGAAACAATGTGTGGGAATTAGTTCCTAAACCAGAACATCAATCCCGCATAGGTACTAAATGGATATTTAGAAATAAGATGAATGAATCCGGTGTGGTTGTAAGGAATAAAGTTAGATTAGTAGCTCAAGGATACAACTAAGAAGAAGGAATTGATTTTGATGAAACATTTGCACCCGTAGCTAGACAAGAATCAATTAGGATGTTGTTGGCATTTACATGTCATAAAGACTTTATTTTATTTCAAATGGATATGAAGAGTGCCTTCTTAAATGGTTACATTATGGAAGAAGTGTATGTGAAACAACCTCCTAGTTTTGAAAATGAAAAATATCCAAATCATGTCTATAAGTTATTTAAAGCTTTGTATGGATTAAAACAAGCACCAAGAGCATGGTATGATAGGCTTAAGAATTTCTTGTTAGATAATGATTTTTCAATGGGTAAAACGGATACTACTCTTTTTGTTAAGCATAAGAACAAAGATATACTTATTGTTTAAATTTATGTTGATAATATTATTTTTTGTTCTACTAATGATTATTGTGTAAAGAATTTTCATCTTGTATGAGTAATGAATTTGAAATGAGTATGATGGGAGAGTTGAAGTACTTCTTTGGGCTGCAAATAAAACAAAATAAGGAATAAATTTTCATAAATCAAGCCAAGTATGTGAAAGATCTACTTAAGCGATTCGGCATTGATAACTCAAAGACCAAAAATACTCCAATGAGCACAACAACAAAGCCTGACAAAGATAACGGCTCACCGTTTGCAAAGGAAATCTTTGACAAGCTCTCTAGACGGTTCGCCGATATCTTAGATAACGGCTCACCGTTTGCAAGAAAATCTTTGACAAGCTCTCTGGACGGTTCGCCGATAGATTAGATAACGGCTCACCGTTTGCAAAGGAAAGCTTGACACACATTCTGAATGTTGTCGGCTCGCCGATAACTATATAACGGCTCACCGATATCCCGGGATAAGTGGATAATGACTCATCTTCTTCCTCATTTCTTTTGTGCATTATTCTTCCTCCTCTCTCAACCCACGACTACCCTTGTTTTCTTTTCTCAAATCAATCACTTTTTCTGTCAGTTTTCACTAAATTGAAGCATTAGAAACCTTTTTTATCATCTTTAGAATCTTTTTGACCGATCAAAACTTGAAAAATGCTAACATCAAAACCTTAGAACCAGCCGCACTGTTCTTGCCATTTTTAACTAAATTTTCCTCCATTTTTGATCCTATCTCAACTTCTAATCACTCTCTGGACTCCATACTCTCCTTTCTATCCATTTTTTTCTTCCAAAATCATCAATGGCTTCACGATCAAGGCGTGCCCGAACCAAAAATGCTACCCCGCGTAATTCCAGTTCTCCTAGGCTTCCCTCTTAGGACTTCGAAAGTCTTCATTTTCGCAATGCTAACTCTGCTCAGTGTTTTTGTGATAAATTCATGGGCAAACTAGTAACTCCCTCCTTTTACCTTGACATTGCAGAATTTTCAGATATTACTATTTGTGATAGTGCTATTACTCACATGCTTAGTCATTGGAATGAAGCTTTAAGTATAGAAGAGCATGTTTATGAAAACCTTGTGCGAGTATTTTACTCCAATATGGAACTCCCTTCTTTCCGGTAAGCTCATATTATTACTTTTGTAGGAGGAGTTCGTATTCAGTTAAATGAGGGCAACTTATGTGGTATTCTTAAAATTCATTATGGAGGTTTAGACATTTACACAACTAGGAGAGAGCTTGAATTTAATGATTTTCGTCATGTGGATGGCGTACGGAACATTTGTAGGCATCGAGACCTTTCCGATGACATTTGTTATTTGCCCTTTAGGTCTCAGTTTCTCCTATTCCAGGTTCGCATACTTCATATCATACTCCAACACATGGTCACTCCTAGACAGGGGCATACCGATGAGGTAACTAGACTAGATGTCGATATATTAGATTCCCTCATCCGTACACGACATGTGAGCTTATCCTATATTATCCTTCATCATATGTTGTCCACACCTAAAGTGACAAACCGGTCCCTTCCATATAGCAGCATCATTATTAGGATTTTAAGGCGTTTCAGTGTACTTATCACAGAGCCGGTTTATGTCGAGACACGAAAGCTAGGTCAGGAGATTATGTCTGCGATTGGATTCTTTAAGAAACGAGGGAAGTGGGTAAAGATAGCATCCTAAGGACAATCGCATGCTAAATGACATCTATTCCGAGGATGAGTTACTCGACTTTCGCCTTGGAACTAGACCACGTGCCCCTCGCTAAGGAGGAGCAGCAGCAGTAGCATCCTCTCAGGATGATGAGGTAGCCGAGCCAGCTAAGCCCATTGCACCTCCTACCGCATCCTCTGTTCATGAGGACTTTCTTCAGCAGCTCTTCGACAGAGTTGATGGACTTTCCCAGCAGCAGCAGCGGCTCCACTCTAATTTTGTGACTTTTCGGCAGCAGATGTTAGATCAGCAAATGGAGTTACTTGCTGGACAACACTATATTCTTGGTCACCTTGGTTATGATCCCAGTAGTTCCTCTTCACAGCCCCCATCCTAGTTTCTGCACCTATGCACTTCGCACAAACATTACTCATCTCATGTAGTTTTATGAAGCTATTTGATTTTTACTTATGTTTATGTCATTTTTTGGTGGATATTTGAACATTGTTTATGATTATGTTGATTTCATTGGATATTTAAACCATGTTTGTGATTGTGTTGATTTTGATGGTATGGTTGCATATTGATTATGTTGATGAAGATTTTGTTGGTATGGAGGTTGGTTGCTAAATTGGAGTTTATATGGGAGTGTTTTAACTGCCTTCTTTGTTGAGAATATATTCAGTTTTTAAAGGAGACTCTGCCAAAAAAAATTTTTTTCATGCCATGGGTAAATCTCTGAACTTCTCCTTTTAATCTCTTCGAACTCATTTCTTTTTTATGATTAAGGGGGAGAATAATTTATATATAATCTGTTCAATAAAATATTTGAGTATGGTTAAAAATTAATGTGCACATATTTAGGGGGAGCTAAATTCCACAAATTTTTTAAAAGGGGGAGCACATTTTTAGGGGGAGCAAAATTGCACAAATACTCTCTTATAAAATTTTTCATCATCAAAAAGGGGGAGATTGTTAACATAAATTCTTCTTTATTACTGATTTTGATGATAACAAACTTGATTAAGTTTTATTAATCCTTTAAAAGCTCAAACAGTTTTCATATTCTTTTAAAATCATAACTCTCATTCTATAAAGGTTTTATATTCTATGAAAAATATATCTTGGTAATGATATCAATTGAAAACAAAAACCTTGAGAATTTTAGAAATAACAAGGATTAAGTAACATTCTAAAAATGGACAATAACGGCTCGCCGACATCCCTGATAACGGTTCACCGACATCAAGCAGAATTGAGATCAGTCTCTGGACAATAATGACTCGCCGACATCCCTGATAAACGGCTCGCCGACCTGGAACAAAATTGAAAGATTAGCCTCTGGACACTAGCAGCTTGCCGATATCCTCATAAACGGCTTGCTGACATTGAGCAGAATTGAAGATAGTCTCTATACACTAACGGCGATCCGACATCTTGAAAACGGCGATCCAACAATTTGAAAATTCAGCCCAACAGTCATATTGACCAGTCAAACAGCGATCCGACATTAAGTTAACGGCGATTCGACAGTGAGCAGAAAGTGCATAATGGCTAGTTTTCGGCTCCAACTATAAATAAGCTCATTCAAATTCAAACAAAGATTGATCACAATATCATCATTGAGCTTATACTCGAGAATACAATCTTCAAAGAGCTTGAAACACAATTCATTCTTCATCTATTCACACTTTGAGCATTGATTTGAAATCTTAAACATTATGTGTGAGAGAAACAATTTGTAATTTTTTGTTTTGAGTGATTGTAAGTGTTGGGATACACTTCGGTTAAGAGATTGAGGATAATCTCTTGTTGTAAAGGTTTATTGACACCTTGGAAGTCAATTGTAAGCATTTGAAGCCTTAGAAGCTTGCTTAACGGAATTCTTAAGTCCAGAAAGCTTGGAGGTGTAAACGTAGGCAAGGTTGGCCGAACCATATAAAATTTTCGTGTTAGAATCTCTCTTCCCTTATCTTTTTATATTGTGATTGATTTATTTGTTATTACTTTGAATTTGTTTTTGGATTTAAATTAAGTTTTGTTTTATAATTGAATAATTTTTTTTAATCCCAATTCACCCCCTCTTGGGTTGCATAACTAGAATTTTATATCTTGCTTGTAAAATGCTGGCCACCAAAGAATCAGGGAACTGTAGAATTCTCCAAGCTTGTTTAGCTACCAGCACCTAATTAAAGCTTGTAAAATCTCTCAAACTCTCTCATTTTGCCCAATGAATGTCTTTTTTCTCCATGCTGCTACTCCACCAAAATCTAACAATTGCTTGTTGGATATCATTACATATACCTAGTGGAAGTTTGAAGACACTCATAACATAGGCTGAGACAGCCTAAGCTACTACCTTGATAAGCACTTTTTTACCCCCACATGAGAAGAACTTATTTACCAGCTAGTGATTTTGCTTGACACTCTCAACTTGATGTCATTAAAAAACCCTATTCTTTTTCTTCCAACCGTAGGCAGTAGCCCCAAATACTTTTTATGTTTAGAAACTACATTAAGCTGAAAAATGTTCTTGATAGCTGAGATGACACCATTGCTCGTGTTGCTACTGAAAAACATGAAGGATTTGTCATAGCTGAAAAGCTAACCTCAAGCATAATGATCAAATATTTTTTTTTCATATGCAGACAGTCTTTTACTGAGGCTCTTATAAAGATAAGAATTATCGTTATCAAACAAAAGGTAAGATGTGATGATGTCTTTGCTAAATTTCAAGCCATGGATTCATCATTTTTCTTCAGCCCTTAACAGTATGTTCGAGAATGCCTCAACAAACATAAGGAACAAATAAGGAGAAATGGGGCATCCCTGCCTTAGCCCTCTTTACGGATGGATTATGCCTTTTGTTATCCTATTAATAATAACAAAGAAAGAGGATGTTGTAAGGCATCATAATCATATTAACCCAAGATTGTGCAAATCCTAATCATTCCACTTTATCATAAGCCTTATTAATATTTAGCTTTAATGCTACAAGGCCATTTCTTTTCCCTTTGCAATGCCAAATCTGATTTAAAAATTCACAACCTATTATAATATTGTTAGTTATGAGTTTATTTGGAATAAAGGTACTTTGAGTTAGGGAAATAACTTTGTGGCAATTGTGTTTAAGTCTATTTGCTATAGATTTAGCAACAATTCTATAGATTACATTACATAAGCTTATAGGCTCAAAATCAGTCACCTTTCCTTAGCTTCTTGACCTATGGAATTAAAGCAATGAAAGTATGGTTTAGAGAAGTTATTGTACCTTAATGATTTAGAATGTAAAGACATATGGTCACTACTCCAGTGCTTACCATATTTCAATGCTTTTGGTATAAAGCAACTAACAGTCCATCAAGCCCTGGTGCTTTGGTAAGGCACATCTGTACTAGTGCTTTAATAATCTTCTCTTTAGTGAAGGGTTGTAGCAGTTAGTCATTCATCTCATAAGTGACTTTTAGAACCATTTCTTCTAATACTACCTCTACTTGCTTCTAATTTGGTCTCGATGTGGTAAACAAGTTGGTAAAATAGTCACAAAACTCTCTTTCCACCTCCTCACCCTTTTCCATCCAATTCCCCTAGCTATCTTCAACACCCCATATCTTACTTTTTCTTCTTCGTGATGAGGCTTTTGCATGAAAGTACTTAGTATTCTTATCACCTTCTTTTAACCAGTCTACTCAAAATCTTTGCTTCTAGTAAATTTCTTTATCAAATAAAATGTTGTGGATTTGTCTTTTAACTTTCTTGATTTCTTTTCTATTATTATATTGCATACCAGTGTATCTCAGCTTCTTTAGCTTAGCCACCAACTCATCTACCTTTTTTTTGTCTCCCTACGAACTCTGCTCTACTACAGCTTTTAAACTGAGCCATTGAAGACTTAACTATTCGTTTGAATTGTTGGACAGGATTAGCACACTTCTAGATGCCATGTCTACTCCACTCCCTTTCAATTATGTATGTGCTCTATATATCTTTATAGTGGACCCTTGATGCACTTCTTTGCATATATTTTAAGCCACTGACTTTTTTCTGCACCTCCATTCGAATAGGGCAATGGTATGATGTCCATGTTTCCAAATTAATGGTTGCACAATCCTCATAGATATCTCACAAATCCTTGTTACACAAGAATCTATCCAACCTCTCCTCTATAAAATCTAGGTCAAATCTACCATAGCCCCAAGTGAAAGGATAACCTTTACACCTCAAATCAATCAAGTTACAATCATGCAAAGCTTCTATTAACTCACTGATCATATTTACACTTCTATCATTACCCTCTATTTTCTTATAAGGATACAATATTTCATTGAAATCACCAAAGTAAAGCCAAGGAGTATTAGACAAATCTACTAATCTTCTCAATAATGTCCATGTATGTTTTTTTTGTGCCATTTCTGGATGCCCATAAATCTTTATGCATCTCATCTAGCTACCTCTCTTACTTTGTATTTAGGCATCAATATAGTGCCTATTGAATGAGGTGATATGCACGTTAACATTATTATTCCATAGCATTACAAACCCACCTCCCTTGCCATTTCTATTAACTACAAGATAGTTTTCAACCTTCAACTCTTTGCTTAATTTTGACATTTGTTTAGCTGTTAATTTTGTTTCACACAAAAACAAAATTTGCAGCCTATGTTGTTGGAGAATTTTTTGTAGAGCTAGGAACGTCCGGGAATTCCTCAAGCCCCAAAAGTTCAAACTAAAGATTTCATGGCTATCGGCGAGGCCAGCCACCAGCCTTCACGACTATATCTGCAATTACTATTATTGACACCTCAATTTCCTCTACTGACACTTATTCCCATTTCAGCTTGAGCTCTGCTGAAGGTGAGTGATATTGTGTTCACTTTTATATTGGTTTAACAAGGCTGGCCATTTTGATTCTTTTCTGGTTTGGACTTAACCCATTTTGCTTATGATAACACTTTTTAGTTAAATATGTCTCTTGTTTACTTACACCCTTCTCACTTTTGGTCCGGGCTTGACGCTTCCAATTCCTTCCCTTGGGTTTTAAACAATCTAACTCTGGCCCCTATTGTCTACTCCTTCTTTTTCTCCATTGTTTAGGTTGTATGCTTTTGCTCCAAGCCCACAATAGCCAAATTCCCTTCTGCAGCTAATTTTTCACTTGCTCTCCCTTTTTCACTTTCTTTTTCCACTTCACTATTTAGCAGTTTGAGAGGTTTCTCAATGCCAGCTGCCGTAGATAGTTTTTTGTAGCCTATTGGTTGCTTTTTTGCTTCTTGCAAGCTAGGCATTAATTGATCTTCAAGTGCCACCCTGAATAACTGCCACGTGTGTATACTCTTGGTATGAGCTTAGATCTATTTTGGTTACATTGGCTCTTCTACCCTCTCTCATTACTTCATTTGCCCTGGATCTCCCAAACAAGCCTGCATCCACACCTCATAAGAAAGTTTGTTCATTAGCTGCCCTTCATACTTATCACATTCCTTATATGGATGCCCTATAAGTCTACAGCAGAAACATAAATCTAGTAGTCTCTTATAACCTACTAGGATCAAGTGTCTTTTTCCCCTTTATGCTCTAAATAAATGATTTTTTTTTTCAATGGTTATATGATATCAATTGAGACTCTTGCTCTAGCATATTAACCAATGTACTACCCTTCTTCATCTACATCAATTTCTTATACTGTACCAATGGTTTCCCTTAGAATTCTAATTGTTTCATGTTCCATACATCCAACTGGGACATTGTGGAATTGCACCCAGAAAATTGAGTGCGTGGATGATTGCTTTGTTATTTGTTATGCCACTTGGCTCTTTTTGAGGACTATCAACGCTCATTCAAAATGCCAAGGCCCTCCTGATAGAACTCTTCTCTTATTTGCTTTGGAGGAAAATTCGAACATGAATGTCTTACTTCCTAAGCTTTCGACTTTGAACCTCTCGACTATTCTCCATATTTGTTGTAGCACTGACCTAAGACCCTCCCTGCTAATTCCTCTTGGATGCAAAACTTTTCCCAGCAGACATCTAACCACTAGCTTCCTTCTATTTACCTTTCATGATATCTCCAATGGCAACTTTACTCTTATTACCTTCCTCTAATATAATTACTTTGTACTTACGAATTAGTTCCTTTGTTTCTATGAGACCCTAATTTTAAAGACTATTATATTAACTCCTTGACTACATACTAATCACTTTGTAGATAAAAGCTCACCATCTCTATTAAATAACTCAAACTAAAGAAAAGGTGCAATTCATGAGCGATTTCTCCGCTCTATAAGCTACTATCCTTCCATTCTAAGTTCTCTTTTAGAGAAAGAGGACCCTCACTTTGCTAAAAACCACTCACCTGCTCCCTTAGAGGCAAATAATTTGAAAAATGAGGCATTTGATAAATTTAAGGTAGATTTGGGTGAGAAAGATTTAGATATTTTCGGTAAAAGCCATGTTTTTTTATGTAGAGAGTGTTTGGGGCAGCAGCGCTATCATGTATTATTCTAGGGGAATATCCCCTGGAATAAAGCATGGAGAGCAACGCAGCTGTCCCAAACGGACCCGTAGTGTATTAAAATATTTCTAAAAAATTTCACATTTTGAAAATTTCCTTAACATTAAATTATATTTTTCATTCTCAGGTGTTAGAAATGAATTTGAATTTAATGTTGACCTTTTTATAACCTTCTGTCATGTATCAAGTAATATTGGAGTATTATATAATTAAAATTTAATTGATTATTTCTCATCCAATAACTACTGATCATAATGTTATGAACAAAACTTAACACAAAGCCGATCCTAGCACAAAATCTAAATACGTATACAACTATTAAGTAGTATCAATTATTTGAAAAGAATAAAGGTTAATAATAAGTCTTAGCTAGGCGTTAAAAAAATCAATAAATAGTTGTAACGTAAAAACATATTTACTCTATACAATCAAAGTATAGAGGTTAAAATTCTTATGAATATCAATAAAATAACATTTTCTAGCGTCTAATTGAATTTCAGAAGAAGTGTAGCTTGTGAAGGTAATAAAAAGTTTTAAGTGAATAGATTAGTAACGTTAGAACTTGGTAATGATAATTAAAATAACGAAATCTAAAACATTTTATGACATCCATGAAGGTTTTGACTAGTTCAAGTATCCCTGAGCTCCATCAAAATACAGACTATCTTGAGTTGCAAAGCTGAAGAATAAAATGAGAATGGATTGTGTCTAAGGTGGACAGTGTTTAGTTACTTCATATTGGAGGTTTACAATATGTTTAATTGCACTAATTTGAACGGATTAGCTATCAGATCATAATTATAACTTTGAAAAAAAATAATAAATTTTATTCTCAAATAATTTATTCAGGTTGGTTTTGGTATTTTATCAAATCCAACGATGGTATTAAATTAATTTTAGGTTTAGGTTATTTCAACTTAAATTTTTTACATAAATTTTGAGTCATTGGTCTAATGCAATCTAATGGTGGATAAATTGACATCATTGAATGCTATTTGATTTTTCAGTATCTACCATTGGATTGCATGAAATTAATGACTTAAAATTTTCAATATCTATCATTTAATTTGTATCATTACAAACCACTGTAATTATTATTTTGTTTGTTAAATTATTACAAACCAATCATGAAATCACTACAAGAAAAATAGTTATTTTTTAGGAAAATGCCTTTCCAAATACGCAAATGGTTTTAGAAAACTCAATTTTAAAAATTCATGTCGTTTTGTTGTATTAAATCGCATCAGAAAAACAAAATTTGGATTGGTCGTCAGAAAAAAAAATTGTTTTCGACAACAATGCTGTCAGAAATAACATCATATTCCCTCGGAAATAATTCCTACAGAGCCAAATGATTATATATTTCTAGCTATATTTACCGATGGAAATAGCATTAGATATCCTGCAACCATAGTTTACCCTAAAAAATACAAGATACACATAAAAAAATATGCTTCTTTTTCCCCTTCATCACCGATTTAATTTATTTAATGTTACTGTTTCATAAGCCTTTGTTTTTTCTGAAGTATTTGAATTACCAATGCAACTTAGTCAACAAAATAGTAATAGTAACACATAGAATACATTAAATGTAGCTTCATTAATTTCAAAAATTCATATAAATCCCATCCACCAATCAAAGGTACAACAAAATATCAATTTTAATTGCATATTTTGCAAAAAAAAAAGAAAAATAAAAAAGGGAAAAAGGGATCTCAATTGAATACTCAAAATGATCTCATATATTGAAATTTTACAAGCATCTTCCTCCGAGACTTCTTCTCATTCTCTTAAATGTTGGCCTCAACCTCATCTTCTCCATCCCCATCATCATCTTCATTCAACAAAACAGTGTTCTATATGAAGGAAGAAATTTTAATCATTAAATTATCAAATCAGTAACAAGTATAACAATATGCTGTATCACTTTATATAAAGCTGAGCATAGTTACTATAACCGAGATCTGCTTAAGAAGCCTAGCAAAATATGAGACTTCAGCATTGGATAACAGTCATCAGTGCAATATTCTGTATGCTATATTTGGAGTCACCAGCTGCAGTTGATTCTAAATTAACAAAATGTTTACTAACCCAAATGTTTGAAAATAAGTCCCTATGCAAGTTGTCCAAAAGTGCAACAGCACCATCGATGGTGGGAGACACCACATATCAATGAAGCTGTACAATGTGACACTCGTCATTGAAGAATTTCAATGTTCTTTAATGAATAATTAAATACCAGAGGCAGACTTGAACGTACGCAGGAATAAGAACCTTGTTCAGATTATCTCGATAAAATTATCTCTAATCTCTATAAGGTATGTACTTTATGAGATCCCAAGTTACTATCACAATCACTTTGGGCTGTAGTTCGGTAGGAATGATACAACAAAGTGAGGCTCTATCCGCTTTTACACTTCAACTAAATTGACTTGGGGATTCTTAACCCATAAGTAAGTGTCTTGTGAAATGAATTAGTAAAGAACCAATCATTTTAAAAAAGTAACAATAAATTTAGTATAAAATATTAAATCTTAAATCATATAAATACATTGATGATTCACAGCATGGACTATTTATTTACCTTTGAATTAAAAGTAAAGGAGTTAATTGAAGAATTATTGACTAAAGAAGCTCACTTTAACGGGCATGCATCACTGTGAAATTCACGCGAATTAAATGAACGAATAAAGCATGCATTGATATTTAATGTAAAATATGCTATGCATGACTTGTGAAATTTAAGTGGTTTAAATGCATGAACAAAGCAGGAATTAATATTAAATGCAAAGCATGTATTTGTTGACTTTTGAAGTATATAAAGCAGGAATTAATATTAAATGCAAAGCATGTATTTGTTGACTTTTGAAGTATATATATATAGAGATTAGAGAGAGAGAGAGAGAATAAATGCATGACTTGTGAAATTTAAGTGGTTTAAATGCATTTACTATAAAATATGCTTTAGAATAACCAACTTGAATTGTTTGATGTCTTTCTCAGAGTAAGAAGTGAAACATAATCAACTTGAATTCGGGAAATCTATTCGAAATCTTAGTAAAAAATTAGATTTGTTTTCTCATGTTTGTTTTTCACAAAAAAATATCAATTAAAGTGGGGGGTTTCCTCAAACAACAAGAGGTTAGATCAACTGTTCAATCAAATGATAGTGAGTGTTTTTCATCTCTTCTTGAAAAATAAGTAGGCTATTTCTTTACAAATTTGTACTTAATTTCATATGTGGCAATTTTGTCAAGATCTCTTTCTTAGTTGGGAGGAAGAATTTGCACGAATTATATTTTTTGAGGAACGTAACAAGAGAGAATTAGATTTGATTAGACAATATGTGGCTGGCAAACAAGGATTGATTTTTTATCAAGGTACGGATTGTATCATCAAATATTCAATTTGATTCCACAAGATTTGGTTTCATTCAAGTAACTGATCCTATCCAATTGAAAGGATTTTCTGATCAATCCAAATATCATTTCGATTCCATTAGTAATGACGATTCGGAAAAATCACAAATTGATCAATCAAAGAAAGATTCAACAACTAAAAGAAAGATCGATTCTTTGGGATCTTTCTTTTCTTCAAGCGAAACGAAGAGAGATAGAATCCAACCAATTTCCTAAATGCCTTTCTCTCTCTCTCTCTCTCTCTCTCTCTCTCTCTCTCTCTCTCTATATATATATATATATATATATATATAGTCCTTCTCTTGAGGACATCCTCACTTTGATTTTACTAAAATTTAAAAAAATACAGATTCTAATACATTAAAGAATATATTTTTTGTATGTTAATAGCATCCTCATTTTATTAAAATGAGGATATTTTCACTACATAATTATTTTATGTATATAATTATTATATATAAATATACACGATTTCTTTATAGTAAGTTTGTACTTGATAAAATGCAGTTATTCGCACTTGAGAATATTTTTATAATTGTAGAGTCCTTATTAAGTGCGGCTATCTGCTTTATTGCAATGTAAAAAATTTTAATGTTATATAGACATGATTTTGCACTGTATAAAATGCGAACATGCGCTACTTAGAATAATAATATATACATTGAAATCAGTATGAAGGAATAAACTTGTTATGCTTGATCAATAAAACTCACATGAGCAAAGCAACGATGTGCTCAACGTAATCTTATCATATAAATGGGCAAAGTAGCAAGCAGGGACCGGAGACAATGTGCTAAAAGCACCATAAACATCTAAAATTTCATCTTAAAACAAAAACTTTATATATATATATATATATATATTCGGGCTTAATGGGCTGGTTTCAGTGAAATTTGCCCTTGGGCTGCTAGAAAAAATCAATGGGCTGGTCGTCATTTAGAGTTTTAGGCTTGTGTACGAAAATTTAGCTAACGGGTTAAAGTTACCGTTTCGGCCTACAGTTTCCCGCCAAATTTGAGCAACGCGCCATTTGCCCCCCGTATTCTTCACTCTTCAGTATCTCTCACCACCCCCAAACGAATAAACCCTAGAATTTATTTTCCTTCACTTTCCCGAGAAAAATTAAGCCGAGAAACCAATCTAGAAAATCAAAACAAAAATGAAAGGCGGCACACTTCAAATTAACTGGCACGACACAAAACCAGTCCTAACCCTAGATTTCCACCCGATATCCGGTTTCCTCGCCACCGGCGGCGCCGACTACGACATCAAGGTTTCCGCTTTTGCCTTTCATTTTTGTTCTTTTCGTTTTCAAATTCGTCGGTGCAATTTTGATCTGAAGTAGATTTTGTTGAATCATTTGTATCAACTCATGTCATTATTTAGTGCTTCATTGATAGGTTGTTTGATAAGTCGATCCAAGCCATTTAAAGTGATTGGCAGCTATCTCTGATTGTGTTTGATGAGAATTTAAAATATGGGTCAATTTTTTGTATTTTCAATTAATTAGAGCCATTTACTAGGATTAGTAGACAGATATTTTCTAATTTCGTTTGTTAGAATAATGCATATGATGTTGTGTTTGGTATACGGTGTTCTGTTGGTCTGGGCGGAAGAGAAGGAGGGAAGGAAGAGAAAGCTAAAAAGGATTAAAAAGAGATAGAAAGGAAGAAAATGGTTGTCATTGTTAATTATTGGGTAGGAGAGAAGGAAAGAAAAGACTTGCTGTGTTAATTTTTATATATTTATAATTTATACCAAAAGTTAAGATTAACTGTAGAAAGGGTTATTTCCATCAAACAGCTTTATGCTTCTCGTCACTCTTCCACCATTTAGAGAAAGATTCATTTATGTGGGTTTAGAGAGATGGGAAGCCTACCACACAGCGAAATGATAAAAACTATTATACCACTGGGATCAAGTTGGAACAACTGAAATTTGATTTTTTTCCCCCTTGTAGTTTCTTAACTAAACAGTAGGGATGAAAACAATGAATTAATTCTGGGGTGAAACTAATTAGCGTATTTGGTTCTGTTGAATTTCTGTTATCATTCCAAATTTTCAACTCATATCTCTGGTTTTGCGTCTCACACTTTATTTATAGCAGTCAGATTTTCTTTTGAGTTGTGAAGTCTTACTCGGGCTGGACTAACTCCAAACGTTAAACTTTCAGATTTGGCTAATAAATTCAGGCGAAAAACAGAAGAAAATCCCAACAGCTTCTTATCAAAATAGCCTCTCTTATCATGGTTCTGCTATAAATATCCTTCGCTTCTCTCCTTGCGGTAAGGGCATAATTCTTTTCCTCAGAGTTGCATGCTCTTATAGATAATGTGAACTGATTTATCTGTAATAACAACATGGTATTTGAATAACATACATATTTGCGTTTATATTTTTCATACAATCTGTTTTCCATTTTGTGTGATACTGTTATTGTTCTCCTATGGGAAGGCATTGTCCATTTGTGAAAGGTGGCGCTGGATAATTTCATTTTTCCTCATCAGTGTGAGATAGGAAGTGGGAATGATTTTCAGAAAGAAATTATGGTTTTGGTGTTGGTTTGCTGATGAGTTACACTCAACTAGTTAGAGAATGTCACATAATATATCCATATATTGTCTGGACAAAACTATCGAGGTTATCTTGTCTCAATAATTTCTCTTACTTGGTTTAAGTGGATATTTACCCACTAGCCTCTTGATATGCTTTTAATGCTTTCTGCATTGCACTGTATGAATGATATTCTTCCTGATGATGGGATCAATATTTTGCTATTTTGCAGGAGAACAACTTGCTTCTGGTGCCGATGGTATGACTATAATTGTCTTCATCAATTTGTTCTTTTACATATGATCTGAACCCGTTATATGGTTGTGAAATAGTATCTTTGACCAAGAATATCTTAAATTAAGTTTTCCATCTGCAGGTGGCGAGCTGATCATATGGAAGTTACACACAACAGAAACTGGACAAGCATGGAAAGTCCTCAAGAATTTGTCGTAAGGCCTTTCATCTACTTTTGTAGTTACACTTCTCTTTGCAGTCATGCATGAAAAGTTTTTCCTTTAAAGAACTGGCAACATACAGAGGTTGGGCTCATTTGCTCTTTCTGATCCTCAATTAGGCTGATAAGTGCTGAATCAGAAGGCTTTTCTTATTGTTATATGAGAAAGATTCTACAGAATTCTACCATGCTTTTGAGTACATAACAAAATTAATGTGTCATATTCATCAATATTTATATATAAAGATATAAAAAAAAAAAGGAAAAAAGCACAACAACATAACTTCTGCCTAACAGACTGATTATTAGATCTTTTTGTGATAGATTTCACCGCAAGGATGTTCTAGACCTGCAGTGGTCGACTGATGGTGCATTTCTTCTCTCTGGATCTGTTGACAATTCTTGCATCATTTGGGATGTTAACAAAGGTAATAAAGAGTTCATAAAGATGCACTTAATGTGATTTATTATATTTTATGCTTAACAATCTTTGTTTCTGATCTTCAGGTTCAGTTATTCAGATATTAGATGCTCATTTCCATTATGTCCAGGGTGTGGCTTGGGATCCATTGTCCAAGTATGTTGCCTCTCTTAGTTCAGATAGAACTTGTCGAATTTATGCCAATAGGCCTACAAAATCAAAAGGTGTTGAGAAGATGAACTATGTTTGTCAGCATGTCATTACAAAGGCAGGACAGCATTCAACTGATGATTCTAAGGTTAAAGAATTGTTAATTATCTCCAGTTGCTTTGTAGTATGAATGGATTCTAATAAACCCTGTTCTTGAGTTGACATGCAGTCTGCAAAAAATCATCTCTTTCATGATGAAACACTTCCATCATTTTTTCGAAGACTAGCATGGTCACCTGATGGATCATTTTTACTTGTACCAGCAGGTAAGAAACTAAGGATTCCAACTCTAATTCAATATTAATGTCAACGGTTAGTTATTTCTATCTGATTGTCGGGTGTCTGGAAAAGCTTGTTTCTGTAACATTGATATCTCTGGGAGTCTGTTGTGTATGTAAAAACAGTGAACAAAAAATATAAGAAGGCTGAATAATTTATCTATATTGATGTACAGCCATTTAAAGAGCTTAACTAGGAACAAAAAAAGGCAGCCAATTTCCCTAATTAAGGAGAAATATACTAGTCAACTAACTACCCTAATATAGAAGAAAATAAATATTGATTCCTAAGATTACTAATACAGCTCATAAACCTCTAAACTAACTAAATATAGAGTATAACAAATATGGTACATAATCACAATTATTTACGAGATCTTTCAACACTCCCCCCTTAAGCTGGCATGAAGATGTCACTCATGGCAAGCTTACTAACTAGATTCTCGTGTTGCACCTTGGGAAGACCTTTTGTTAGTATATCTGCTATTTGGCTAGCAGTGGGTATGTAGGACATACATATCACACCACTATCTATCTTCTCCTTGATGAAATGTTTGTCAACTTCTACATGTTTTGTTCTGTCATGTAGAACTGGATTATGAGCTATAGAGATTGCAGCCTTGTTGTCACAGTAAACTTTAATAGGTGTTGGTATAGGAATCTTCAATTCTTCTAGGAGTCTTTTTATCCATAACACTTCACAGAATCCATGTGCCACAGAGCGGAATTCTGCTTCAGCACTACTCCTTGCCACCACACTTTGTTTTTTACTTTTCCAAGTAACCAGATTTCCGCCTACAAAGGTACAATAACCTGAGGTGGATCTTCTATCATGTATATCTCCTGCCCAATCTGCATCTGTGTAGGCCTCTATCAAAAGATGTTCTCTTTTTTTGAACAAAAGTCCTTTTCCAGGAGTTCTTTTGAGGTATCTCAAAATTCTGAACACGGCTTCAAAGTGAGTAGGTCCAGGTGAATGCATGAATTGACTCACAACACTCACTGCAAAAGCCATGTCAGGTCGAGTGTGAGCCAAATAGATTAGTCGCCCTACCAATCTTTGATAACGTTCTTTGTCCATTACCTCATTAGCTGCTGCTGTTTTCAACTTTACATTAGGTTTGATTGGCGTATCTGCTGCCTTACAACCTGTCATTCCTGTTTCTTTGAGTAAATCAAGCACATACTTGCGTTGGTTGACAAAAAATCCCTCCTTGGATCTTGCAAACTCCATCCCGAGAAAATATTTCAGCTTTCCCAAGTCCTTAATATCAAATTCGACTTCAAGTTTTCTCTTCAAGTTGCTAATCTCAAGAGAATCATCTCCTATCATGATTATGTCATCTACATACACAATCAAAATAGCTACTTTACCTTTGATGGAATGTTTGAAAAACAGGGTGTGATCAGCTTGGCTTTGAGAGAAACCATGTCTCTTGATAACGTCACCAAAACGCTCAAACCAAGCTTTAGGAGACTGCTTTAGTCCATATAGAGACTTTTTTAATTTGCACACTTTGCCTTTTCCAAGTTTTTCTTCAAATCCGGGTGGCAGGTCCATATATACTTCTTCTTGCAATTTTTCATTTAAAAACGCATTCTTTACGTCAAATTGATGAAGTGGCCAGTTGAAGTTAACTGCAAGAGAAAGAAGTACTCTAACAGAGTTAATTTTAGCAATAGGAGCAAAAGTCTCTTGGTAATCAATACCATGAGTTTGAGTAATTCCTTTTGCTACTAGTCTCGCTTTGTATCTCTCCACACTTCCATCAGCTTTACACTTCACCGTGAACACCATTTTGCACCCAACTGTCTTTTTGTCTTTGGGTAGATCAATGACAGTCCAAGTGTTATTTCTTTTAAGAGCATTTATTTCTTCCATCACAGCTAATCTCCAACTCGGGTCACCTAATGCTTCCTGAACAGTTCTTGGAACAAACATATTAGAAATTCTAGACACAAATGCTCTATGATTTTTTGGCAGTTTTTCATATGACAAGTATTGTGCAATAGGATGTTTAGTGCATGTTCGGATTCCTTTTCTTAAAGCAATTGGAAGATCAAGATCAGAAGGAGTGGAAGTAGATGGAAGGTTACTCTGAGTTGTAGGGTCATTATTCGGCAAAGCTGATTGAACATCTGCTGAAGGAATAACTAGGGCTGCAGTAACTTTATGGAATTTTTTCCTAGTATAAACCTGCAGCTCATGTTGAGGATTATGATCTACTGGATTATGATCCGTTGGAAGTACTTCTCTCCCTGTCTCTGATAAAGTAACATCTGGCAAAGTAGGATTAATAGTGCTAACACTAGTTTCCATATCAGAAGTAGTTAAAGAAATAGGTAAAGTTTCCCAAAAATTATTTTCTTCAACTAAGTTCTCCCCCTGAAGAGAATTTTTCTGAAAAAAAGAGTGATCCTCAACAAACCTGACATCTATGCTTTCAAAAAATTTCTTTGTGACTGGATTAAAAGACTTGTACCCACGTTTATTAGAAGCATAACCAATAAAAACACATTTTTCAGCTTTGGGATCAAGTTTTGAGCAAAACAAATTTGGGACATGCACATAGCAAACACATCCAAAAACCTTTAAAGGGAGATCTGCTGTTATCTTAGATGTGGAAAAATAATTTTTCAAAACTTGTAAAGGTGTTTGAAGTTTCAGAACTCTAGAGGGCATTCTGTTTATTAAATAAGAAGAGGTTAGGAGGGCATTAGCCCAAAGATATTTAGGAACATTCATGGAAAACATAAGTGCCCGAGCAACTTCAAGTAAATGCCTATTTTTTCTTTCAGCGATATCATTTTGTTGTGGTGTGTCACGACAAGTGGATTGATGCATAATACTTTTTTCCAAAATAAATGTTCTCAAATATTTGTTGAAATATTCAGTCCCATTATCCGTTCTTAGAATGCCAATTTTTGTTTGAAATTGATTTTCAACCATGTGGAAAAAATCTTTAAATCGTTGTTCAACTTCAGATTTCTTTTCCAACAAATAAACCCAGCAAACTCGTGTGTGATCATCAATAAATGTTACAAACCATTTTTTTTTCAGAACGTGTGTTAACTTTGGATGGGCCCCAAACATCACTATGCAACAAGTAAAATGGTTTTGAAGCAGAATATGGTTTTATTGGAAACGAAACACTATAACTTTTAGCTAAATGACAAGCTTCACAATGAAGTTTTGAACAATCGATACCTTTAAATAATTCAGGAAATAAAGATTTGAGATATGGAAAGCTAGGATGCCCTAATCTTTTATGCCATAACATAACTTGATCATAGACAAAGCTTGAACTTGTATTACCTAATCCATGAGCTGTTTTATTCCCAGAATTAGTTCCATCATAGTAGTACATCCCATTTATTTCTCTAGCAGTTCTAATCGTCTTCCCCGAGGTCTGGTCCTGAAAAACACAATTGGAACAAGAAAAAAGAATGGAATAATCAGAGTCTTTAGACAATTTGCTAACGGAAAGAAGATTACATGCAAGTTTTGGAACATGTAAAACTGATTTCAAAGAGATTTTTTCTGAACTTTTAATGTTTCCTTTGCCTGCAATAGGTGAAAAACAGTCATCAGCTATTCTGATTTTTTCTGAACCGGAACATGGATAATATGAATCAAACAATTGAGAACAGCTTGTCATATGATCAGAGGCTCCTGAATCTATGATCCAAGGAGTAGTACTTCCTAGAACAAATAAAGCCAAAGAATTACTACTTGTTTGTGCCATAGAACCGATAGGAGCATTAGATGATGAGCAAGATTTCAGTAGTTTAAGGAGATGACTTAATTGCTCTTTACTAAATGGAGATGACTCGGCCTCATTTGCTGTAGGTGTGCTGCGTTCACCAGATTTTTTTGCCTTACCATTAGGTGGTTTACCATGCAACTTCCAGCATTTTTCACGAGTATGGTGTGGCTTTCCACCGTAGTCACATTGCAGGTTGTTTTTGTCTTCTGCACACTAGTTTTGAGAAGTTCTACTGCTTACTTGAGCTTCAGAAATAGCCAGCGCTGATCCTTCCATGGACGCGGTTGAATCTGCAGTCTTCTTTCCCAACATCACGTGTCTCCGACTCTCTTCTCTCCTTACCTCTGCAAAAACTTCACCAATTGGGGGCAGGGGATTTCTTCCAATTATTCGGCCACGGACCTCATCATATTCAACATTTAGACCTGCAAGAAATTTGAAGATTCGGCCAGTATCCACTATCTTCTTGTACTGGTTGCAGTCATCATTTGATTTCCACTCATAATCATTGAATAAGTCCAGGTCCTGCCAAATCCGTTTAAGAGAATTGAAATACTTTGTCACAGAATTCTCACCTTGGCAAATTTCCCCAAGTCGTAGGGTCAACTCGTAAACTTGGGATTGATTTCCAAGATCAGAGTACATTTCTGAAACATTATCCCATAATTCCTTGGCTGTAGAGTAACACAAGTAGTTTACACTTATCTCTTCAGTCATGGAATTGACCAACCATGTCATTACCATTGAGTTTTCAGCATCCCAAATGGCATAAGTTTTGTCATTCACGTTAGGCTGCTTAGTATCGCCTGTGATATAGCCAATCTTTCCTCTTCCTCGGAGATACATGCAAACAGATTGTGACCATCGAAGAAAATTATCACCGTTTAGTCGGATTGTAGTAATCTAAATGGGATGGTTTTCAGATGTATTTCTCTGAGGTTCGGACTGAGATGGCTGAAGAGGCTGGCTTGTCCCAGACGTGACTTCAGACATTTTAGAGATAAAAAGAAAAAGGATTCAAATCTAGGATTTTTGCCCTGATACCATAAAAACAGTGAACAAAAAATATAAGAAGGCTGAATAATTTTTCTATATTGATGTACAGCCATTTAAAGAGCTTAACTAGGAACAAAAAAAGGCAGCCAATCTCCCTAATTAAGGAGAAATATACTAGTCAACTAACTACCTTAATATAGAAGAAAATAAATATTGATTCCTAAGATTACTAATACAGCTCATAAACCTCTAAACTAACTAAATATAGAGTATAACAAATATGGTACATAATCACAATTATTTACGAGATCTTTCAACAGTATGTCATGTTGCACTCTTTACCTTCTCTTGTTGATGTATCATATCAGACTTGATGCATGTGTTTTCATAAAAGTACACTTTTATAGCATGTATTTTGAACCAAGGGTAATAGATTGGTTAAAGTGTTGGTTGTTCGGGTCCTGTGGACAGCTTTGCATGGGTTTGGAACTCACAGCTTTGTCTTTTAGCTTGGAATTAATCTATTCTTCAATAAAATCCCATAATTTTTCACTATTAATGTATGTATTTATTGGGAGCAGACAGCTAGGACCAAATGAAAGTGTTGCTTTGTTAGTGACTTCTTGTGTACTGAAAACAATTTGATTATGTGGTTCTTTCTTGTATATGTTAAACATATATTCATATCATCCCTTCTTTTCTAAAATGAAACAACGAGTAAATTACTAGAACAGGGACAAACTACCATGTTACTTCTTTTTTACTGCTGCTCCTACTGCATGTGTATAAATGTGGTAAGAAATGAAACTTCATCATTAAGGCGCAGACTGTGCATTACCTGTTTACTTTTGAGTAATTGAGATGCAACCTAAGTCCTGGGAATATTACCTTGTATCTTCCGTTTAAGAATCTAATCTTTGGCTCATCTGATTCTCCTGCAAGACAATTATAAATTATCACATCTGGATCCTTATATTTCCTCCAATGGTGACTTTATTTGCTATATATTCATGAAAGTTGTGTGTATTATCCTGTTGACATTTGCAGGTTCTTACAAAATTTCATCTACATCCGAATCAATTAATTCGGCTTACATATTTTCCAGAAAGGATCTTTCAAGGTAATACACTTAAACCGTATTATTTGGGTTCAGAAATCCTATTTACTTGAGCTTCTTGGTTTTTATCCATTACAAATGGGGAATGAAGCCTGATTTCTTTAATTCATGATGGGCTATATTAATGTGTTGCTCTGCAGACCTGCTTTACAGCTCCCATGTGCTAGCAAACCTGTTGTAGCAGTTCGTTTCTGTCCTCTGGCTTTTAATCTTCGGGAATCAAACTCGGGTACTTTTATGCTGATGTGCCCCCCATTTTAATAGTATTTGGTCTTATCTTGGCTTGGCAATTGTTTTATGATGATCCCAACAGTCTTCTCTTACTTATGCAGCTGGCTTCTTCAAGCTACCTTACCGCCTCGTCTTTGCCATTGCAACTCTAAATTCATTATATATCTATGACACAGAGAGTGTTCCACCCATAGCAATCTTGGCTGGCCTTCACTATGCAGCCATAACTGACATTGCATGGTAAAGTTATTTTAGTTATCATGCAACTTTCTCCTGATTAATGTCTGTAAGTTGTTGCTGTGATCAGTATTGATGAGATTTTATGCTGTGCTGATTTGGTTCCTTTATCTACTGTTTGAAGGTCAAATAATGCTCATTATTTAGCTTTATCCTCTCAAGATGGTTACTGTACCTTAGTAGAATTCGAAAATGATGAACTCGGAATGCCTATCTCCTTGTCAGGTTTGACAGCCATCTTTCATTTTCTTCTACTTCAATTAATTTACTTCCAGCCTTCATCGCTTTCTTAAAGAATCAGCTTAAATCCATTGTTGTAGGAAATAAAGTCAGTAAGGATGAGAACAAGAGCCCTCTTGTAAAGAAATCAGAGGACATCATACATGAGACGAGTACTAATGATAAATTAGTTACAGCAGAGAGGAAAGAAGCAGACAACAGGAAAACAGAAGCAGAAACAAAAGAGGATAAAACTGCAATTAATGGTTCTATTGCAGCAGATAGCAGACTGATTGAACCGGAGAGGAATGAAGCAGAAAGCAGGAAAGCGGAAGCTGAGACAGAAGATGGGAAAACTACTACAAATGATAGTTCTGACAGGGCGGAAAGCAGACCAATGGACTTAGATAGAAATGAAGTAGATAATAGAAAAATAGAAACAGAAAAGATACAAGGGAAACAGGCTCAATCAGCAAGCTCAAGGAGTATTGCTATCCAAAATAAGCCGGCCAAGAGGCGCATTACTCCCATGGCTATTGATCCATAACAACTGTGAAATTAACCTCTGTAAATTAGTTTAATCAAAGTTCTGTCAGCAATTCTTTTTCTGCAATACTGGATGTATAATATAGATATTTAATCAAATCTCGGTTACTAATGCTGAAAACAGTCAGATCACTGACCTTGTTTTCCAATATTCGTCTTCTGTATTTCAATGGGTTAAGAAAAAAATCTTCTTTACACTGTTGGATTCAATGAGATGATGAGTATCTTTATATTTTAATTATGATTTTTTTTAGCAAAAAGTTCTTACGCGGTGTTGTTTATATTTGAAATATGTAATTCCTGAATTATGTCAACGCTTGGGCTATTTCATGGCCAAGCTGTTAAAACTTTATTATTTAATGGAGATTTTACAACTTGGAATTTACAGATTGATATGTATGCATAACTTTTAGATGCTTGCAGGACTTTATAAAGAGTTGTATTTGCCAGTGGTGATTGTTGTCATGTCTTTCACTCAGTATCATGATCTTTCTACGCTTTGCTTGAAATTTACGAAAAGGAACGTAACACTATAACAGTGCCACAAAATAAGTTTGACAGGTTTTTATTTGAAACCAATTACTTCTGAAAACATACGGAAAGGATATCAGATGCTCATTTATTATTCAGCAGGTTATTGTTAAAGGCTGATCTTTTTGCCGCTTACACCGCTCATTTGCATGATTTTCAATCAGGACTTGTGCTCAAGATGGTAATGACTGGATCCTGATGAGGAAGCTGCAAATTCAGAAGCTTGAGGAAGATCTTGTAATGGTGTAGAGTAAGTGCTTCCACCTGTCATATCATTTTCTTTGATCTTTTCCTGAATATGCACAGCTTCTTCAACAGATAAAATCACAGCTTGTTGATGATGGGGACCTGGTATGATTGTTTCTTGGATTTTGACATGTTCATCTATGTTTATAGTTTCAGTCTTGTCAGCCATTTTATTCTTTCTCTTTTTGATAAAGCAGCATAGAGCAACAGAGAGAAATGCCAGGAAGAAGAGACCTCCAAGTGAAACAAAGACAACAACTATAACGGTTGAATGATGCCCTGGGGATGGCGGTGGAGGTGGGACTAAATGAGTAGGGGATGGTGGAGGGAGGGGATGAGGCGGCGGTCTCTCAGAGGGTGGTGGGGGTGAAAATGGGTGACTAGGTGGTGTTGCTGGCACTGGCACAGGAAATGGTGGCAGAGGAGTAGGTTTTGGTGGTGGCGGCTTCTTTGGAGGGGATGGAGCATTATGAGGTGGCGCTGCATTTGGAGGGGACGGCGAGTTATGTGGTGGTGCTGCTTTCGGAGGAGATGGAGAGTTGTGAGGTGGTGGAGTATTTTTAGCCGGCGGTGTCTTTGGAGGCGATGGAGCCTTGTGAGGTGGTGCCACGTTTGGAGGGGATGGAGCCTTATGAGGTGGTGCCGTATTTGGAGGAGATGGAGAGTTGTGCGGTGGTGGAGTATTATTAGTTGGCGGTGTCTTTGGAGGCGATGGAGCCTTGTGAGGTGGTGCCACGTTTGGAGCGAATGGAGCCTTATGAGGTGGTGCCATGTTTGGAGGAGATTGAGAATTGTTGGGTGGTGGAGTACTATTAGTTGGTGGTGTCTTTGGAGGCGAGGGAGCCTTGTGAGCTGGTCCTGCATTTGGAGGGGATGGAGAGACATTGGGTGGTGCTGCTTTTGGAGGAGATGAAGAGCCATGGGGTGGTGCTGCTTTTGGAGGAGATGGAGGATTATGAGGTGGTGGCAAAGGGAAGTATGGAAAATAGTAGTTGGAGTTTTGAATGGAAGCCATTGTGATAGATTGAGTTTTTGTGCTGGTGCTCAACTTCTGATGGTGAATATGGCATTTGTTAATGCGTATTTGTAATGCTGACTTACCGCGTGATCTAAGAGTGTCAATTGTTTTATGTTTTGAACTCTTCGAAGGTTTAAGTAACTTGACTCTCAGGCTAAGCTTTTGAAGAGTTGTCATTGATTGCATTAAAAAACACTTCTTCTTTTGTATTGTTTTCCCCCGAAAGAGTTTCTCTGCATTTGTTTAATTATCCTGAAAATAAGAGATGCTACAGATTGATGTGAGAGTTTGTTTTCTACAAAATTGACCAAATTGATGTGACCATGCATTCTTCCTTAAAATGTGCCTCTCTCAACTCTCAAGTTCATGCAGTCATTTTCCTCTTCAACATAGGATAGCTGAGGTCGGTTAAAGGGTTGGAAGATTCCCCCAAATCAACTACTTCCTTTCTTGCCTCTTACAAGTTCTTTATTCTTCTTCTTCTTCTTCTTCTTCTTCTTTTTAAATCATCATTATATGTGAAGAAAATTCAATTTCTTTCATCAGATTCCATATTTCTTGATCATTCAATAAAATTGAACAGCTTTAGTGTTCTTTGCTTTTTGCTTTTGCAGACTTAAATGATTTTGGGGGTTAAGTACTAGCCAATCAGCTGGTTTTCATATTGGATTGCCCTAAAATATTGACATCTCATTTCTGATGCATCTTCATTTACTTTAGCAAAATCCATGAACTCAAAAGCTGGTAAACAATCCATCCATTAGAGAGCTACATGACGCTTGAGAAAACCAGGGAAGATTTTTCATCATTTCACTAAATTACTGAGCAACTCAGTGTCATTTAACTACAATGGTATTTCCTTACTATGAGGAACAGAAAAATTTACATAAATCATGAGCAGCACAAAGACTTCCTACCTAATCATTTGTCTTACTTTTTGAACAATCGTGTGAGAAAGAGTGCACTTCACAACCAAAACTTTGATAACATAACAGATGAGGCAAAAAGGTTACATCTATGGGACCAAATTTTAGTCCCTTCTCACAATACAAAAGAATTTAATGAAAGAATGAAATAAACCAGGCCTCAAAAAACTGTTTTATCCTAGTAATTCTACATTTCTCGGGAAAACAGGGGGTTAGATCAAGAGATCCAAAAAATTGTTGCATCTGTGTTTGCCAAACACAACAGATTTTAGTTAGGGGAAGAATCCAGTTCATCTGACCAACTTCTCCTGGCTTAAGAAAAATGTCCAGAAAGGCTCATTAGCTACAAGTTGCATATTTGTGTCCTTGCTGAGGTTCAGCTGGTGCTCCTATAATTAGTTTGCTTACTCTTATCTACCGAAGAGGAGCCGTAACTGCTAAGATAAAATAATAATTAATAAATAAATGAGAGAAATGAAATTTTATATGTTGATTTAGATTAGGGGAGTGAGAAAATTTTGAAAGGTAGGTGGGGGTTTCATTTTTCAGAGATCATGTAAGTTGTTATATTCAGATTATACAAATTGGAGAGAGAGAGTTGAAAGTGATGGGGAAAGTGCCAAGATAGTGAAATGGTGACACAATATGAAACAAAAACAATGAACGAGCTTTTTCATTGAAGCCTAGGTGGTGAGAGTAAATAAAGAACGGACAAGTAGAAAGCAGAGTATTTGTTAGAGGAGAAATAAAGGATATGTGACAACCCAGACATTCTGTTCACCGGATTTATAAGGTTAAACTATGCTGAGTCACACCAGTCAAGTAGAAGACAACCAGGAAGGAAAAGAAACTCACCTGAAGCCAATCATTGGAGATGGAGTCCACGATCGTGAAAGAGGCATGAGAAGAAAATTTCATTCCACACATCAGGTACTCCAGGCAGACACCAATGGGCACAGTCAGGTCCCGATTGATTGTCATTCCACTGACCCACATGTGCATCACTTCGAAAAGAAGACAAGGATGTTATATTCAGAACTGTTATAGGAATTTTCATTTTCTTTATCACCTCCAATACAGTGTCTGAAAATACATGGTGTTCCCTTCCATTAGGTTCTGTCATGGGATTCCGGGTAACATTACACAACCTATGAGACTGATCACTGATGCAAAACAAAGCAATATTAATAGCGAAGACTAAAGGAGGATGGAGATAAAATCCCATCTAAATTTGATGCGGATTGGAAGAGGACACATGCAGAAACAGGAAATTCATTCAGCAAAGAGATTTAATGAATAATTAGAGCTTCTAAATGTATGAATGATAAGATCCAATGGTTTCAGGGCCCCCAGTGGCTTTCCTCAAATACACTAAGATCCAAAAAAATAAAAAAATTCATTTTTAATCAGAAATCCTTGAGGTTAGGTTGAAGATTAACAATAGGGGGTTTTGATGAAATTTTTCAACGTCAGGTTTTTCTAATAAAAAGTAAAATTCTTGGGCTTTTATGTATTTAAGGTCTGCGATACTTTCTCATCAAACTTAAATGATGGTTGGTTGCAGCTAATAGCCACTATCCAGGCAAATGGCCTCCTCTAGAATCCATGATTTTTGACAGAACCATAATTTATCAACTTATGAATACAACAGAAAGTTCTAATTATAAACTGCATATATAGCTCAAAAGGGAAACATATGTTGATTCAAAGAGACAAATTGCAACCTAACACATTTTCTTGGTGAAGAATAGCTGTATATAGCTTTAGGGTGATCTTGTATTGCGAACAGAGAAAAAATACAGTTTTTATGAGAAGGAAGAAGGATGATTTGTTCTGCACTTGGAATCAGACTTGTTTGAAGCAACCATATGAAGTGGAAAGCAGAAAATGCTCCAACTTTACAGATTAAGAATATCAACAATGAAGGGATACCTCCAGTGAGATGGCTCAAATGTCCGAAAAAAGACGCGCGTTTTATTTGTGTCTATTGACCTTTCAACCCATGCTGCCCAAGTGCCTAGTGCTAATCTGAAGGCAGTACGAATAGACATTCCAAGCTTCAGTGAATTTCCAACCTGGAAATAGCAACCCCTGTCCAAAACATTTGAGATCATTTTATACTTGAATTAATAGAAATGTTGAATCAAGCAACAATAGGGAAGAGTAGGTCTGCTTGAATGCAGAGTGCACAATAGATCAAATAATAAGATGATGCTCATGCAAAGGAATTATACAGTCATTGCCTAAAAGAAATTCATTAAAGGTGTATATCCTTCAAAGGACACGATTGTTTCCAGATGTTGCACTTACATTTAAAACTACTTCAACACAATTATTCTACAATAGTTTAGAAAGATGTCTTTTCTTCTAGCAGGAACTCACACATCAAGCAAGGAAAGAGGCCATCATTAGCATAGATCGTACCAATAGAGAAAGGAAGAAAGAGAGAACAGCTATAACTTGTCAAATTATACAATAGAAAGAAAAATCCTCAAAAAATATGCCAAAAGAAGATTCGAGGCGTTCTAAACATAAAAAAATTAACTCGAAGATCCATCTACTCTTAAAAGTTCTTTAACCATGTGAATGCTTTTCAATAACTTAGAAGTGTAACATTGATTCTAAATATGTTGATTCAGAAAAGATGACCAAAGCACCAACCAAAATACGGAGCCTAGGCTGGCAAATCTAATTGATGCTATCTTGTAACCATGGAAGATCATTGCATGCAATATCCAAAGAACAGCATTACTATATCCATCAAATCATATTATCGTACTCTTCTAATTAATATAGTACACTATAACTTCATTTGTGAGTAACCATACATAACAAGGAACTTACACTTGAAAAAGCTTCCCTGGCACCCACCACTGTCCTGTGTTGAATATGAGAATGTCTGCATGAAGCCACTCATTGCTGATATTATCCAACTTGTCCAATTTAAGAGTTGAAGTTACCCTCCTTGGGGTATGTCTAGGTATCAAACCATGTTGTACCAAGAAAACCGATCGAAAGAACTCAATAGTAAAATTAAAAGAACTAAACCGCACACATAAAAATCTAATCCGTTTTGTTATCTTATTCCCATTGACTTCATAAACACTCTTCTTATCCTCCACCCCAGTCATAAGGAAGCATATCAATGATTCCCATTGTGTTCTACTCATGGAATCACCAACAAAAACAATCCTCTTATTCCGAAACCTTTCCAAGATACTGTACACATCAAACCTTGGTAAATCACAATTCTTTGGCTTCCACCTCCATTTAAGATAATCATTATCACTCCTTCCATTACCTAAGCAATTGAATCCTTGCTCTGCAAAAGGACATTCTGAAGCATTGTACAATGGATAAGCATCATCCAAAACCCAACTTCCGTTAAAAATATCACAGCCAACCATTGAATTGTTGAATACCGACAAACTATAACCAACGAATTCAGGACTGAGACTTGGAAGCACATATATGTAACCACCAGCAAAGAATATAAGAAAGGAAACAAAGAGCCCAATCACAATAAGCATTCGAGACCATTGTGAGACACAGCTCAATCGATCAGGTCTTGGGCTTGCAGCACTCAAGGCTTTAGGACTTCCAACATTCAGGGGAGACAAGGTGCTTCGGTTGAATGACTTGCTCCTGCCAAATAGTATGGTCTTGTTGATTGACGAGCTCCTATTCAATGATTTACTCTTCCTATAGCTGCTCATTATCTCAATCCCTGACATTGCCAAGATTCAACAACCCACTATTCCAACTAAGCATCATCTTAACAAACCTATCGCTATTATTCAACACACTCACCACCAAAACTGAATTTATTCCCAATAATCCGTCTTTCCATGTGAAACTTTAAGCCCATTATAGAATGAATCAAGGAACCATCAACCGAGCCATTATCATATCAGAATCATTTTATACAACAACCTCATCATCTCAAAGAAACACAAGAGTCCCACAGTACAACATTAGCAATATCCTTAGAAATTATAACAAAAATCTACATTCAATCCAAATATTCAAATTTCACAAGCTCATAAGTCATGTCAGATTTCTGCTAACAACAGATAAAGGACTGATGAAATGACCAAATGAAATGGGCATCCTAAATCTCAAGAAAATGAGACCCAGATGAAAAAGAAAAAATAAATACATTTTAACAATACATAATAAACTTGTGAAGACAAGTAGTAGCTGATCGTTTAATGCAGAGTTGAAGAGAAATTACCATTTGAGTTATTGATAATTTTCTTGACTGATTCAGAAACGGAGTGATGGGTACGGAAAAGTCAATGAATGACGAGGAAATGGACACAGATGAGGGTTTTGAAGTGGAGAGGATCGAAGAGAGAGGTGCTGCAGATGCATGGAAGAAACTGAAAGCAAGAAAAAACAAGAAGGAAAGAAGCGTAGAGAGTGCATATAATAATTCTTGTGGTTGGAGACTCGGCAAAAGTGAGGGTTAGTTTTGGCTTTTGCTAATTTGATTGGAATAATAATCTATCTCATTACTTGCATTTCGAGATTAATATGTATACGTCTTAATTTAAAAAAATATATATGAATTTTTTTATTTCTATTTGTCTTAAAAATGCTTAATTCTTGTGTACGAGCTTTCAATAAATGTTTGAGCTAATATTTGTTTGGTATAACTTATTTTATAATTATAAGTACTTATTTAATCTTAAGGTTTTTATTAAAATTTTTTTATTATTTAGTTATTTTATTGTGAAGATAAGCTACTTCACCTCTATTAGTAAAAGTTTAAATTTTTAGACTTTTAATAATAAAAGTTGAAAAAAAATTTTAAATATTAAAATATTTAAAATATCTTTAACGATGTTATTTCATCATTTTTATGACATAACTTTGAAAAAAATTCCTATTAAAGCAATTTTATAATTTTCAATAAAATTTCCATTAACAATCAAACAATTAAAAATTTTTTAGGTAAAAACTCTACTCATAAAAGTTTTACTAATAAAAACTCTATTTAAATAAGCTCAATTTCAAAAGCTGTACAAAATGAAGGCTTAACAAAAAAAAAAATCTCATTTATCATTTATACATGTGCGGTTAGAATTACTACATATTTATACTCTATAATAATTCAAAGATATTGTGTTAAAGTAAACTAAACATTCCCTTTTTTTTCAACATTCTATATCCAAACAATAATGAATTGTGTTCTTAAAATTCAGCCCCACAAGAATTGAAATCGTTAAAAAAATAATAATAATTGAAATGTTCGATTTTAGTCATTTATACATTTACATTTTATTGAGTGTTTTATATCCAAATAAATGAATCGTATTTATAATGATATCAAAAAAAACCTTATAAGAAATCGATAATTAAAATTTAATTAAAAAACATGTTGCGTATTTGTTAATGTATCATACGTGTTTTGAGAAATTATTTTTCATACATTTTAATAAATCATTATTTTCCATTATAGTAAATAATGGAAAAATGATTTTATGACTTTTTTTCATATTTTTGAAAACTTTGAAATCAACAAGTATTGCTTGAAATTTTAGAGAAGGATTTATTTGAAACATATCATAATTTTAGAAAATAAAACTTTTGATCATTTTTTGATGAAAATACAAAAAGTTCACATCACCACTTGACGGATAATCATTTTGTGGAAATTTTTCACTCCCATACTAAATTTTGTGGAATGTTAAGGGGATCACTTCAATCTTTTTCACATAAAAGTGTTATAATGTGGGGTTTCATTCCTTTGGTTGGATGGAAGAGCACTTCCTCTTACAATTCGAACCCCCATCAAAATATTTTGGGGTTTCATTTATTCTTTAATTATGATACAATTGAGTGGGAATAATTTTTTTCTTTACTAAATATGAGTAAAATAAACGTTTATATTTTCATGAAAATAAAATCAAGACAAAATACAAAAAGTTCACATCAAATATTAATGAGGGTTAAAATTTAGTTCTTACTTTATATAATTTGATAAATTTATAAATATTTGTAATAATCTGATTATAATATCAGTGCCAAAAAAAAAAACTGTTAATGTAAAAAACAATCAACATTTCCAGGTCTAATATCTAATTTGTGGCCTAACTCAACAATTTGTACGAATAAATGGACCAAAGCCACATACAAATGAAACCACTAGATCGGGGTCCATCGCAATAAAACCCTTAACAAAGCTCACAAAGAGAGCTTAGCCCAATTTTATGTTTGGGCTAGCTTAGATCAAAATCTTAAAAAGGCTTTCCAAGCCCAAATCATATCTTAAAATAGATATTATCTATTGAAATTCTTACTTAATTAAACAACCCTGAAGACTTTTAATTTTTTTTAAAGTATAATTTAGCTGTTAAGAAACCTAAAGAGCCACTTTGATTGAGATTTGGTGAGTACGTATAAATATTATAAAAAGAATACCCTTTTTTCTTTGTTGGTTCATTTTGAACCATGGGAGAGTCGGTTTGATTATTTGTGCCTTGAGTCATTGACGGTAGCATGTTTATAGTTTTCACATTATTGCAAAGTTTGATTTTACTTTTAACAAGAGAGATGACTTCTGAAATGAACAAAAGATGACATATAAAATAATGAAGTCCGTGAAAAGCTACACAACCATGCCAAGCTTTTATGTTTATCACTTGTTTGTTAAAAAGGTGATATCTAAATAAAGTTGTCATCTTTTGTTTGCGACTATAGATGACTCAAATTCAATGACTCATTTTTCTTCATTGAAACAGTGCTGCTATACATTCTAAAATTTAAAATATACGAACATTAGAAATCATAATTAAGTGTGAAATTCTACACGAATTTTTGTATGAACATTTATATTTACAATACTATAAAGATTACATTGTTACCATTTTTAGTGTTATAGCTCCGAGTCTGTACAAAACTGACTCTAACATATGTACAAATAGTAAATTTTTTATTTTTATTTTAAGAATAATAAATTTCTAGCTAATTCTCTCATTAAATAAGTTTATAGATGCCATCTTTTAACTGTGGAAATTGGAATACTTGGCCTTATGAATTCAAGTCTATTACATCTACATAATCGTTTCTTCATTTTTTTACCTTATTCTCCTTTTTTATTAATAAAATGACTTGTCTGTTAGTAAAAAGGATTAAAAAAATATAAAGAAAAAAGAGGTATAACCAAATCCAGGATAGAATCTTTGAATTTAATTCCTAGACTTGCTAGAGCTATATATATATATATATATATATATATATATATATATATATATATGAAATAAGTGTGATCCAGTCCTACACATTGACGTACTCGCTGCCAATAACTCTTAGACTGATTTGATTTTCTCAACATATGACAAAATGGGGTTCGATTTTGTCTCACAAAATCACCATAAAAGCAGCCAAGCTAGCTACTCCCTTCGTTCAAACCCAGCTGTATATATAGATCCTCCATTCCCTAGTACCTCACAAATCAACAAAAAAATTTAAATTCCTTAAATTTAAAGGTTAAATTTCAACCCCCATAAACCAAAGAAACAGATTGCATTTCTTCAAATTTAACATCGTGATGTTACAGAAGGTCACTAAAATCAATTATCAAGAAGAATATGATGAGAATTAAATCACATGTGCACTAGAGTAGTTACAAAAATAAATATGAACAAATAAATACCACCATATATAGTGAATTAGTTATATATGACCTTCATTATATTGTCTAGATCTTTAGCAACTATATTTTATTTTCTTTTTAGTTAAATGAAACTCGTATGCAGAAAAATGAAATTATTCGATCCATTTTGGCACTTGCTGCCTCATAATCAATTACCCAAGATTCTATAAATTTTTAATTAATATTACTCTCATTTTGCAGCAAATCATTTATTTAAATCTCTTGTATTTTTCAACCCATTTTCAGATTAATATATGCGCACCCAATTTAGTATCATTGTCTCTATATATGTTGTGTGGCAAACTGCCAAAATCATCTAATCTTTAGCAACTATAGCATAAGAAAGTTCATAACATCACCTCATGCTCTCATGCTTATCAATAATTAATTAATCACCTTCAGCTATCGTAATATCTTTACCATCTTCATTTACTCTCAATATTCATTGTATAGATACGCCGAATTCTTCACCGATGAGAACTCTTGTAATATTTTGAAGTGCGAATTCAGACTATAAACCATTGTTTAGACTTTAGAACCAAAAGGCTCGAGACATCCGCAATTGAGAAATATTATATTTAATTAATATTTTCATTTATGAGTTTTAAACACCTTCCAAAGTGGCATAGATATTCATCAAGCTATGTCATAACAGAATTTATGTAGCAAAAAATTAAATCCTAGCTATGTCATAACAGAATTTATGTAGCAAAAAATTAAATCCTAGCTTATCATTTACCCATTGATGCTAATAGTTTCATGAACAAAATAATAAATAATCAAAATCCCCAACAACAACATTTTTTTTTTAGACTTTTCAATGATCTCACTAAAATTTATTTCATCTGGTATTTCTGTTTCCAAAATCATTCTCACAACTCAAGAACTTTAGCATGAGAATTCCCTGCTTTGAAATTGGCATCAATAATTATTGACTATGGTCCATAAATTAAGGTCAATGATCCTTTAGTCTCCCTAGTTTAAGTTCATTATCTTCTAATCAGACCCTACTATAATTTTAAAACCGTTCAAAAAGTTCTCTATCATTACTCCTGTAACTATTGAATTTAACTTTTCGATGACAAAATGGTATTTTTATCTAATATACCTCAATATTCTAACAAGTTAGACATGCAGCATTTAAAAAAATAGAGAAGAATAAGACAGGTTTTAATGAAAATATTTATATAATGCAGGCCTTTCAGATAATTTTTTAAGGACAAAAACTAAGTATATAATTATTCGTTCAAACTATAGAAACTGAATAGGCATTTTTAGTTTGATTAATTTTTTAACTTTCTCACCTTCCTAAATTTTGAATTTAAGTGCCTAGAAAAAAAATAAATAAAAATTATGGGGCCGGTTTATTGTTTATATATTCGTTTTACTTAATGATGATTATTGTTTAGATGATTAGATCTTATTGTGCTAATCCTTAACAACAACTGCGGCAAAAGGGTAAATAATGATCGCCACTCCTGTGGTGAGTGTCTTCCCAATGCTTGAAGCAATCTATAAACCATTAAGAGTACATTGAATTAATGAGCTTTCTAGCATCCATTTTAGGCCCCAACAAGAGCCAATTTCACTTTTTTCTCTCTTTTTCCATATTTTGGCAATTGAATTATCTCCCTCTCAAAGCAAGTCGCTGTAGTGATCCTGATTTTGAGGACAGCCATGGATGCCTTGAATTTCATAACCCAAATTATAATTTTTTTTAATTTCTCTTTTATTTCTTCTTCACTTTTTGTATGGCGTCGAAAAACGAAATGAAATGAAATTAATGGGTGCTTTCCAAATTTACTAACTATTTTGATAAAGCAAATTTCTCTTGTGACAACAGGCTAACACCCCCTTTTTTGGGCATCTTGCTGGTCCATCATCTAGGGCGTTTGTCTTTGGTCTCTCAAATAAAATTCTTTCTCGGAAAATAACATTGGACTATTTACTTAGGGTTTTGTGATTGTCAGATAATATTTTGCAAAAATTATTTAAACCAAAATGAAATTCCTTACTTGATCCGTTGAGGTTTACGAATATAAATAAATAAATAAATAATAATAAAGCTCCTTAATTCATCCATTGTTTCAAAATTTTTAAATAAAGTCATGACTTGTTTTTTCCTCTCTTCAATTAGGCTTTAATCACCTTGAGTTTCAGCACACTCAAAGGTACGGTATATGAGTGTAAATTTGCCATACTCCTTATTTAATTTTGACTACACATCATTAATGGCTTTCCTAGCACTTTGTCTTCCTCTAGAAATTAATTTGCAGATTTTTTTTTTCATTTTTATTGTGAAACTTTTTTTTTTCCAAAGAAGCTTTTACTGTAAAATTTATTATGTATACGCGCGTCAGAACACGCAAGACTTTTCATTGTCGTCTGTGAACAAGATATGAGATTTTTTGTTCACATCCAAGAAATCTTTGGATAATCTTAATTCATGACCTATGTGACTACTAATAACATGCAAGTTTGTTAGGTTTTGTATAATAAGGTGAGTCCAAGCCATAGTTTATTAAGCTGTGATGTATGACCCATTATTATCTCTCTCAAGATTCGAATTCGGATGATCAACTAAATAATAAATTGATTGAAAATCATTAGGGTAGACACTTGATTATTCTTATAATGTTACACATGTAACTTATAGTGTTATATATGTAAGGAGAATGCCCAGTTACTATTTTGATTAGTTGAATTTATTGTGTTTGTTAAATTCTTTCGTTCATTCTCAAAACTAGCTAACTAATATTTATTATTTTTAATAATTATTTAATTAGTTCTTCGGATTGTCAAGATTAATCACTTAAATAAAAACCCAAAATGCTCACTTTCAGTCTACAAATTGCAAAAATAAATATTTTATGCATACAATTATAATCAATAAATATATGTCTATATTTAAGCCCCCAAAAAAATCCACTATTGAGTATATATTCATTTTATTTTGAATTTTTTAATCTACAAACTCATTCATAACAGTTATGTTTACATCATATGTTTTGGAAACACGCCCAAGGGAAACCCTAAAATGATTGCTTTGTGCATGCGCAAGCTAATAAGTGTAGAACAAAATATTTGATACAATATTGAAAGTGACTTGCTGTGCCTCGCTAGAATACAAAAAAAAATGACATAAGATACAAACTGTGCCATGCACCGTCTGATCGAGGTTGGATGGTGATGCAAATTTTAAAGAGTCAAATCTCTTTCTTTCTATTGATTGGCTCAAGTAAATTTCATGATTGATTGTTCCTCAGGTGCAGAAGCATTGAAATTATATTGCAGGGTATTCATGATAGCAATGAAGTTTAATTTTACAGTTTAATCAAAGTCATGGACATTGGCCTTAGTTGCTTCATTAATTAGGCTACAAAGTAAAAGATAATGGCACGTTAATTGAGTTCGAAGGTTATAAAATGCCTAACAGTAACTCAAATCGCACACTCAATATCATGCTTGAATTTGAATTTTAGTACATTTATTGCCCTATAATTAGATGGCATAGCTTTATATATATATATATATATATATATTCGAAACAAATATTAAGTGTCGGTTGATTAATTAGCATAGTAGGCAATCAATGATTGCTGACAAAAACCCTAGAAAAGAAAAAAAAACATTACCAATCTAATTATGTCACTTTTAGGTTGTTATGTTCTGTTTCATAATGAGGATTAAGATGGGGGGTTTTCAATTTCAGCTAGATGATTAATGATTACAAATAATTAATGGTAATTATAAGCTAAAAGCCTAAAATGCTAAACTGCAATGCATATGTACATATGCAATGATAATTTTTAATTACGGTGACCTTTAAAAGAACAAACAAGAAAAAAGGCTAGCCAACCTATATAGCTATCTTCACGCAATGCCGAAAACACAAAAAGGTCCAACATTGTCTGAATTTCAACAGAAAAAGAGATCATCATCAAGAACTGAATGAGTATTTAATTAACATATGCATAAAAATTAAAGGAGAAGCCCTAGGATTTCAGTGCTTCAAATGGTCACTCACATAAAAAGAGATTGAATTGAAACAAGAACCCTAATAAAAGCTAAATCACTGGTAGCATGTAGGTGCAATTCTTTGACGCAGCTAGACATGGGGTACTTTCGCAGAAAATTAGAAAAAGAAAACTTCAACCCTCTGATTCTTTTCACCTTTTGATCCTTGTGGGCCCGCTCAACCTCTTGCCAATTTTCTCTTTAATTATTATTTTTTGAAAAACATATTTCCGTGTTATTGCATCATATCATCTTCAACCCAAAAAAAAAAAAAAATTCTCTCCTAAAATCTCTCTCTCTCTCTCTCTTAACCTTTAAATCACACCAAGAGTTCTTTTAATTCAAAACCCTTCAAGATGGAACCAAAAGTTTGCTTATGTAACTGATGATTCCATCCCCCCCCCCCCCCCCCCCAAAAAAAAAAAAAAAACATTATATGTAGCACTATTTTCCTCTTTGTTTTAAAGTTTCAATTTGCTTCCCAAAAGCTCCTCCAAAAATCCATCTTAATTATTGCACCATGGATATGAACCAAAACAAGCTCATAAACCATTCTTGGGATGTAGAAATGGCTATGGAAGATCATCAAATATTTCATCATGACCCATCTGCCTTCAGCTCATCATCATCATCATCTCTTTGGCATAGCTTCAATAACTTCCCTCTTCAAACAAATACCCAAATTCTGCCTTCATATTCAAGGCACATCATTCAACCTTCATCATCAACTTTGTTATTTGGTGACCACAACAACAACAACAACAATAACATTATTGATCAAGAAGAAGATGAAGAGCCAGAAGAAGAGCTTGGGGCCATGAAAGAGATGATGTACAGAATTGCAGCTATGCAGCCAGTGGACATAGATCCGACAACCATACGCAAACCGAAGAGGCGAAACATACGAATCAGTGATGACCCGCAGAGCGTGGCAGCGCGTCACAGGCGAGAAAGAATCAGTGAAAAGATCAGAATCCTTCAGAGACTTGTACCCGGTGGCACCAAAATGGACACTGCCTCAATGCTAGATGAAGCCATTCGCTATGTCAAGTTCTTGAAAAGGCAAATTCGGTTACTTCAGTCTAATCAATGCAACATCGTCGGAGATGATCACTACAGCAAATTATCTCTTGGTGCTACCACTAATACTACTATTGCCACTACTACTGCATCAGCCTCCGCCGCCGGCGCCCTGGACCCCATTTTAGGACACAGCCTTCCGTTTAACGGTAACAGAAACAGCTCTTTTTACTTTAATCATCATGAGGTAGGTTGATTAGTGAGTAAAAATTATTTATGGGGTTATTCGAATTTAACTATTGGAGAAGGAATTATTGAAATTTAATGCAATTGTGTGTGTCACCGTGTGTACATATTACATATATGTATAAGTAATTTAGGGAGAGTTCATGTGAAAGAATGAAGGGAAAAGGTAGGTGGTTAGGATATTGTTGACTACAGTGTGTGGAATAATCATAACGGATATCTTGAGTTACGTACAACCATATATATATTATATAATAAGTGTAAGGATTTGGCCGGAAAGTTTGTTTGGCCGACTCTCTTTCCGGGAATAAAACAGTGACGTTTGCTCATCAGACTTTTCTTATATGTCATTATAATATTTACACTCCCTCTCTCTCTCTCTCTCTCTCTCTCTTTCTTATTATGTATGTATATATAAGTACATTGTGTGTGCATATGGATGCGTATATAGTTAGGGTGTCATGTGATTTTGTATTCCCATGAATATATAAATGTGGATTATTTTGTGATGGATATTGTATGAGAATAAGGTAATAAAGGACAAGTACTGAAAGATTAAGCAGCAAAGTTTAGCAAGAGCATGAACAAAAGCTTGGAAGATCAAATCTAATGAAACCCTAGCAAGGTTTTATTAATGGGTTTTCCAAGCCAAAAACTGAAAAGGAGATATCAAAGCGAAGAGACTAATAACTAGGATGATTTAATAGTGGGTATAATTTTTTTTTTTTTTGGTTGGTTTAATCTATTGAATTCTTGTCATGTATGCTCTCAATTAATTATGCAAAACATATACGTACGTACCTGTGATAAGAATACAATAAACGAGATAGCACACACAGTATTAAGATTTTTTTTTAGTTATTAAACTTAAAATTTTGGATCAAAAAGTTTTTTTTTTTAAATAGTATCAGAGCTAAAGTTTCAAGTTCAATTCCTCTTATTTGAAAATTCTTTCAATTTCTTGACTCACTTTGGAGTTCTTTTATTTCTTAGGCCAGCTAAAAACTCTTATTTTATTTCAAACTTCACATAAGAGAATCTATTTTATCATTAATATTATATATTAGGCATTACTTATTAGCTAAAGCTTTCAGATCAACTATTTTTTATACCTTTGCTGTTTTTCCATTTCAAATTTCCTATTTTCTTGTGAAGTTTCTAAAGGATTTGGAAATCAATAATGAGTCGGCAAAGTTTGCTTGGTGCATCGTTCATTTCAAAGCTTATCATCGCTTGTGTAGCCATCCTACAGCCCACATGCAGAGACTGATGAATGCTCGAGATAAATTTATTGTCAAAATTTAATTAGAGGGACTTTATTTATACAGCAGAAAGGAAAGCTCAAATTAGCTCATTCTTGATTTTATTTATTTTGCTTAAATTACTTCTAAAATCCTCAACTTCCCCTTTCTTTTGCTTTTGTTCTTCGTTTTCGTTTTGGTTTTCTATACGAAGGTAATTAAAATTACTCACATTTTTAAGAGATATTTGTTTGCAAATCAAGCCCATAACCACTTATAAACAAATTGACCGGTTGATACTTCATATGTTTTAAAGAAACGAGTCTCACTTAACGTATTGTTCAAAATTTTCAAACTTAATTAGGTTCTTTAGAGAGTAGCAACTTGTGATCATACAACTAGCTAGTGAACCCAACTCGATTATTATATATTTGTGTCTCTCATATAATCATTATCTCGTGTTTGAGTTTTAATGTCTTCACTTGTTAAGAGGCTGTTTATGACACAAACAATTACGTGAGTAATCGTGTCATATTAATCCATACAAATATCTGACAAGTTATATATTGGAAGATGACACCAATAATCTCTTTATTTAAGAAAATAGTCATAAATATCCCATTATTTTTAAAAATAGTCACACAACTTTTTCAAGATATGTGAATACATTTTTGTATTTAAAAATGATCATGCAAATCATTTTTCAGACAAGTAAGCTCTTTTATATATATATATATATATATATATATATATATTACATATAGACCCCAAGATTTGTCCATAAAAAGTTGTTATGTCTTCAAAAAAATTTCTATAATCATTTGTGAAATATGGAGTCTCTGTGACCATTTCACCAAATCTATAGTGGTGCTGATGTCCTTTTCTCTTTTTTATTTGATATATTTAAGAATTAAATTATGATAGTTGAAGCAGAATAAAGACACCTCATTGATTGCTAGTTCATTAGCACAATAGTTTACTAGAAATCATTCCAGCATATGCTATGTTGGCCAAATTATCAAAATGAAAAAACTCACGGCAATATTAAATGACACTCTAAACTAAATAACTTGACGAAAAGAGATTTAGATTACAAAAAATTAAAAATATATATATATATATTTATGTGCTAGATTAACTAGCTATAGATTTGAACAATACAACGTAATTAATTTGCATGGATAACACTTTATTCTATGCTGAAAAAAAAAAGTTAGCTCTTAATCAAACACACATAAATGACTAAAATCTCACTAAATTTAGATTGGGGAAAGAATTTTCTCAGCCGACCAAACTGATTGTGAAATAGGTTTCCTTCTTCATAAAATTAATAAGATAAATAAAAAAAACTAATGGGAAAAAATTTGAAAACTGAATCAAATCAGTCCCATTTGCTATTGTACTTTGAGCTAGAATACATTCAAACAATACCAAATCGATCGGTGCAGTTGGACTTCGATCCGTTTTAATAAAATCAACTGAACTTGAATTTTTTTTTGAACTTATTTATTCTACTTAAATACATTACAATTAGAAATCATTGGGATTCTACATATATACACTTTTAATATAGAATAAAAATGTCTCACATATTAGTTCGAAAATCTACTCTCACAGACAATCAAAGAAAAATCTACTTGTCGTCAACCATATTTTAAGATGTAGAATTAAAATAAATCCATCTGGAGCTAGACCTAATGCCCATAAAATGAATTTAATCATACTCAACGATAGCATTGTTCTAGCTCCATAGCAACATAGAAAAATAAGACCATATGTAACATCCAACTAATTGAGGTCTGCAAAAGAAAAAGAAAAAAAAAATGATGCAATGTAATAAATGAAGGAAACGAAAGACATAAATTTGTTTAGTCTCAGTAATAAATATTCCTACACGTGCGTAACACTGTAGACAAAGGACAAGAACGGCGACGTTTAAAGCACGCTATTGACCCATTCCCTAGATTCTGTTAAGGGTAATTTTTAGGGACTTCCCCTAAGGTTTGAAGTATTAACACTTTGATAGAAAGTATTGATATAATTATACATACTTCCCTCGTCGTTAAGTATAAAAATACGTATGGTGTTAGTATAAAAGAGTAAATATGTAAAAGCTTATTTAAAATTTAAAATAATTCAAAATTAAAGATTTAAGATTCTTGATGTCTGGAAAATCTTGCTTGCTTTACTCTATTATCCAGAGTTGTGTAATGTCCAATGGACAAAACCAAAAGAAATCTTCACAAAATCAAGCCCGCACTTAGCTTTTTCTTTCATGAAAGCAACACCCAGCACCATTTTCGTCTTCCTAAGGCTGTGAAGAAGCAGCTGCATTTGCCTGAAACCTTTTCAAGATTAAAAAATATTTTGGCTTCAATTACGAACAAGATGAGTTCTGATGGTGGCCCAAGTTTTCCAAGAAGCGAGTACCAGCAGCGAACGACTTCATCCGCGACTGGAATTGGAGCGAGAAAGAGGTAATTCTCATTTATTACAATTTAAAGATGTGAATCACATGCAATAGATGATTTTGTTGAACCTGGGTTAATTAAACCTGAAAATGAGTTCTTTGTATTTTGAATTTTTTTTATGCATGTTGATTTCAACAACTGTAGGTTTTGATTTTCTTCATTTTGAGCTAATCAAAGTGTAATGATAGAAAGCTTTAGCCTTTATGTAAATTTTGATTTAAAGACTAATGGGTTTATCACTATCACGACCGAGCATTTTGATTTGTATATACATCGAAGGGGCAGAAATGGACATTAAATTATCGAGAGGAAAGTCTTGGTTTAAGCTAATCTGCATTCACTGAACTGAGCAATGTAATTGCTATCAATTGACAAGTTAATTAAATCCTCTGACAAGGAATAGTAATAATTTCTCATCTAATGTTTTGGCATTAAATCGATAAAAAAAAAATCTTATTCGTTGTAATAATTGTGACTCAACTTGGATTTTATAATCATGCAATTACACAAGTGTTGAGATAAGAAACTATGCATTATATATTGATAGTTTGGCTAATTTAGGCTATTCGGTTTGTACTTTACGTCATTGATATGATTATATATGATGATTGTCTAATCATTTTTTTTTCCAAATGATATGATTTTACCATAAATGCAGTCATGCTAGTCAGATTGTATGGAACGAGTCCAAATAATTATTCTAGTTTAATTTGTTTTTCATATGTAGCTGTCTGTTACATTTTATTTTCAAAATTTTACTAATTTTTTTAAACAAAAATTGATGCAATGGATTTAAATATAAATGGGTTCTTTGAATTTTATTGTATTGATTCTCTGCTCATTGAGTTGATGATTGGGCTGAGCTTGCTAATTTTACATTTTTCATACGTGGATTAAAAAGGGTTATGATATTGTGTTTCGGAAAATTTCGTTTTTCTCTAACAACTCAATACTTATTCAAAGGAATGAAAAGAGAAAAAAGAAAAATCCCTTCTCAGTATTTTTTCTTGAGTTATCCTTGTTTTGAATTCTTCCGCGTCATCATCGTCAGTAATTAATTAATTTACTGCTGGAAACTGGAGAGATTCGAACAAAATCCTAGCTTATATGGCATCTCCTAGATGTTGAGATATAATGGTTTTATTTTAAGTACTTTGGCAATTATTAGAATTTTTGGCCATTTCATGTTGGTTCTAAATTTTTTTCCTTTTTTCTTCGCCATTCCTATTGCATTCTCTTTTTTGGTTTTTTTTCTTTACTTATATATAGCCCCTACTGTTTTCTCTTCTTGTTTACCACTTTCGATTATTTAAAACTTTTTGGATTCTGTCTCTAATTCTTTGCAGTTCTTTTGCTTTGATTTGTCTAATCATTTTAGATGTCATCTTGACGTGGACAGGATATTGTAAGAACTATACATGTAAATTCTGTTATGATGTAATTTTTTTTGCACTTTTGCTTAAATTTTGGGCATGTTCTAAAAAACTAGCAACAGTCTAGAAATTTATACAGCTAGTGTTTTTAGGAATTAGTGTATGTTAGCTAGATTTTTATATTTCATGGCAATTCATCAGCTGCTTGTAGACAATGATAATAGCAACCTGTCAGCCACTCTTGCTATGTTGTTTATGTTTATTGTATAATGTTGTTGTGTGATTGAGGCTTCAATGTATAACAGAAATTGAAACATAATTGCTCAAGTTTGACAAATATATTGCCTACTAATTCCTAGGATGTAATATTAATTACCCAATCCCATTTATTATAGCTTTTTCTTAGTAACTACCTTTGTTGCTTGATTTTCGCTCTTACCTTCTCACTTTTATTATTTTCTATAATTTCTTTCTTTGGTTCTCTATCGGTTTAATCTTTTACAATAATTTCATCTAGTTAAACAAGAAGTTAGTGTTGTAATTGATGGTACAATTTGCTTTAAACTTTCATATAATGGATTTTAATTTACTAAAGGATTTTTGTTGCTTACAATATGCTATTGTTTATAATTTGCAGCCATGTTTACATAGAGATAGGGGCTGTGGTAGATGGCGAAAAGATTGATGTAACAACTGTAATTCCAGAGCAGTACACCTTAAAGAAGTTGTGGCAAGATGTAAAGGATGTGTGCTTTGACAAGCCTATAAGACATGCTAAGGAAGTGAAAGTTTATGTCATGTTGCCATGGGAGACATCTAATATGCATGTAAAAACTGACTCTGACCTTCAAGACGCATTCAAAAAGCTAAAGCAGAAGAGTTATTCTTGGGCATTATTTATTATCAGAACAGAGTTAGATGTAACACCTATTTCTCTGGATCAAAATGAGGATGAAGAGACTCCCCCTGGCCAATTGCATGTTCTACAAGTTTTTGAGCTTGATTGGTTTGATTTTGCTGAAGTAAATGAATTTGTTTTGCCTGACTTGAATGCTGAAATCAGATCTGTCATTGGATGTTCCGCTGCTGCTGCTGAAGTTAAAAATTCAGTTAAAGAGATTGAAGGCAACGAAGATGATGATAGCACAGCTGGTGGGTTTGTTAATACTGATGATAGTATATGTTAACATTTATGTTAACATAATGTTGATTTTGATGATAACAAACAAAATTAAGAATGATTAAGTTTTTGAAAGCTTAAATTATTTTTCATACATTTTAAATAAATCATTATTTTCACATTATAAAGGTTTTATATCTAATGAAAAAATAATTTTATGAAATTAGTTGTTTTTTAAGTTTATGGTTTAATTGAAAGAATTTTGAAAACTTTGAAATCAACAAGTATTACTTGAAATTTTAGAGAAGGATTTATTTGAAACATTTCATAATATTTTGGGCGATATCATAATTTTAAAAAGTTTTGAGATTCACAAAGTATTATTTAAAAATTCTAAAATTGAACCTATTTGCAAAATGTATAACGTTTTGGGCTATAGTGCAGTTATAAAAAATTTTTAGGTCAAACTGTAATTTTAGCAAACAGTGTACTGTAAAGTTACTGTAGAAAGTGGCATTCCGGATATGCTAAACGGAATTTCGGTTACGAGGCAGAATTCATCCGAATGGAAAGCGGCAATCCGGTTATGCTAAACGGAATTCCAGTTACGGGGCAGAAAGCTTCTGGGGCATAAACGGCAATCTGGTTGTGCTAAACGGAAATCCGGTTACGGGGCAGAAAACTTCTGGAGCATAAACGGCAATCCGGATATCACAAGCGGCATTCCAGATATTCAAAATTTAAATTTTTGCCTTAACGGTAACATGCAAGCGGAATTCCGGATACTATAAACGGTAATCCGGTTATAAGCAAAAAGTGTATAACAGCTAGTTTTGAGTTCCAACTATATAAACTCAAATCCAAATCATTTTTGAAAATCTTAGCATGCACAAACAAAAGGCATACAACATACATTGAGCTTCAACTTCGTAAACCATCATTTATTGAATCATCTTTGTTCTTCATTTTGTAAATCTACTCTTTAAGAGAGTATTTGATTGTAATCTTCATTTCCTCATAAATTTGTGAGTGTTTAAGTTTGTGAGTGTTTAAGTGTGTGAGACACTTGAGTGAAGAGATTGTGAGATAATCTCTTGTTGTAAAGGTTCATTGACACCTTGGAAGTCAATTGTAAACATTTGAAGCCTTGGAAAGGCTTGAATAGTGAAATCCTCAAGCTTGGGTTGCTTGGAGGCGTGGACGTAGGCGGGGATAGCCGAACCACGTAAAAATCCTTGAGTTTGCTTTCTCCTCCCTTACTCATTTATTATTGTGCCTTTATTGAATTTGTTGTTTTTGAATTTATTAAGGCATTAGATTGGATTGTTATGTGTTTTACTAGGATAATTTTTAAAATACAATTCACCCCCCCTGTTGAGTTGCACACTTGCATTTCAGTATACATGTTCCTGATCATGAAAATAATACAGAGGAAGTGGAATCTGATGTAAGTGATGATGAATTTAATTTTAACAATGAAGATGAGTGGGATGCGGGATTGGATGCCTATGAGTCTGGAGATGACAGTGGGGCAGATTCAGACGGTGAAGATGAAAACGTTCAGGCTGCTGCTCGTAGGTATGAAACAAATTCTGGTGGCTTCGAGTTCACTTCTGATGGTGACAATATTATACTTAGAATTGGACAGCTGTTCAAGACAGTTGATAAGTTCAGAAATGTTGTCAAAGTTTTCGCAATAAAAAATGGCTTTAGACTTAAAAGGGTGAAAAATGAGAAAAGTAGGGTGACAATAAAGTGTTCGGCTTCAGGATGTACATGGAGAATACAGGCGAGTCTAAATTGGAATAAGAAACATTTCCAAATTAAAACTCATATGCCCAAACATACTTGTGAAGGAAACAGTGAAAACTATGAAGCAAATTCAACATAGATTGCTGCTGCATTCCTTCATTTATTCAGAGCTAACACAGAAGTTCCTATTGATGTGCTCGGGTCAGAATTATTCAGAAATTATGGGATAAAATGCTGCAATCAGAGGCTTTACAGAGCCAAGAACAAAGCCTTAGAGCTGCTTGGTCAAGACCATAAGGCCAATTTCACAAAGCTATTCAGGTACATGCATGCAATCTTAGCCTCAAATCCTGGTTCAACAGTGTCGCTAGAAAAAGATTAGCTTGGTGGTGGGGTGAATCCTCACTTTAAAAAATTTTTTGTATTCTTTGATGCATGTAGAAGGGGTTTTTTTTAGGGTTGTAGGCAATTCATAGGTGTAGATGGTTGTTACTTAAAGGGTCTGTACAAAGGGGTTTTACTATCTGCTATTAGTGTAGATGTCAACTTCGGTATACATCCACTGGCCATGTCTGTTGCAGAATCTGAAAACACTGAGTCTTGGGTTTATTTTATAGAGAAACTTTATGATCAAATAGGCTATAACGATGGTGAGGGTTTGTGCTTCATGAGTGATAGACAAAAAGGTATATTGAATGCACTTGATAGAGTTTTTCCTCGGGTCATAAGAAGGTACTGTTGTAGGCACATATATGCAAACTTTAAGCTGAAATTTCCAGGATTCTTACTTAGGAATGAATTTTGGGCAGCATGTAGAAGTGGAAACCAAGTGGAGTTCAACAATCATATGGCTGAAATTAACAGCATCAGCCCTGCTGCCCATAGGTGGCTGTTACAAATTCCTGTGACATGTTAGGCCAAACATTGCTTTTCCACACAAACCAAATGCTCGCATGTCACAAATAATAAGACAGAGTCCTTTAATAATTGGATAAGCAGCTTTAGAGGCATGCCAATAGTAAGAATACTTGAGGAGATTAGGAGAAAGATTATGATCCTCCTACATAAAAGACATAAGCTAGTCAATACTTGGCAAGATGAGCTGCCTCTACTTGTTAGGAGAAGAGTAATGGAAGCAAGGGTTGAATCTAGGGCATTATCTGTAATATTTGGGCACAATAAATCATTTGAAGTTATGGAAAATGTCTCAAAAAGGTGCGTTGTAGATCTAGGCAGCAAGCACTGTGATTGTGGGGAGTGGGATATATCAGGCTTGCCTTGCAAGCATGCTATGTGCTGCATTGATGCAATGAGGTATAATGTAAATGAATATGTCCATCCTCTGTTGAAAAAAAGTGCATTCATGAAGATCTATCAGCACCAATTATATCCAGTGCCAGATGAAATTAGATGGCCATTACTCCCATATGATAACTTACTGCCACCAACTATCACTAGAGTTGCTGGCAGGCCCCAAACTAAAAGAAAAAGAGAGGATGGTGAAAGATAACTATTTAAGAGGAGCACAAGTGTAAGATGCTCTAACTGTGATGAGTGGGGCCACAACGTGAGGAGTTGCAAGTCTATTAACAAAGCTGGAAAAAATAAAAAATTGGTGAAGAAGAACTTCTATCAAGTCTTAGTTACTTGTTTGTAATGAAGTTTTTATATTGCTTTTGTTAGTCTTTTCTTATTTAAATGATGAACTAATAAATTTATTAATTATCTAAATGTAGGATCTATGAGCGACATCCAGCTGTAATAAAAAAGAAGTTATCACATGTGGTCCAGCCATGAACACTCAGAACAGTGTCCATGAAAATGGTAAGCATTTCGTGTCTAGTTTATTTTTTAAATTTATACATATATACAAGTTTAATGTCACCACCTGTTTGTTTTACTAATGTTGTAATTTCAAAATAATATGTTACATTTTAATTTTTTTACATTTTATTATGAAGGACAACTTACCCAAGAATGACCACTGTTAAGTTAAAGCATCCAACAGCATTATGAATACCTTTTTTGTAATTATGGAAAGAGCAGCAGTGAAGCTAATCCCTTCTAACAAATTCTTTTGAGGGATCAAATGATGCATCACCTTAACTGTAAGCATTGCTATGAAGATGTCGTATCATCTTTTTGTCACTCAACCATAGATATAGGTTTGAGTTTTTGTACATTTTGTAGTTGTGTGGTACATACAGGCATACACTTTTGATCGGGCCATATATGCCTTGCTTATTTTTGTCATTTCAAGTAGATATTATAGGTGCTGACTTCCTGTTATTCTAAACAGAAGGTATTGTTATTTGTATTGGCTAATAGGAATTCAGCCATTGATGACATGTGATACTCTTATTATTGCTGGAATGCATATGTCTTTATAATCTAAATAGCAAAAAATTATGTGCTTTATATTGTTTCAGTACTTCATTTCTTATTGATTTAATTTGTTGATTAAAGATTGAATATTTTATGGCAGTCAAGGGTTAATTTCAGCAAAGGCTTATGTTCTTGTTGTGGTTGACATTGTCAATTTGAACAGCAGTGTTTCCTCTGCTTGTACATGTTATTATGAAATGAGACTTGCTTTGTTTGCAAGGACAAATGGATATATAGTTTGTGCATATTGTTGTGTGTTATTAGATGTATGTTTCTTAAGAAATTAGCTTGAACAATAGTAGCCTATGCTATGTTTGTGCTTGGTGTTATGAAGCGAGTTGCTTGTATGTACTTGTTGAACTTACTAAAGGATGTCACTGCTCATGTGTGTTATTTGTTGTGTGTGCTGGATACGTATAAATATGAATAGTAGCATGTGTTGGGTTTGTGGTGGTTCTTATGAAATAAGTTGTTGTGTGTCAGTGTGTGCTTGTTGTATTTTGAACAGCAACTTTTGTTGAGGGATGTAACTGCTACTATGTGTTATTTATTATGTGTACTGGATATATATGCATAAGACTGGATGTGTTTGAGCTCTCAGAATCCATTTAGTTCAGACAATGCAACAATTTCCTTATGCTTAATGTTGTTACGGATGAGTTGAATGAATGATAAGTTTGAGACAAATGCAAAGATTTCTTATGCCTTTGTTGAATGCTTCTGTTGATAAGAAGAAAATGAAGAATAAATTGTATTTCGTGATTTACCAAGCCTCCATTTATAGCAACTGCTGCTGCTCAAATTTTTACCGTTTACTTACAATGGCTATTTTTACAAATTTATTTCAGTTTAACTTTTTTTTTAATAAGCAATGTCAATTACTTCATATAATTGGGCATTTTAGTCTTTTTCTGATTTTTTATGATTCCCGCCATTTTTAGTACCCATCGGTTCTCATCCATTTTATTTACTAATTTATTATTTTGACGGGAAGGATATTTTAGTAATTTTAATAATCAATTAACGGTCAACTTAATTTATACTTAACGGCAAAGGAGGTATGCGTAATTATATCAATACTTTCTATCAAATTATTAATACTTCAAACCTCAGGGGAGGTCCCTAAAAATTACCCGTTCTATTAATTTCATGTTAATTAATTGTAGTTTCAAAAGTGTTTTGGAGATCGATCATGATTCATTTTATTAGTGGAGGCATTTAAAGATGGTGACTTTATTAGATTTGCATAATTGACCATATTATTGATACCTTTTTGATAATCAAATTAAACGTAAAGAATTCGTTGCTCCCAAAAACTACCTTTTTATTGCCCTTATTGGCAGAACTAGCAATTTAGCTCGGTTCGATTAGCTTGATTAAATTTTTAAAATTAAATAACAAACATAAGAATTATAATAAACAAACTACAAAACTTAACAAAATTATGAAAAAAAAAAAAGAGAAGCCCAAGAGTAAAATTACCATGAAATAAGCGAAGATTCAGTTCAAATTCTGAAAATTTCCATTTTTTTTTCCCACGCATTCATATTTATTGGAGTATCCATCGCCCAGATGCACGGTGATTGTGGCCTTTTTTTGTTGTTAATTTAGAGATGGCATAAACCCGATGATAAGTGGTTTTATCTCGGAATTGTTGCTTCCAATTATCTTTGCATAAAGTTGGTAGTAATAACTCACTCGCAAGGTGAAGCATGAGACTTGTTAACTTACAATAAGACTTGCAAATTCACACTTTGGTGCTTACAATACAATAAAATAAAATGGCAATTTGGCAATGTGAAGAGTTATTGGAATTGAAGTGGAAATGCTAAAACAAGGAAGGTAGTAAAGAAGGGGCTAAGAAAGCTGCATACACAGTTTCCAATCTTGGCAAACATGACATAATTAGAAATTGGATGCAAAACTAATAATTAAATCAACTAAAAGCTTTTACAAAAGAGAAAAAAATTAAAATTGGAATAGGCAAGAGTATTGTCAAGAGCCTGATGTCACACGACCATGCTCTGCTTCCATTTGCTTAGAAAGATTAAAAGGAATATGCTAAAATAGGTACATATCCATCTATTCTACGGAGCAGTGCAGAATGAACTATATATAATCCTACTGCAATTTAAATGTTTGAATTGTAAAAAGTTGCAAGTGCGAAGGCAAAGTTGATTGTGCATGATCCGAATAAAGCACACCACCAAAGACACATCAAAACAAAGTTTTTCGAAGATAAAACACCCTAGGTTGCAAAAAACAAGTTATTGAAATGAAATACTAGTCCACCGGTCTGACCCCTATTATTGATTTTAAAAAAAAAAAAAAAACCAACTAGAGTATACTACTGAAGAGATCTTACTGATCAAAACAAATAATAATAATAATAATAATTAAAAAAAATAAAAACCGACAAGAAACTAGCAACTTTAAGGTAAATTTTGAACTAGATAGGCTACAACCCTATGACCGGTATACTGAAGAGTACTTGATTAAAGCCCCTATGACTCCACAGTTTACCCTTGCCAGTTTCTAATGAAGAGGATGGAAAGAAGAAATTTCTTGTGCCAAAATGAAAGCAGCGATTCAATTAGCTTAATAAATTATAAAATAATGCAAGCCAATTTCAGTCTTTCAAATGCCAATCCAATATAAAAGAGAATGCAATAGGAGTTAGCAAGAGAGCTGAGGCCATCAGTTGGGTCTTAGACGGGCTTCAAAGGGCCCCAGGAGGGAGTGGGAATACCCAATTCTAAAGAAGCACTGGGCACTCCCAAGTATTCATGCATGGCAAAATAAAGGTGCAACTGTACATACCAGAACCAACAGAAGATCCCGCTACTGTTCTGCTGAAAGGCATCACTGCATTCTCTTCTCCAAGAAATAAAAGCAAGAGGAAAATTTTCAAAAAAAATAGTTAGCATCGACGTCAACAACAGCGACTAGCACCAGCAACCTATATGACTTCATGAGGAAACTGCATCTATACCAAGAGACGAGGAAACTACGTCTATACCATGAAAAGAGGAGTGCAACCAAGTACAATTTTAGTGATCCAAGAGCCAGCATTCCCCAGTTGCTGACAAAAAGGCAAGAACTGCTTCTATAACAACATTATGCCCCAAGACATTGTCAGTTTGTCACTGAAGACAATGTTGGAAGCATCAGAAGAAGATGACGCAGATATGAAAAATGGAAAAACCAGTTATAAGACGGTAATAATAGCAAGTGCAAATACTTAAGACAGTACAAACTGATGAGGCAAAGTTCCAAGCCACTAGACACTAGTTTGAGAATATTTTACATAAGGAGGATGGCAAAGGAGAATAGGAGATAGTCGATAGAGCGGCAGTTTTAAAAAGAGAACGACCAGCCACCAAAAGAAATAAATAAATAAAAAACACCAACAATTATAAGTATGTGCCAAGATCAAATAGAAAACAAAAGAAAACTGTCTTATCTACATGTTATGAGTTAAAAAAGAAAGCAAACCATGTTAAGAAAAACTAAAATACATAAAGGGAAGGTCAAATTGCATTTGCAGAAGCTGCAGATACATATAAGCTCAATAAACACCATGATAACTTGTCAGAATCAGGAAAATTTTAAAATATGACCATTAAAAGATACATGCTTCATTCAGCCCTTCCGTGATTTTTCCACATAAGCCTGCAATAGGAATGAAATTATGGAACAGTCAAGAAATCTTATTAAAATAAAAAACCGGCACTTCATGCAACTATTTTTGCTAAAAACTAATGATTCTCCAATTAAAAGGACAATAAATCTTGTTAAACAATGATCGAAACTAATTGAATCCTATAATTTGAAAGGGTTTCATATATTGAAAGTAAAGTTTTGCTATATATAAGAGCCACAAAGTTTTTTGTTTAAAAAAAAAAAAAACCTGAAAGCCATAAAGATGGTAAAGAAGAAAACTGATGGAGAAGAAAAGAAGTTGTTACTCAATTTGCCAGTAGCTGCATAACTAAACAAGCAAGACCAAACACACCTGAACAAGTTTGGTCAGCTTAGATTTCGAAAACGACAAATACTGATCAATCTTCTCCTGTGTTTGAGGAATATTAGCAGCCCCCTGCATCGTACCAATAACCTTGTCCACTACTTTCTTCACTATGTTTTTGTAAGCATCTTTGTTAATTTGACCTTCTTTCCATGTGGGTTTTAGAAGCTCCTTAACAAACTCTGCCAGCGCAAATTTAAATGCTCGAAGGCCCTTAGTATCCTTGCTTTTCTTGCCCTCGTCAGCCTTTTCATCCTTGTCATCCTTGTCATCTCCATCTGTTTTCTGCACCTCACCATTTTCTTGTGGAACCTTATTCTCTTCTTGGGCTTTTGTACCTTCCTCAGCTTCCACTCCATTGATCTCACTGACCTTGTGATGTTCTAAACCACCATTTGGTTTTCCGTCTGCATTGCTTTTCTGCCCAGTAGGATTTATTGAAAACCCTGGGGGGCTGACAAGTTCAAGCTGCTTGGGATCAATGCTATCAGACAAAGGATCATACTGGCTCTGGTTCTGGTTCTGTGATCTAATAGCTTCACTTGTCTGACTAGCCACTGCAGCATCGGGTGCAATGGGTCCTTCAGATTTGACAGATGAAGGCACCTGCATCACATTATGGGAATTAAGAGCAGCATAGAGTTGTGGAAGCTGCTGCCCATTTCCAAGAAACTGTACCAGAGAGGCTGAAAGATTGGTCAGTTGGGTGAGCTGTTCACTGCTTACCATGTTTTGAGTTGGCTGAATTGCAGAACTAAATTGTAACGCACTCCCATCCCCAGTGCCTGGTTTGTTGATTGATTTTTCTACCTGAAAAGCTGTGTGATTTTGGGGATTATTTATATTTCCACCTCTTGAAGATTCAGAATTGATTGCACCTTGGCTTTGTCCAATGGAGTTTAAGTTCAAGAAAGGTAAAGCACTTGAACTCTGGCCATTCTGTTCTAAGCCTTGTGTTGGCAAGACATTGGCTGAAAAATTTAGATCAATGTGTGGAATAGCAGTTTCTCCAATAGCAACCTTATCAGCACCAGGCAATCTACTACCACCAACATCCCTCTCATTAATGTCCCGTTTCAAGTACGATTTATCCATCATTGGTTCCATAGTTGCAGCTGCATCACGCAGCAGACCTGAAGTTTCTCGAATTATTCCCTGTTCATGAAGCACAGAGGTGTCACTAATAGGTAGAGATTGTGAACTCCTAGTAATCTGACCATGATCTTCATTCATGACGTGGCTGCAAGGTTTCACTGGATAATTCCACTCAGGAGACATCTCCATATCACCAAGCCAATTCTCAGTACCTCCTGATTCAGGAGCACCCATAACCGCACCAGCATTTTTTATACTACCCTGAGAAGCTTCCATCTTATTGATCTCACCTCCTCCAAGACTAACTGCTGTTATCTTGGAGTGTGTCGCATTCTCATCCAAAGTATGGGGCAATCTATCATCTGTTGACCAACCACTAAACCTTGGTCCAGGGGCTCCCATTCCCACATTCTGATTCTCACTCAACTTTGCAGCATCTGTGGATATATCTGTACCATTCCAAGTTGGACCATTCCACAGTTTCTCCACATCATCTGAATTATGGTTCCGAACCAACCTATCGTCCCGTGACTTCTTGGCACCCATCCTTTCATTTTTGTCCTCACTCGACCTTGCAGCATCTGAAATAGTGGTTGCATCAGTCCACTTTGAACCATGCCACAATTTCTCTCTCTCATCAGAATTCTGGCCCCGCACCAAGCTGTCATCCCGTGACCTTCTGACAGGACTAGCAAGAGCCTGACTACTATGAAAAAACTTGCAATATTTCCCATTGCGACAATTTCCAGCAGCAAAAAATTTGCAGGGAATATCGACAATTTCCAAAGACCCTTCTCTATTCCTTCCACTTCTCATGGGATACTCCCTAGATTCATGGGGAGTGGAAAACCTAGGAGCTCCAGCTTGCTTATGTCTACTATCCCAATTGTCCTCATAACTCTGACTACTATGATGAGAAAAATGACAATGACTGCCTCTCCTGCATTTCCCAGCAGCAAAATCTTTACATAGTTGAGCTGATACTCCTGGTCTTCCTCTGTTTCTGCCGTAGACTCCTGATTCTCGCCTAAGTTCACGGACTGGACTTCTGCTTCGATTCCAGCTGCGGCTGCGGCTGCGACTCCGGCTCCTACTTTTACTTCTGCACATCATCAAGGACATGCAAATAAGGGAACTGGTTTGTTTAAACTCGTTACAAGGAAAGAAAGAGGAACACTGGATTTCATATACTGCATTATTTATAGTCAAATTACAGTAGTATAACGTTCAACACATTCAAGGACCCCCAACTAATACTAAACTGTAATAACAAGAAAACATCACGGATAAGCTAACTTGACTTGAAAAAAAGATAGATTAACTTCTACTGCAATTAAATGGAAGGAAATGAAAGCAAACATTTATCTTTTTATATTCATAAACAATATCTGTGACATTAGTACTTAATCACCAATTATGGAATATGCTTGATGATGCCAGTTATAAACACAGGGGACAGTGAGTTAAGAATTAGGGCATGGAAAGATTATTAAATGCTTTCTGAAGGATGCAGTAATTTAATTAATAATAAAACCTGTGATGTCCGTTCCAATCCTTTCTTGGGGAGCGCCGACGAATCTGTTGTCTCCAATCATCAAGACCAGGAGACATTTTCATGTCGTAATTCCCATCTGCATCCCATGTAGCTGTGGCCTTGAAATTTTCTCGATAATCATCAATTCTATCATCCTTACGTGAACTTCTGCTTCCAGGCAAAGGTTCCCGAGATGAAAATTGCATATCATGCCGAGAGCTCTGGATATCATCAGCTTCCCTAGCAGACCAATTATGGCCACTATTATAGCCTGCCGCCCTGGGAGAGAACCTTCCAGACCGTGATTCTCTTTCATAAAAAGATATACCTGCTTTCCCAGGCCGAGCACCGTCCCGTACCTTTTCATGTGAAAGTTGGGACTCCTCTTTCAAATCCCATTTAGAATTGTGTTTCCTTCTACTTCCGCTCATATCATAAAAGCAGAGACTCAGATTCACTACCAAAACCAGTACAATCTGTAGAGCAAAAAAGCAATATATCAACAAGCTAAAGATAAAACATAAACCTTCAATTCTTTACTTCCTTCGTCTCCCACTGCTGCAACCTTTAATAGGATGAAGGTTGAACAATGAATTTACTAGCAAAACACTTTCCAAGATAAAGGCATAGCTCATAAACTTTATAGCAAACTGATCTTTCGGCTAAGTAATTCCTTTCAAACACATGCAATCACCCATAAACCACAAGCACTAGTAAGCAGCATGGTAAGCCACGACAGAGATCTCTGGTCATCCAAGTGCATATTTTGGGTAATGCTTTATTCTTATAGATTGATATAGCTTGCACAAACTTATAGCTTAAGGCAACAACCATATCACCTGTCAACAAATAACATAGTGTGATAAATACAGGCTATTACATATTTAAAGTATTTTCCATTGTTATCATTGAACAAGTAGCAGAGAACATGAAAAAGCCAGCATATCCCTTGAAATTAACAGGATTATTTGCCTTCCATTCCAAATAACTAAAAGGCAACTACATCACTTCACAAACCCCTTATTGTATATGTTAGCCCGTCGATAACTATAATTTAAAAGCTTGCCTGAACTGATTTTGGTTAGAAATCTAACAGCTGAAACTAGGAGACTCTAAGATGCACGGTTCAATTCATTTCAAATAAGAAAATCTATTAGGACCTAAATTTTTGTGGCTCTCAGAAAAGTCAACTTAAACTTAAGAAATCGTAATACAATGTCCCCAATATCATTTCACGGGCTAGAGAACCAAATAAGACTATAAAATGTCCAAAGTAAAACGTAGAGATATCACCAAGGGAATTAACTTAAAAAGAAGATATACAACAACAAGGGCAGAATCTACTTACTAGCAAATGTTTTCTCAAAATGTCTTCTTTTATGTTTTAAGTTTTATTTTTTGTACTACAATTTTTCCTCTCAAAAATATATCAAGAAAGAGTTCATACTGTCATCCATCATACAGCTCATTTGCTCTATAGCTTTCAACAGCATTTTGCTTTGCATTTATTGTTATATCAAAACCATGAAAACAAGAAACATTCTTGAATAGAAACATGTAAACATTTGCTCAAACTGAGACCATAGAAGAAAGAAAAAGATGTGCTATCTGCACACTGTAGCAAACCACCATCAGCTGTCCCTTTCATTTTTCAATTTTATTTGTTGGGGTCGGGTGGGATTTAGGATGGAGGCTCTTCAAGCAATCATTGGTAAGGGAAAATATATACCAACATTGAAACACTAGCAAACAAGAGATTGTATCTGCATTCAGACTTATTTTGACAAGAAACAACAAAAGATCTAATAAATAACAGGAATATACAAGTCAATCAGTGATCCATGTAAACCAGGAGTAATCAGAGTATATACCTCCGTTCTAAACAGCTCAAGAAAATAAAAAATGAGACAAATGAAAATGCCTCAGTGAGAAAAATTCAATACAAATCAAAAGTATCCCAAAATTTTCAGTATTGACCCAAAATATTTCCCAGTTTAAGTAAATAAAAAAAAATCAACTATTTTTACACTTTTCAGGATGGAAACCCAGAGAGAAGCTAGAAACTCAACCCTATCTCACAAGAAGAAAATTTCCTACGCAAAGGCAAAATAATTAAGGTGTCAAACAGCTATGCTGTAATATTTTCAAGGAGAAAAAGCACAACGATTGACTGATTGGGACATTTTTAGACGTCACTTGTCAACGTATGGTATCACTTTTCCTCAATTGTACAAACCCAAATCCAGGGAGAATATTATCATATTCCATCTCAAGACCAGCACATATCTAATAACTTAACACCCACACCTCATATCCCATTATTTCATCCATCAAATGAGCGTTGCATGTTTCATGCTCTTTCTAAATCTTCTCACATGCTTTGATATTTCGGTCATATTTGCACTCTCTCAAAATTTATAATAATCAGATGTGCAAGACTAGCATACGGTCAAAAACAACCCTTAGCCCTCATGTTTAACGGTGAACACGTATGCTCTTCCTTCAGGCTTTTGCTTCACTTCTCATGACACTGATTTGAATTGAGAGTAGGAAATTTAAGAAAATAAGTATTCCATTTAGTTGATGGATTCTCTTGTCTTGAACTATGGCGCAGTTCTTATGGTGCTATCCAAAACCTTTTGGATTGTTCCCATTCTAAAAAAAAGATATGTATATTGATTACTTTGTGCTAATATCCCATTTTGATCTTGTGGAATGACAGCATGTCATTGCAAAAGTAATTGCATCAGTCACTTTTAAATGCACTTGGCAATCCCTCCATGCATTGACCTTGTTAAAATACTGCAGAAAAATTATATTTAGTATTAGCACTCTGGCAAATGTACTCTTATTGACACACATATTACTATCTAGTCTAAAATACCCCTAGTGTCCTTGAGGCTGTCAATCACTTGTGCGTACTATGAGCCTAATGACTCGACCAAAGGGATACAGCAAACTTATCCGCTACCAACTAAGAAGGATGCAGCTCAACCAAATGTGCAATAAGCAGTCATCATAACAAAAGAGGTTAGCATCCAATGAAAGTAGCTACATAAGCAACAGTGGGACATCATCGAAAAAGTAAAAGATAAATTAAAGAGAGAGAAGAATATAATTTTATTTTGAACCTTGAACATATTCATATGTTGGCATACATGCTGATATAAATATCTGAACCTTTTTAATTTTTGAAACGGAGAAATCCCTCGATCTTTCTACATTCAGTATTTTAGAAAAAAAAGGAGCATTATTTTGTAAAATCACCCATAAACTGTTGAATGCCTAAGTATCAAGCTATTATAATAACTAGTTGGAAAACCTGTGTAACACCACAAAAAAAAAATGACACGGACAAAAAACCCCTCTAATTTGCCGAATTGTATCCTCTTAACTACATTACTATGCATTCAGTCCCTAACAGCAAAAAGAAACTCAATCCCAGTTCAAATTTTTACCACAAGCATGCAAAAAATGTCAGCAAATTGTAAACTTTTCGGCTCTTAAAAGCAACCAATTAAGATCAAATGAAACACAGAACAATCTCACTCTATAACCCTAAAAAAAGCCCTAACTTTGAGTGTAAGGGCTTCAATTAAAGCAGTTCCAATTCAGATAACACAAATTGGAGCGAAGAAATGAAAGCCCTAATACAAATTGAAGTATTGAAGCAAAAACCCTAACAACAAGTTCTTAAGTAGAAATAAAGTTAATTGCTTTACGAATCGAAGACGAAAAAGAAAGATAGAGAGAGAAAGCTTACTTGGGTTTTAGAGAGATAAACGCTTGCAGTGAGAAAGATTTGAGATTGAAGCTGATGAGGGTTTTTGCATATTGTATCGAGTGAAAGACTGACTAAGCAGGGAGCGAAGACGAAAGAGAAGACTTAAGAAAGTCGTTTTTGTTATGTTTGGGTTTTTAATTTTTAATAAAAATCTTTGCTAGATTTTGCATTTGCTCTTGTTTATGACCTCTTTGGGTCCCACTTCCTATTTTTAGGTTCTATCAAAATTGATTTGACTTTTTATTACCAATAATGTTTTCAATTTAGATTAGACAAAATTGAGTTTAGATCGAGTTGTAGATCAACCCGATCGAGTTTCGAATTAATTGAATTGGATAAAAATTTATTCTAACTTAATCCCAACTTGTAATCTGATTCGATCATATCTGAATATATACGGATCGGTTAGAATCGAATCGAGTCAAAAAATCGAATTGAATTCGAATATACAGTTCAAGTCAATTTGTAGAAAGACATAATATTTTTATCTTCTTCATTCAAATTTTGGCCTATAATTTAAAATTACCTCATCTACTAACTTAATTAAGTTTCGTTCGGGTTGGATTTTTTTAAAAAGTTTAGAAATATAGTCGACCCCAATATACTCAGAACTCATTGTTGTCGAACTGACCTCGTAAGTACAACATAGAGCCTATATTGGCAACCTAATTTACAAGTACGACTTGATATTTATATGAATGACCTAATTTACAAGTACAAACCTTAAGCCTATATGAGTGACTAGGAAATTCACTGGTCCGACCTGAAAGCGAAGAAATCTGACCTCGAAATTTATTTGTTTGACCCGAGAATTAGCTTGACATAAAAAACTATTGGTTAAGATAACGTGGCCTAATTTCTAGGAAAGTTGTGTGCCACGATCTATTTAAACTGTTTTCAACTGATGACCACGTGCAACCGCTGAAGAAAGTGGGCAGAAGTTAAAGGTAGTAATCACCCACGACCAAGGGCCTATTTAAGCTGAAAAGAGCAACTGAGGAAGGGATTAGCAACATCAACCAAAAACTTCTACTTAATATTCCCTAGAAGATTTCCAGTCCCTCAACTGAAAAAACTTATTGATTTGAACTTTTCACAATTCTTCCTTCTCATTTTTCTTCCTCATTTACATTATTTTTAACTTAAATATCGGAGGGTCTACGCCAGAACTCCACCGGCGTATCCTAACTGTGTTTTCTAGTTTGTATGTATATAAAGCTATGATCGGACCAACGTTTGAGCTTGGATTCGTGCTGTTATTCCCCAAAGCAAATAAATTCAGCTGTTGAGATCGTTTTTCGGCATCAACAAGTTCTTTAAAAAATTACAAAAATCGATTATTATAATAATTAACAACTAAATGTTTAACATATCATAATATATTTTACCATATACCATCAAAACTTCAAAAGAGAAATTTCAGATTGTCGACCCAAGTGGATTTTGGAGGAACTTGGTGATGGTGGAGGCGTCAAGCAACAAATACAGTTGGAGCCAATGGTGATTGTAGGCTGCATTTGTGTCTGCAAAGCGAGGGTTATGTTGCTTCTGCCTCAGTGGACAATGGATTGATGAATGGCTACTGCATGTGTGTGTGTGTGTGAAACCATGAAGAGTGACGATTGTGTGTGTTTGAGTGTTTCTTGCTTCTTGCGGAGTTGAGGGTGAGGCAGTGTGTGTTTCACTAGTTTTAATTTTTAATTTTCATTAATTCATTTTTAAAAAAAATTTAAAGCTAACCCAATCTATTTTTCAGACCAGATCGGATCATGATCTAATCGTGTTGGCAAAAATCCGTTCAATCGGATTTTGTTAACAATCTGATCCGATCTAAACCCGTCGTTTTTTGGATTGAATCAGGTTGGGTCGGATGTGAAGTGTTGGGACATAATTAGTCAATTAAACAAAAAGTTGGGTGAAAACTTTGTCAACCCAAAAGGCCCACTAGGCCTAATATTTCCCTGGGCCAGTCGAAAGCCCGGCCCACCGGCTAGCGAACAGCACGTGGAACCTACTAACTCATTTTCCCGCCGCCCTCTTCCGCCCTTTTCTGACAGCACCGTCCTTTATCTGACCCCACCGAACAACATTCAACGCTCTGTGAACCTTCCTCTTTTCACTTTTCTATTTGAATGCGTTTCATATCGTATTACACTATGTTAATTGTAATATAATATTAAATTATAATGTGATATTATATTTAATGTCGTATGGATTATTTTTTATTAATATATTATTAAATATATTTATTTTATATTAATATAATATAAAATTAATATTATTTTAATTTATTAATAGTTTAGAGTTTTATTATTAATATTGTGAAATTAATTTTTAAATAATTAGCCGTATGTATTAATTTTTATAATATAAAAATGATTTAATAATATACTATGATATAATTTACTTCTATATATTGGTTATTATAATGTATTATAATTTGAAAAAAATATAATATTAAATCATAAATTTATTTTTATTTTTAAATTTAGCATTTTAATAAATAATATATGTGTTGATGCGAGATTCTGGTGTCTGCTCGTTTATGACCAGGATCTTTCCCCAACTCTCGAACTCACGACCAATTGTGGATTCTCCTCGTAACCCTTCTAGCTGAACAGAACTATGTCTTGTATGACTTTCACTTCAGTAGCCCCTGCACACACAAAAGCAGGTCAAAATACGCTGGGTGTTTTCCCGGCGCAAACCCTCCGACGTTCAAGTCAAAAACTTAGGTTTATCCTCTTTTTGGGAAAATCGACCACTGATCCTGTGGCTTTCTAATAATCTTTAAAGTAATAGAATCTATCAGTTCTCTCCCCTTTCTCAATAAAATGCTTTATTTTATTCAGTTCTAATGTCAAAATGTCTAACCCTATTACCTTTTTTTATTACCTCTTTTATAGCCTTCCTACGAATCCGGCCTCCCACGATCCATGTCCATCACCTCCCCCCAGTTCTCGGAAATGGATGCTTGACTGTCGTAGTTGTGGCTGAGTGGGTTTCGTGCCTAGATTCTCGAATAGGAGTGCATATCTCGTTAACCGTTATAGATTGGGTCTGCCGACCGCGATCTTAACAGGAAAGGCTCTCGGCTCTTAGTAGGAACCCTGCTCGAGCTATGGTCCAGAAAAGGACGTCCTCGTTGTTGAGCAGAGAATTTCTATTCTTTGATATCTGCTACCAGACTTCACCTATTTGCTCACTTACAAGGAGACCGGCTCTTCGTTTAGGGTATGGCTAGTCTGTAAGAAATGAACCCTCAAACAATATGATTAAATGAAATGAAAATAAATAATTTTATGTAATGAAAATAAAATAGTGTCTTATCATTTTTTACTAAATATTTAGGTTTATTAATATTTTATATTATATTTTATCATTAAAATATAAATATGAATTAACATTTAATAAATATATTTATTATAATTTATTTAGTAATAAAGTTAAAATAATTATATTTAAAATATAAATAACATTTTAAACAATACTATTAGAGATCTTAAAATGTGAGTCCTAACTCAAATAATAATCTTACATATCACTCATTTATTAAATAGTAAATTTTATAATTTATAAAATTAATTAAACACTGTCTAATGTTAAATTATATCAATTAAGACTGAAACCGAGACTAAAATATTGAATGCGCTCATATTCTAACACAGTACAGCCGAACCCCACTCTCCCCGTGAATCTATTTTACACGTCACCTTTTCGTGTATTATCCATCTTTGTTTTAATACAAACTTCCATATGTGTCCTTCCAAAATTAAAATATCAATATATATAAATGGAAAAAAGGTCGGACTCTTTCCGTAATTGTAACCGAAAGACACGACGAATAGTAATGCTCTCCATGACTCCCATCAGTCACGGACATCCGTCTCTCTCACTCACGTCCTCTGTAGGCATACTAGCACATAAAGCGTACATCCCCCCCCTTTCTGCAGTTCGATCTGACGATTGGCCACTCACCATTTTCAACATTAACCGAACCCCACAGCGGCACCAAGACAATCCAAAACAACAAACAAAACCAACCCCGTGACCCCCTTTTTCAACATCCCGTGAAATTCAGATAACGCATAAACAGACACTCATTTATTGCTGAATCTCGTCTTTTCATTCCAGATAGAAACAACCCCATTAAATCCCGACAATCCCGCACCACCCCCCCCATCACTATAAATATCAAGTTGTGAATGGCCAAATCATCACCATCATCACATTCACTCCTCCACAAGAAACCCACCAAGTCCAGTCTCCTCACTCTCTTCTCAATGGCTTCCGCTCTTCTCATTTCCTTCTTATCCCTCTCCCTCTTATTCTCTCTTTCTTCTTCAACCTCTCGTCGTCACCACACTCCCTTACAGCAACAACAACCGCCAATCCCTCAAATTCAGCTCGCCTGCAAGGCCACCCGCTACCCCGACGTGTGCCAGCAATCCCTCTCCCAATCCCACAGCGTCCCCCCCAACCCCTCCCCCTACCAAATGATCCAATCCGCCATCGGGGTCTCCTCCCAAAACCTCGAAACCGCCAAATCGATGGTGAAGCGGATCCTCGACTCCTCCTCCGACAGTCAGAACCGCTCCCGGGCCGCCGCCACGTGTCTCCAGATCCTCGGCTACTCTGGGGCGAGGTCCCTGTCCGCCTCCGACGCGCTGCCCCGTGGGAAACTCAAGGACGCGCGCGCTTGGTACAGCGCGGCCCTCACTTACCAGTACGACTGCTGGTCTGCGCTCAAGTATGTTAACGACACCAAGCAGGTGGGCGAAACGATGGCGTTTTTGGACTCCCTGACTGGGCTGACGAGCAATGCGCTTAGTATGATGATGTCGTTCGATAATTTCGGCAACGATTTTAACGCGTGGCGGGCGCCCCAGACGGAGCGGACCGGGTTTTGGGAGAAGGGCGGGTCGGGCGCGGCCCAGTTCGGTTTTCGTGGCGGGTTCCCGACCAAGTTGACGGCGGACGTGACGGTTTGTAAGGACGGGAGTTGTAAGTACAAGACGGTGCAGGACGCCGTGAATGCCGCACCGGATAACGTGGCGACTAAGAGGTTTGTGATCAACATAAAGGCCGGTGTTTATGAGGAGACCGTGAGGGTTCCGTTCGAGAAAAAGAACGTGGTGTTTTTAGGCGACGGCATGGGCAAAACGGTCATCACAGGTTCTTTAAATGTGGGACAGCAAGGGGTTAGCACTTACGAATCTGCTACCGTCGGTAAGTCTTTAGTCGGTCACACGCAGTCATTTTTTCCATTTTAAAAGGAAAAAAAAAATGTGTAGCCTGCAATTACCAAAATATGCAGAAGCAAGGCGTTATAAAAACGTGACGTTATAAATGTGACTAACTAAATGATCGAAATAAATGTGAAGTGTGTTATTGAGTAGGCAATAACCCTCTGTAATGCTGTACCATTTGCCTAATTTTGAGTTTGGTATGATACAAGATGGTCATTGTGTTAATGGACTTGATGTGTTGTGTGGTTCTGTTGTTACAGGAGTTCTTGGTGATGGGTTCATGGCCAGTGGTCTCACAATTCAGAACACGGCAGGTCCAGATGCCCACCAAGCAGTGGCCTTTAGATCAGACAGTGATCTCTCCATTATTGAGAACTGTGAATTCTTGGGCAATCAAGACACTCTTTATGCTCATTCCCTTAGGCAATTCTACAAAAAGTGCCGCATTCAGGGCAACGTGGACTTCATTTTCGGAAACTCACCGTCAATCTTCCAGGATTGCGAGATCTTGGTTGCTCCGCGGCAATTAAAGCCGGAGAAAGGTGAGAACAATGCAGTGACTGCTCATGGCAGAACGGACCCTGCTCAATGGTCAGGTTTCGTTTTCCAGAGCTGTTTGATCAACGGCACCGAGGAGTACATGAAATTATATTATAGTAAGCCTCGTGTGCACAAGAATTACTTGGGGAGGCCATGGAAAGAGTACTCAAGAACTGTTTTTATTCACTGTAACTTAGAAGCTCTTGTATATCCAGACGGGTGGCTGCCTTGGAGCGGTGATTTTGCTTTGAAAACGCTTTACTATGGTGAATTCCAAAATACTGGGCCCGGGTCTAAGACGGCTAGTAGAGTTCCATGGGGTTCCCAAATTCCTGCAGAGCATGTTAATGCATATTCAGTGCAGAATTTTATCCAAGGTGATGAATGGATTTCGACATCATCTTAATTGCTGCACGCAATAGCAGAATCTGCTGATTTTTCTTGTACAATTTGTATACCGTGGCTTAAATGATTAAATGATTGGGGAATGTGGAAATATTTCCCTTTACTGTATCTTTTCTATAAACATTAGTGTAGTATGATGTAGGCCACATGTGTTGCTTGACTTGTAGGCAAAGATGCCAATGTGAGAAGATATTAAGTTGAGCTTGTACCACAAAACGTAATGACATTGATATCTGTCAATGGACTATTTTTTTGTTTTAGCTTTATGAGATGGAGAATGGAGATGTACAGCTTATAGCCTTAATATGATTAAGACTCTGCAATAATGGAAATGAGTGGTGGGGGAAGCAGCTTGTCTATTTTCTTCTCCTTGCTATGATGCGTTGATGCTTTTGCAATGAAGTTATGGTACTCCAGAAAAGTAGCCTGTGAGCAAATGCATGATCTTTTCTGTGGCGCTGCTCAAGTTCACATGAACTTCTCTGGGTATGAACGGAAACAAAAGACCAACGGGCACATGCTATCACATGATGCAGATAGGTCATTCCATCGTGATTAAACACTTACGTGGCTAGATATCATTCCACTTTAGATATCAGGCACGCGTCTTTCGCCTTCATGATAAGATACGTTAATTGAGATGGCTTGGTGTATATGAACAATCCTGAATTGTTTTGCTGGCGGCATGGGATTTTATTTTGGAAGCTACAAGATGATTACTTAGGCCTATATTTCGATAACCCTCTAATCCTTACTTCTCTTTTTGTTGTACATGTACTCAGTTAAAACTTAAAGCACTTATGTTTATTACCATAGTTCCTTCATTTCATGACCACCCCATCTGAGCACATGCTCATAATTAAGGACCCAGAATCGATGGATCGTGCCCCATTTTTAACATTCATTGCTGTGAATTCCTTTTAAATGCCATAATTTTTCGGATCTTTGTATTCAATGAAGAGGAGAAAACAAATTCATTACAAAATGCTTCTACTTTAGAGTTTCTGGCGTACAGATGAAGCCACCGCCTGCCACTGAACAAAAGCAATAGTGGAAAGTCCACTATCTATAGATGAGTTGGCGGCCATTTCTCGCATTTGTTTGGTATATCAATCTGTAATCAGGGCATTAATTGTGGAAGACAGATATGAGTCAAATTGCAAAACCACGTGTGTTTTCCACATACTCACATCAAATTCAAGAGTTAGTGGCTGCTAAATTAAGGGTGGTTAATGAAGTATGAAAATATTCTTGACGTTCGGTAAATTTCTTCGAAGGAAAGAAGAAAAATGGTGTAGCTCTTATTGACCTTATGTAACAAGGATAATTTTCTTTATATGAGGCTCTGTTCTGTTGGGCTACTTTTTGAAAGCTCTGACAGCTAACGGTATCTGATTTGTTTGAGCCACTGAGGTGGTTGTGCATAATTAATTATTAAATTCTCTTAGCAAAGGGCTAACACTATTCAGAGATAGGGGTTTTAAAAAATACCGGGCTGGCCCGAACTGCAAGTGACCACTACTCTAGGGATGGAATGACAAATCGAGAACAGTTCTCCTTCTTTCTTTCTTTCTTTCTTTTCTTTGACATTGATTTTCGTGCACGAAGGTAGTGTTCAATTACGTCACCCTTGTCCCTTAACATGTAATGCACTAACTGTTGCCACTTTTCTTATCTTCAGTTATCAACAATGATGCATGAATATTCCGCAGAATTACATTATAAATCTCTGCACGATTGTAAAATAAGAACCACTTTTTGGTACAGCAGACTGAACAAATGCTTGATCAAAACTCAATGCCTTCATATGAAGTTTTTTATTAGGACACAATCTAAGGGAATAAAAGGACAGAGTACCTCTAATTCCAAATTATGCATATGTGTTACCTATCTTCAAATTTCTTCCATAGCGGTATCAGATAATCTTTCAATTCGACCTCAATGTAATGAAATATGTAGTATGGAGAAAAATCAAGAACTATTTCCTCTTACAAGATTACCGAAAATTTTCAATTGCCAAGTTGGGAAGAAATTGAAATGTGCTGATTTCTACTACCCCCAAGTAGTTTTTGCATTTGACAAAAAGTGAAAAATGTTTATGTGAATGTAAACAGGAAACTGAGTAGAAAAAATGGAAACAGCATCTCACAAGCCAGAGAGGGCTGCAGTTGTGAGTGCAGGTGGTGTTGGGGTAAAAGATTCATCATCTGTCCAGTTTCTTTTTTGGCCCCAGTGCCGTAACATGCTCTTCCATTTGCATAGGTTGTCGATGCATATATTCAAACGCCCATCCTCAACTTTAATCTTGTAATGTCCATCTGTGTAGTTAGCCTTTTCAGCTTGCCTCCTGTCAAACTCTAGTTGTGCCTTTTGCTTAGACCTCAACAAGCAAAACTGCTGCAGCTGCTCAGGCATTGCATCATGCACTCTCCACCACTTTGCATGAGCAACATCGCTAGCAAACTCTTGTAATATGTCAACGTTCCAGTTACAATCGTAGTCGCGGAAGCACAACCATGGCTTCAGTCCTAGGTAGTGGAGTACATAAAGAATTGGAGGGTCAGCTCCAAATAGTCGTGTTTTCTTTTGCTTAACTTCTTCCTCATCGCCAAACCAAAAGTGCTTCAAGAAGTTCATGTGCTTTGGAATACGATGCCACCATGTAAAGACTTCATTCAAGTACCCTTGATCACCTCCGTTGTAGGACTCAAACTCATTGATGTGATCCATCAAAAGCTGGAAGGTACAACTTGAGGGCTCAATTACCATGACACCAGAGTTAAACATAGTGCCATTGTTTCCCGTAGCCGATATTTCTGGCATTCCAAATAAGAAATCAATGTTTCTGAGTATGAGCAAGTCTGCATCAATGAAGATGATCTTGTCATAGTCTGTCAACTGCCACAACCGAAACTTGCTGTAGTTCCATTCGTTGTATGCATCTTTCTCAGCTTTCGGATTCCTGATCCTTTGGATTGTCCTGACTTTCCATCCAGCTGCCTCAAGGCCACTCCTGTGGTAGACACTGATTGTCTCATCAACAAGTATTACAAGGTCCCGGGTGGATCCTGACATGCGGATGCTCTGCGCAGCAGCAATGGCTCCACAGACATAGACATGAGCTGAATGGAGAATGGTTGCATATGCTTCTCTGTGCACACTCCCTGAGTAGACCCGATCTGTTTTCCAAGACAATGTACTAAATTTTATGTATAACCTCTGATAAGAAAAGAAAATATTCATTGTAGTCTTTGCATAATAGACTATTCCTTGATAAATTATGAAGATCAGACTAAATAACACAAAAAGATGAAAGAGCTAAATTTACCAAATGTATTCTGAATGCGGATTTTTAGCTCTTTGGACTAGTACTGACCTTTATCACTGAGAGGAAGTGCAAGCTCGCAAGAACCAACAGGAAGCTGGAGCTTCTCTCTCAAAACATTCAGGTTTGGTTTGTACAACCATGCATTTCCTTCGCGAGTCACGAGTTCCTTGCAGTGAAACAGGTTTGGTATGGGAAAGCACTTGGTAATCAGAAGCAAGTGAACAGGATAAGCGCCTTTTTCAGAAGCAGCAAGATCAGCTGCCGCAAGCTGTAAATGTAATCTAGCAACATCTTTAGACCAATTCCCTTCATTTCTACACGGAAGTTTAACAGCAATAAGATTAATGCGTTTTCTCGGGGCTTCAATCTTTGGCAGATATGGACATACGGGAACTTCTTCTTCCTCCTCTTCATCAATCCATTCTGGATATAATGAATCCCAAGTCACATTGTTCGCGGCATAATCCAGATGCAGCACAAAATGTGTGGCATCAGGAATAAGCTGCTTCCAATGATCTACTTCACTCTTGTTAAAGTTTAAAAGGCCAATTCCTTGATAGTCATTCTGTTCACTCAGCTTCTCAATAACTTTCATAACATCATCCCAGTTTACATCCAAGTCAGAAACGTATCGAGGATCTGATCCTCCCCATATCCATCTTTTAACAAAATTTGGCCTGCATTCGATGCAAACTAAATCAATTAATGCTGTTGTTCACTTTGCATAGATTTCATGCTTTTATGTATTAACAAAATTCCTGGCCTGCTACGAATATACTTACCGGGAACTTGTATGCGATAGATGATTGTTGTTGTAAACCTCAGGAGAGTACATGAGTGTCAAAAATGTGCCACATATAATGATAACTAAGACAAGCTTCAACAGAGGAAATTTGCAGCATGATATCCTATCTTGGATATGAAAAGGCTTGTCGATGCCTTTGACTTTGCTCTTCTTCATTCTTCTTTTGTATATGTCTTCACTGATTCAATCAAATTTCAGAATGAATCAAAAATTGAAGAAATGTGGGAACAACATGTTGCTTGTTAATGCAAAACATGTCCAAAACAATGTGAGTGCATAATGTATCATCAATAGATTTGTAACTTGGTGCTAAAATTTATGGAGATTGTAAGTAAACTAAATGCAAATTGTTTAGCTCACATTGATGCTGATAGCCGGTGTCTTGCCTCAACAGAACCAGTAGAATTCCCCATTGCTGCTCCTCTCATACTAAATATTGCTAAGAGAAAGGGAATAGATGAACCATCTGATTCACAATGAACAAAAGAGCACCACAACAAAAATATAAGTTGTTACTTAAAGCACAGGCATAATAAAGGTACAGAAAGAAAAACAAGAAACTAACATGAAACAAGATTTTGCATTGGTTAACTTGAGTGAAGAACATAATAATGAAATAGTAATACATTAACATCAACTAATGCAACCCCAGAAAAATTTTTAAGTCCAAAGCAAAGAAAACAGAAGCAAGAAAAATAGGCAAAACAAAACATTTTCATGCTGTTGAAAGAGGGAGAGAGATTGAAGAGCATACCTATGATTCTATTGGAGATTTGTGTGTGGATGCAGAGAAGGTTCGAGGCAAGACAGTAAGAGGCAGAGAGCAAGACTCAATATAGAGAGCGTTACTTCTATTTCAATTCTCAATTTGCTAACTATTTTCTATTGTTTCATTTTAGTAATTTTTTTACCAACAACCTTTATTTTATTTTTCAAGTTTCAATTTTTTTGTTGTCATTTTCATACTTTATTTTAAAAAAAAAAATCATTCCTACTTATAGGGATTTATAGGTCAGACTATAGATCCATTGATTGAAGTATCTTACTAATAATCCAAAGTGAATCATAATGATAGCTAAAAAAGTATCCTTGTGTTTCCATATCCAATTAAAAAGAATTGATTAGCTCAAATTAAAAAAACTTTTTTTACTGTAAGCTTGATAATTTTCTATACCCACAAGCCAAAAGCCACAACTTCATCATTAAAAAAAAAAAAGAGTTATTAATAATTGGGTTTTCATTGTTCTCAAAACTGAGAATATTTACTAAAGATAAGTCATAAATTTATAATTACCCATAAATTATTTTCTTAATTGAGTTATTAAAGTTTTGACTTTCATTCCTTATTTTTTTTTCCTAACTCACTTGCTGGTGAACTATAACTTCACTTTTGATGGGGGCATTAGATTACACATTTATCATGAAATGTCAAAAAAAAAAAAAAAAATTCTGATCGTCTCTACCTTTTATTCGCTTTTTCATCTCATTTTCTCCCACACAATTAATTAGAACAGTAGTTGATAGATTAGGTTAATGAAAACAATTGGGTTGGTTGATGATGGTTATTGATAAATTTCTAGAAGCAAAAATTGATTAACTGTCCCATCTCCACTTACCACATGATGCAAGAAACAAATATTCCTGTTAATTAAAATGTTGTAAAAAACAGAAACTCCCCCCATCATAAGCAAAGCTGACTGCTATTTCAGCCAGTAAAAATAGTGAAGTTCCCTTACCGCAAAAGCACTTTTCCCCTTTACCTCTTTAAACAACAAAAGCGCTTTCTACATTAGTATAGCTGGTTACATTGTATCACTTTGGGAGTATGGCAAATGTGATTTCTAATTAATGAAAAATAGATAGTTATCCTCTAGTTTCTTGCACCAAAAGCAATAGTATTAACAATACCAAAGATAAAAATGATATAGGTCCAAGGGTCCTTTCAGAAACTATTTCACCAAACCAAATTCATTAGTCTCTAAGCTTAGTCAAATCTACAATCAGAAGGGTTAATTAAATAAATAAACAACTTAAGTTCCATAATTTTTTTTTTTTTTTCATTCTTCCTCGTGTTCTTGTTTCTCATTCTTTGCATGCAAGAAAAGAGATTTCAAAGAGAAGAAAAAGTTCAAGAAAAATATGCCAACAAATTAAGATAAAGAAATGTTATTAGAAGAGATTTGAAAGAATTATTATAAAATAATAATAAGTAATCATGATAATAATGAACATTAACTTTCAAGTTAGAACTAGAACTCGAACTAAATCTTCCAAGTTCAACAAGCAGGAGGATGTACACGTGGCATAATTATAACTACACACATGTCACATGGCTTTTTGATTGGATAAGGAAGAAGTGGTAGGAGCTGTCTTTTCCGATCGAAGCCTTGCACCCATCGCTACGTATCTTCCCTGTTACTCCATCCCATGCATTTTTGTTTTACTTAACATATATAAGTATTCCCAAAAGTAAAAAATAAAAAATAAAAAATCTGTGAATTTTTTTTTAAAAATATGAATTGGAAATTTTATGTGGCTATACAAAATTACTGCTTTGAATAACCGGTACTTTTTATGAGAAACAGATTTCAGAATAATCGCCGTCAATTACAATCTTCTATTCTATTTGAAAACTTTAAGTTCTTAGTTATGTTCAAAATTTAAGTTATTGAATGAATATACGTATAATATATTACGTACAGTGCATGAAAATTTAGGATGTAAGTAGCAATTAGAAATTTTCAACAATAACTGGGGTGTAAATGTACCTATCACTAAAGGTTCAGTTCGGCTTCTTCTAATCGGTTTAGGTTTGATTTTAAATTTCAAACCAAACGGGTTTTGTTTTTGGTTCAGTCTTTTTTTTTTTTTTAAAAAAAAAAACCAAATCAATGAAAAATACAAAGAAAATCAAATAAATCGAACCAAATCGAATTTCAAGTTTATTTCAATTTATAACCATCTAAACTGATCGGGTTCAAGAATGTAGACACACCGCTTTTATGAACATCTAAATTTTACTAAAATTATTTTCTCTTAGTCTCTTTTCTTATTTTGAAGAATTCTCTATGTAGAGCTATTGGTTTATATTTCATTAAACTTAAAAGCGGGGGAAAAAAGGCAACTAAAAGAATTTTTGTTATTGTTAAAGAGTATATGTTTAATTTAATAAAATACAGACGTTCATATATATATATATATATATATATATATATATATGTTGGTTTCGGTTAGAGGGTATACCGTTAGGTGTACTAGTATAGGAGAAAGAGGTAAAATTGAATAAATAGACGTGACAATGTGTATATCATTGTATTGGAAGCAAAGTAACCAAAAGCTATTTGGGATTTGCAAAGCATAAGACAGGCTGCCCAGGGCATTCATTTTCATGGCTCGTGACCAAAAGCACAAGTTACACGATGAAAATGTTATAATCCTATTTCGATTTCGATATCATACTTGGACCACCTTGGAAAAAATACCAACGAAAAGATTAACTCAGCCAACTAATTTAATTAACACATTGACAGCTGGATAATTGGCAATCAATTTTTGGTCAAATTGGACATCTAAGGTGCACCTTTCTGAGTGAGCTTAGAAAATACTCAATAATATAATATCTCTGATAATAGAAATTGAACTGTAATCGCATGGATGCATTAGAAACAAAATGGACTAAAAATCTAAAATGACAACTTGAGGAATAATTATGTCGAACTTAAGAGGCCAGCCACTGGGTTAACTGCTGAATTAAACTGAGCAACAAACAGTTGATAAGCATAATAACTTGAAATCGAAGGCACATTTTTATCCCACTAAAATGTTGTTCAACAGAAAGGAAATTCGAAGATTCATTCAAAATCATCACAATTTAAGGGCACAAAATTGAGAGATTGACAACTAAATTTCTGGACTCATTAATCAACTAAAACTGTCAAAATGAGGAAGGACCCGAAAGACATTACTCGACCAGCGTAGAAAAGAAGAAAATCATTGCAATTCATACTAGCACAAATAACATATATGATATATCTACAATGATCGGCTACGCCCAGTTCCCCAAAACAGCAATTACTCATCGTTAGTTAACAGGAGAAAAGAAGAAGAAAAAGGAAGACTTTGGTATTTGGACCTGTTATTTTACGGCCTTTCTTATTCGTGTCCCCACATAACAGAGAGCAGTGACCGCTATGCAAGCAATTTCTACATTTCCAAAATTTTAATTCAGAACACTAAATTGAAAGAAGGTTTAACATAAAAAAAGAATGGAGGAAAGCGCAAACTATATTATAATGAGATAAAGCCATACAAATAACACAATGACTTCTACATCATATCTCAGCATCAGAGCTTTTCTCCTGTTTTGGGGGTGCAAAATTCTTTGTAAGCCGGGATCTTGTCCAGGGATCCATGGGAGCTCTTGGTGGTGGTTGAGGAACTGCAGGTTTTGCTTGTCTAAGCTCATTTTCTCGGTCAACAAACCTGCACAAAATTGTTAATATATGACTTAATACTTGGTCAAACCTAGTGAAGCTTGATCAATCAGTGCATGACTTTCGAGAATGATCACTAGAATTAGAATTGCTCGCTCAATTCACTACCTAAACACATTGCACAGAGAAAATGTGTTCACCATGCAGGCATATGTCAGAGATAAAGAGATAACAGGCGTTGTCACGAATAATTTTGTTATCCTATTGAGAAAACATTAGGAAGGCCATTTTCTAAAACCGAATAGCTTTCTTACAGCATCAGGAATGTTCCATCCTCCATTTTACAAGCTTCCTATGATATTACAATAGCCATTTTTGAGTAGGCTTTCTTGAAAGCTATTATCTGGACAGTTAGCAAATATCATTGCAAATGCAGAGATGAACAATAACAATTGCAATTTAAGCTAATGAAGTTAATAAATAATAAATCTCACTCAATATAGGCCATCGGAGCAGCGTCACCAACTCGTATACGGGTCCTAAGCAGTCTTGTATATCCACCAGCTCTATCCCTGCACAACCAAACATACATAAAATGTAACTAATATGCATATAATCCTTAATAAAAAAATAAAATAAAATAACTGAAAAGCAGCAGCTTGATAAATTACCTGTATCGATAAGCTAATTCTGTAAATAGCTTGTGAATGACATCATCCCCACGGACAAATGCAGCAGCACGTCTTGCAGCACAAAGGGAACCCTGTTACTGTTCAAAATCATTATTCTGTACTTTTGACAAGAAAAGCATAAATAAATAATCTAGGACAAGCATCAACCGCATTTAACATGTAACAAGAGAGAATTGTTTGCCAGATTAAAAATGCACACTAAGACCAGGGATAAACTTCAAAAGCTCCTAGACGAATGCACTTTTAGTTATTGCTGAATTGTGCTTTAACAGCTTTTAATAAGACAATGTTCCTCGCAAAATGAAATTGCATTGATTATACTTAGCTCTATGAAGCTGGCACTTCCATGGTACACATTTCAAAATCTCACATCTAATAATTTGACGCTTGAATATAGCCACTACATTCCTTTTAAATGGAATTTGATTATTGTTTACCTAGTACTGATAAGTATTCATGTAGCCTATTTAAATTCTGAAAAGAAAACGGATTCTAGGACCATTTCTATTAAACACAAAACCTCATTGAGGATGGTCCAAGTAGGACTTGCTCAACATGGCTTAAAAACCACGTAAATAGCTATTAATAACTTTCTTAATTGGTAACCCTAGTCCCTGCTTATCAAAGTAGGGGCGAGGGCTGGTTTCACTCTCATTCACCTCTGGTGGGGGAATTCTTAAGGTAGGGTTCTCATTGAGAATCCCTATTGAGAAGCCACTAGAGGACGAGCAAAGCAAAGTCCGAGACTGTTCTTGACTGAAAATCTGAAAAGAAGAACTTTACGAATTCCAGGTTCCCTAAGTCTCAATTGTAATCTAAAGATTCTTAATTTTAGTCAAAGTAATGAATGGGAGGTGAGTATACGTAATTTCATCCATACTATTTATGCTCCCCCATAAAGTTTCCAAATGATAAGTTCCAAAGCTAATAGCAAAGGAATCTCCTGCATTTGAGAGATCTATTGACAGTTCAGCAAATTACAGAAACATCCATGCATATGCTCGTTGGCTCACCCACAAAACTTTACTAGCTTAAAAGTAACAACATGTCTACAGATTAGGATTAAGCTCCACTAACCAAACTGTAGAGGTCCATCAATTAGATTGCAAAAAACTTCGACTTATAACTTTACCTTAAAAAAACTTTGTCATTCATATCAATTAAGGAAAAGCATTTTCCACTTATTACAAGTAATTTCTTTTCGGCCCACAAACTCTAACTTTCAAATTGCAAAAGAAAATCTTAACACTGAGCCTTCATGCTCTAGTGTAATATAAAAACTAACGTATTATACACACCTCTTTCCCAAGTTGCACCATATTATCAGCAAGTCGCCTAACTTCTTTTGCCTGCAAATCATCTATTAAAATTTTTAAAAAAAATCACCTTCATAATTTCTCATTTATATCACATCAGTCTCCAAAATTTGGGGAAAAATGAAAAAAAAAAAAAAAGCCTTAAAATGGGTCCCATAATTCAACATTTCCAATCAATTTTCTCCTTGTAATCTTAATATACTTCTAACAGAATTTGACTAATGAATTGAATTGAATTAATTAATCAATTTTAAAAGAACAAAAAAAAAAATAAAACCCTAAAACAGAGAAAGTAAGAAAGAGAGTGCCTTGGCAACAGTGGTTTCAATACGCTCGTGCTTCACCAACTGCGAGACCATCGTTCTGCACACACGCAGTTACGCCAAACAATTTTTTTCAAAAAGAAGTACAAAAACCCTAAAAAATCTGAAAATTAAAAAAAAATGGTAACCTCAGCATGGACATTCTGTGACCAGTCGGCCGATTAAGCTTTCTGAATTTCGTCATTTTTACGGAGCCTTAGCGGAGAAACAGAAAGCTTAGAGAGAGGGAGAGTGACAGTGAGAGAGACGGTCGATAAACCCTAGCAATTAATTAAAACCACTGAAAAATTCAACAGGAGAATAATAACATATAGATCCCTAATGTTTTGTTTTTCATCGATATATCTTATTCATTTGTGTCAAATAGGTTCCTGAATTCTGTTTAAATGACTGAATTACTCCCGTAAAATTAGGGACGAGAAATCCTCCACGGATTTGGGTTCCCATGGAGCTCCATTCCAAATAAAAAAAATTTTGAATAATTTTTAAAAAGTAGAATAAGGAATTAGAAAAAAATAATTATTAAATTCTTAATAAAATGGGATTTGATTTTATACTTCCCACCCTCACCCTAATCTTCATTATATATAAATATATTTTTAATTCTTATTTAATAATTTTTACTCTATCAACTATAATATCAATTAATAATTTTTTTTAATTCTTATGTAATATAAATATGATATAAAAAAAAACCCTATAATATAATTCTTTTTCAAGTATAAAATATTGTTATATTTACTTTTCTCTTTTAAGGTATTGCTCTCTTTAAATATTTTTCAGTTTTGATATCACTTTAAGATATTGTTTCAAACTTTTAGAGATTTTTAAAAATAATTTAAATACTTTATAATATGGTGATGATTTTGTTTTAAGTCTCTAATTTTTAATTTACTAAAATCATGTATCTATACCTAGTATAAAATAAATAAATAGGGAATGAGGTGAGGATAAGAAAATTATTCCCTACATAGAGATTCCCCATCTCCACCCCATTAAATTTATTAGGGAATGGGGTGGGGAATGGAGGCAAAAATTTTTAATGGGGTGGGGAATGAGGTAGGCCTCCCCACCCCCACCTCACCCCATTGGGATGGCAAAAATCCCCATGAGGATAGGGACTCTTGGGAATTTTCCCCATTCGGAGAGGGTATGAAAATAATTTTATACTTAATTTCTTATTCGGGGAAGGGACGTAGATAAGGTAGAATCTCAATCCCTTACCCATTTCTCCATTTCATTGTATTAATTTTAATTTTGATTTTATTTTTTAAAATCATTAATAAATGAATAATAAAATTTAAATTATAAAATATTAAAAATTAGCATAAAAATAAATATCAAAATATTTATACAAATCTGTTATAAAAATTTCGAGCCCATTTAACAAGTTGTGGTCCTAAATTATTATTAGATCAGACCCTATTTAAAGGCTTTGGCCCAAAACTATTTTACATTATGAGTCATATTGCTTATATTATTTTTATTGTTTTAGATTTAAAACTTGATATTATCTTTCAATTTATCACATTCCTTAAGGAAGAACAACATGAGGTGTAAGAGTAAATGTTTTTATTAAAAATATTAATTTCAGTATCTATACCAATTTCTTTTATTTTATTATTAATATAAAAGTAATTTCTTTTTATTATAGGTTATGAAGATTGACGAAGATAATTATTTTGATAATTTGTATTTTGTAGTGTGATTTTTGTAATGGATTAATGTTAGTGTAAGATATATTATCAAACTTTATTTTTGTTTAAATTTTTATTTTAATATGATTAAATCAAGTTTAAAAATTAAAAACGTATCAGTTATTCGAGGATCGGGGACCCCTCAGAGATCCCCTCTTATTATTCAGGGAGGAGTCATGGATTTTCCCAAACAATTCTGATGGGAATGAGGAGGTGATGGAGATATATGGAGAATATAGAGGATAGGTGCGGAGATGTCGGTCCCCACTCCTCCCCTCCCCATTGCCATCGCTAGCCATCCCTACGTGAAATTGAGTTATATAAACAAGAGAATAAAAGGGTATTTGACACAAATGGATATTAGATGGCCTAATATATGTTCTTAAATGGGAAAGTCAAGTGAATAATAGGGTCCTGGTACCCCAAGCTCTCCAAGAGAGAACTTACATTATTGGGCTTAATTGGTTTCACTTGGTTAGGCCACTTCTAGGCCTTCAAAGCCCACCCAAGCTTTTGGTTGGGCTAGGTTTTTTTTTTCCATATTTTTCAAGTCAGTCTCGTAATTTTGTATATGTGACAACCTATTTCGACATTTTAAAATTGAAGAATTGGGTTAGATAAATAAAATTAAATAAAATAATAAATTAGTATGTTCCCGTGCTTACGAGAAGACTCGAAACCTTCAACCTCATCAAGTAGGTGATGGTGCATCTAAGAATATCTCTAAAAAACTCTTCAAATATCAATTTGCTTACTCATGTGGCAAATAAGAGGATGAAACAATACAATCCCCTCCAAAAGATTCATCAAATAAGAACAAATTAACATTATTTTAATAGACTGAAAAAAGCCGTTGAATTGCTGTTATCTTTTTTAAAGGAAACATAAATGATAATTATAGCAGTCTTTTTTTAATAAATAATAATAAAATATTAATGGAAGAGGGAGAAACTCACTCGACAATATTGAAGAGTGAGAAACAAATCTTGTTTGAAGAATCTAAATTAACGTGTCTTTTATAGTGTCTAATTTTGATATAGCTCTTTAAATAAGAAGTAGAATCTTATTTGAAGAGTCTTTTAGAGATGCTCTAACTTACACATCTAAAGAGTTGTTGTTAGTTCTTTGATACGGTTGTGCTTCCACTTAATTATGAAAGCAAATCAACTAAATTATTTGGTAAATGCTTACGTCTACTTGATAAGTTATTTTTTTATCACATGTCCGCAAGTTTGTATTTGATAACTAATAGTTCTAGTTCATAGCCGTTAGAGATGGCCAATGGGTCGTGCCGTGTCGGCCCAGGCCCATTAAAGGAAGCCTACGCGTGCTCGTGCCGTGCCTACGCGTGCTCGTGCCGTGCCTATACGTGCTCGTGCTCGTGCCCACTCGTACCGTGCCCACACTTGATGTGCTGTGCTAGCCCACTAAGGTTTTTTCCTTTTTTATTTTTTTAAGAGCGCATGTCAAGTTGTTATCTTATTTTTTTTCAATCTTATGTACTTTTTTTGGATCTATGTGCTTTTATTTAAATTTAATAGAATAAAAAAATTCAAAACTCAAGTCCATATTCAATAATACTAAATTAATAATAATAAGAGAATGTAATATTAGTTACTAAGTTTGACTCTATGGTATTAAAATTCTTTTTTGGTACTTAACAACAATAATAATAATAATTTTTTTTAAGGGTTAACTTAATTGTTAACTTAAAGTTACGTAGAATCATATATCATAGTTTATAATAATATTAATACATATTTATAAAATCATGATACATATAATTTTATTTATTAAAATCATGATATCAATTATTTATTTAATAAATTATAAACATAAATCAATTATAATTTTTTTGAAACTAAGAATTAAATAAATTTAAAAAACTTGAGCCAATAAAATATATTAAAAATTCAATTTCAAGTTATTTATAAAATCATAAAATTTTAAGTTTACTTTCATTAAAAAATGAAACGTACTTATTGCGTTCTTTTTTGCGTGCCGTGTTTTGGCCTATTTCTAATCGTGCCGTGCTTTTAAGGCACACGTGCCTAAAATCGAAGCCGGCCGCCGTCGGTGCGGCGTGCTCTCGTGCTCTTCTAAAACGTGCTCGTGCCGTGTCATCTTGTCGGATGCGTGTTGTGCGCCTCGTCTTTGTCTTTGTGCCTCGTGCTGTCCAGCCCATTGGCCACCTCTAATAGCCGTTATGGTTAAAAGTGACCATACTTATATAATCATAAACTGATGCAACATATCTTAGAACTATTAAATGCTACATATAATCATTTATGGATTGCCATAACATCTCTAAATAGGAATTTCAATATTGATAGTGGAGTAAGTTAATCTCATAGTATATTGAAAATCAAACTAATAATCAAGAATGTCATACTGGCCATAATGCACATCAAATCGATAACATTATTATTTGTAACATATTAACATTGAATTGATATAATAAAAATATTTGTATCACAATTTTGGATAAGTGGCGTGTTCTAAATAGTTTAGCTCATATTTAGAGACAAATTTGGCACCTTTTACAATGTTGCCCAATTATCTGAGTGTAGGGATTGCAATTTTTTTTGTTGGGATGGGATCCCGTAGGGTCCCCTCTCACTTATGATAGGATTGAAACATATTTTTACACTCTAAATTAAAAGAAGATAGAACAATGACAAAAAATAAGTCATACCTTTATTTGTGGGATGGGAGGAGGACCAACTATAAAATCTCGTCTCGTCTTATATATCCCATTAAGAATATAATTTTAAAAGTATTTTAAATTTTTAATTGTTTTATAATTTTAACTTAAGTAATGTTCAAAGTTGAAACCTAAAGATTAAAATTAAATAATAAAAGTAATATAATTAGAAAGTGAAATGTCAACGAAAAGCCACAATCAAAATATGAATTGATTACTATCCAAATCTATAGCTTTTGAAGCGTAAGTCTTAGTATTAATATGCAACAGAAGCAAACAGGCAACTAAAAAATTTTAGCATAAAATTATATTTGAACATGCATGTAGTCAAAATAAAATTATTATTTGATTATTTTACTTTGTACTTATTCAAGATTTTTGCTATATTAAATTATAATGATCCTTAAAAAAAAGTCAAAATTTATTTATTTATATTCAAGATTATTTAGGATAATGGGATGAGACAGGATATTTAACAAGATTGGACTATTAAAATAGAATCTCAACTAATCTCGATAATTTTTTTAGTGTAAATACTAATATCGTAATGCATTATATTAAAAAAAATTAATATTGTATCACTCTACTTCAGATAATATACAATGTCTATAAAAAAAAAAGGATAATATACAATGGAGAAGCTCAAAGGGCTAAGAAATTTTTTTTATTCAATTACAAATTATCGTTATTGAAACCTATATGAGAATTTTTTTATTAATTACTTATGTCGCCTCTTCAACTATTATCAAATTCTTGTCGGAATTCATTACTTGATTGGTAAATGTGCTATCAAAATAAATCTCAAATGAGATTTAGAACAAATATTTTGAAGGGTATGATTCATTATGTCTCCTTTTATTAGGTGCATGTTTAACTTCTTATTAATAATTAAAGTTATCTTGTAAATAGAAAAGTACTGAATAAAAAAAAAAAAAAGCCCACTCAAAAAAATATTTTTAGCTTGGCCACTGATTATAGAAAAAGTCGAAACCCTCTTTAACCTTTCACTTACCGTTTCATTAACTCTTTCATTTTCAATTGCTTTCTCTCATTATTTTAATTTACTTGTTTTATCAATCAAAATTCAAAGGTTTATCAATAAGTAAACAATAATCCAAGTTTATCAATAAGTAAACAATCATCCAAAGCCGACAATAGTACCCTAACCATATTACAAGGGTAGGATTTGATTAAATCAAAAACAAGGAAAGAATGAAGAATGAAGGAGACGAAATAAAAATTAAAAATAATAGTTAAAGAGTACAAAGAGATATTTGAGGCTAGCTATTGTGGGAATCATTGTGTTTATAAAGTCCTTATTTTTTGTTTCTTTTCTAGATTATAGTTTTTAGAAACATATCTTTTGATAGATATAGAATTTGAAAAATATGTTAAATCTTTTTTTTTTTGTATTAATCACGAGGTATTCTGGGAGGACTCCAATTGTGGGAGGCACCTTTAAGCCCGTATCACAACCCAGACTAAAAGTCCCTGCTAGAACCGGGAGGCACAGGTTCTCCCAACAAAGACGACTTTCCTTGATTCGAACCTGAGAAAGAAACCCAGTCAAGCCACTTAAGGACTGCATTCTTGAAAGTCAACACTTTGTTGGTAAAAAAAAAAAGGTTAAATCTTTGATATAATTAGATATTGAACTCTTACGGAAAATGGTCCCATGCATTCTATAGAATCGAATTATTACCAAACATAAAAGGGAACTAATCAAATTTCCTGGATGATTCTTCCAAACATGACCAAACATTTTGCCCGAATTAAAATCATTAATCAACCAACATTCTGCCCCAACCAAATCTTCTTACAAATCGATAATGAAATAACTAAAAGCGAAGCTGAATCAACCTCCATTAACTAAGAGCCAGCATGGTGGTAAAAGTCAAATTTGGTACTTGTCACAACCACAAAATATGGAGGTAAAAAAAAGTGGACTTATCATATTAAATTATTAATGCAATTTCGAATAATGATGCTTTCTCTCTTTTGCTAGACATGAGGGTTTTTGATTTTGATATTTTTCTATCATACTCCAAGAATTTCAAAACTAATGCTCATTAATGAGTGCAATCTTGATATTGTATGTTGCCAGCTTCTATGTATTTATTACATTATAAAATGTTGTCATCATTTCTTCATTGAAGTTGTTTTTTTTTTTTTTTTAAGTTGATAAATAGTGAGATTATAAATCTAGCACACGATTCATCATTTTCTTCTTCTTTTTTTAAAGTGGATTTGCATTGTACACACGAAGAGATCAAATTTTTTTCCATAGTGAAAATGGCGTAATGAACTTAAATTGATTGCTCTTCACAGTAAGAGAGTTGATAATGGAAAATAATTTTGAACTTTTCAAAAAACTTTCGAGTAATACTTTGAATGCAGGGGTTAAAAAAAAACTAAATTATGGTGATCTAAGTCAATTTTGAATTGATGTACGTGGAGAATTTTACATCTTTCTCCAACATATTTGATCTAAGATTTGGCTAAAGATATCTACATTTTAAACATTTTTAACTAGTTTTGTAATAAATTAAAAAAAAATTTGGTTTAGTTATAGTGCCACAGTATCGTACCACATTTTTTTGTCTTTCTCTGATCCAACCGTTGGATAAACCAAGAATTGCAGGAGTACAGGCAACGGCAAGATGTGTTTGCTTAGGTTATTAACATTGCAATCCCTCTAGTTTCCTAAGAAGTCAGAAAAAATATATTTATTATTATTTTACTCTCTCACCCCCATCAATAATCATCCTGCCCTTTCCTTCTCATGCAACCCCCAAGTAATCTTTAGATTTTCATTTTTCTTCTGCTATCTTAGTTGTTCATCTTATTTCTTTTAGTAAATATTTTTTTATTGGCTAATTTATAAAATAATATGAATAAGGAATATGCAAGGAATTTTGAAAGGATTTTTATTATTAATATCGGGTAATTATAATGCATGATTCGGTTGCACATTCATGAGAGCCACAACTCCTTAAATACAAAATAAACCATATGATTACTTCCTAAATTCAGAAAGATAAATCCCTTGATTTATTCCACAAATACATCAATATTTTATAATTCGCCAATTATTGCTATCATTTCCATATCTACTTCTCCATAATATTAAGAAAGTACATAACATTAAAATTGAATAGAAAAATAAAAAGGATTTATTGTTTCCTTTGTTTTATTTCTCTAGTTTTATTATGGGTACATAACGTAGCTGAATATTGGCATACTTATTTTTTCCTTATCATTTTTATGTATACTTGGTAAAATTTGTAGAGACTTATAATGAATTTAACAATAATATAATTTATGTAAATTTTAATAACTTTGTCAATTTGATTTTTATGAACCAAAATGAGAATTGAAAATAGTATTTTTCCTTTTGGATATAAAGGATAGAAACAAATAAAGTAACGTTCGCCTGATTAGTCAAAACTTAAAAGAGTTACTCGATATTTAGTTAAACTTATTTTATATTAGGCCAAAAATATATGGTTTAAGCTTCTAATAATAATAATACAATTTGAGAAGGGTAAGTTGTTTTAGTTTTTGCATGTATTCAATCAAATTCAAGTAAAGGTAGTTAAACCCTAATGGATTTTTAACATGATTTTCTTTCTAATGCTAATGATTGAAACTTTGTGATTTACAATGGTTGAATAAGGATTCTCTCATGGTCTAATATTTTCTATAAAAAAAATTACTTAGCAATTGGTAGTTAATGGATTAAAAAATAAAGATAATTAAATCCTAATCATATACTAACATTAAAGGACAAGTGTCACAAGATCTTTAAACTAAGATAATTCATATTCATTTGAGATATAGAAAGGATTAGAAAGTATGAAAAAAGAGATAAAAATTGAATCTTCATTCTCTATAATCAATAAAAATAAGAAATGTTTATGGCTATTGGCAAAAATTGATCATTACACCAATTGATTGCATCAAAAATTGACCAAATAAGCTTATAATCTTTGAGAGACCACCACCCAATAACTATAATAAAATCAACTTAAAAACAAGAGACCAAGCACAACCAATAGTAGATCGAATCCAATTGATTGATTTGCTTAAACTCCTTTTATTTTATTTTCTTTTTTAATAAATTCTCTTATTGTCTTTGAAAATTTAAAAATTATCTATTAAATTCTATTAAAAAAAGAAAGAGAAGAAGAAACAAGATTTTAAAAAAGAAGAAGAAGAAGAAGCGTGAAGGAGAAAAAGATAACCACGATTAATATTAAACCATGGAAAACAAGAGAGAGAAAATAATAAATAATTTTAAATTAGGGCTTATATGTTAAAATTTCAAAATTTGTAATTTTTATTATTTTCATAAAACGAGAAGAACTATTGTGTAATATAGCCTAATCGTGGTACGATAGCACCTTTGCTAGGTAGTTTTGTCCAAATTTGGCAGGAGTGATTTCAAGAATTCTAAACGAATTAGATATGATTTTCAAATTTTTCATTACAAAATTTCAATGAATTTCAAAATGAGAGAGGTATAATTTGTCTTTTTTCCTCAAAGTAGAGAGGTATAAATTTACTTATTTTGCACAAAACCCTCAGAAAAGAATGTATGTTAAAACCAATTTTTATGGTGGTAAATTAGTAAATGACATATCGGTCCCCAATGTTCTATGATTTATCAAGTAAGATATGTTTCTGTCAATTTTTCTGAAGTAAGTCCCTCGCTCGAATTAGAATAACCACACAAAGAATGATCCTTACTCCTTAAGTCCCAAATATTTTTCATTTTTATCACTTATGTCTTTTAATTTTTTTTAAAATAACCCACCACATCTTTAGTAATATAATTTTAACGTTTAAACTTTATTGTTCAATGATAAATGTTGGCTTTTTAATAGATAGAACCATTCATACCTTTTAACAAGAACATTATATTCAACCAACAATAAGGTTATAATAATAAAGAAATTCTAAAAATTAGTGTTATTTTTTTTCCTTACAATTTAAATCTCAGATATATAAAATTGAGTAAATTAAATATTGTTTAGAATATGCAGAGAGATATCTACTCTTATTAAAATTTTAAAAAAGTCGAACTCTCTACTGGTGTAACACATTGGACTCCAAGCCTAGTGGCAGCCAAATTACCCTTAAAATATTAATTTTTTATTGTCGCAATGAAGAATTTGTAATTTAACACTAAAGGGCATTTAATCCATTTCAATAAAAGATAAATTCATTATTTTATGCAAATTTATTAAACTATACATTACTGCATGTCTTTATTTAAGAATTATAAAAATTTAGGAAGCCAGATATTATTTGTTATTCTCATTTTTTTTTAACATTTTGGAATTCCAAATTAAATATTTTATGATTGCTTGCAAGACAAGAAGTCAAGATCAACATGGAAGAGTAGCTTATAGTAGAATTTAGAATGAAAGAATAGAGAGATAAGTCAAAAGTGCTTTTGGATAATTAGGGATGGTAATGGGCACCGCACGCGGTGGGTTTGCCGTTATCAAACTCAAACCTAAACCTGCACAAAATTTAAATTATTAAATCCATCCGCAATCCGTAGCGGGTTTTAATTTTTTTAAGAAAACCCACCTGCTGCGGGTTTTGATAGTTACTAAACCCGCAATGGTATCCAACGGATTTTTTGCGGGTTTGTACATTTAAAATCACAAATGTTTAATAACTAAATTTACAATAATAACCTCAAATTCCACATAACATACTCAATTTTAAATTTAACCAATGTAAATGAAAAATTAAAATTTCAACATCAATCTAACACAAATTCTCAAATTTAAGTGTAAAGTACACAACTCCTTTAAAAAAAACCATAAACTAATATATAAAAATAACAATTATATTTTATATTATCATTCAACACAAATTCCAAGAGAAGATATTCATTTCCTTCACCATCATTAGCATCCATCCAACATGATGCTTACAATAATGATTAAGTTAATATTTTCCAACGAATACTACTTTTCAAATATTAATTCGAAGAAACAAATTATAATAATTAAATAATTCATGCATTAAATTAAAAAAAATAGACCATACAAAAACACTTTGGTTATTTTGCACTTTGCATAATTGTATTATTTTCTTTATATATTTTTTAGATTTAAATATTTTTTAATTAAAATAAAATTAATAATATTTTAAAAAATATTGCAGGTCTAGTTGGCACCCATGCGGGTATCCGCCGAATATTGAGCTAATACCAAATCTACCCGCATCCAAGTGTAGGTTTCAATTTGTGGTACCAAATTCACCTGTAGCCCGCAAAATTATCCACATCGAACGGATTTGAGATAGTTTGCGAGCGCAATTGCCATCTCTATCGACAATAGATAGATAAGTCGTTAGTGCTTTTGAACTATTATTTGCCAAAATTGCCGAGAGTGGCCGAATACAAACTAAAAGATGTGCTGTGTGCTTGACAAAATTGAAAAAAAAAATAAAAGGACTTTGTCCCTTTGCTTTCTCTTTTTTTACTTTTTTATATTCATTTAAATATATGTCCCTTATATATATGTGCATATATATATATATATATATATATATATATATATATATATATATGCACACACACACTTTTCATTTTTTTAATTATTTACTAGAAGAAAATAATCTAGCACATTTATTAAAGGAAAATTATCATTCGTATACTCTATAGATGCTCTATTATAAAAAATACTATAATATTTTGAGGGTGTATCAATCGTCCACACTAAATTGACAAAATGTATATGCCGTCCACCAAACCGTTGCTTGCCGTTTAATAGGATAACGCCAGAGGGGTAATTTAGTCTTTTCATATGATACAAGTGATAATTTAAGGGCATACAAGTGATAATAAAAGAATTTTAAGGGTATACAAGTGATAATTTTCAAGGGTAAAATCGTCAAATTGCTATAATTCCGTTAACTTTCAAACGGTAGCTAATTAGGGTGAACGATTAATATACCCGCAAAGTGTTGTAGTATTTTTGATAACAGAGCATCTATAAAATATACAAATGATAATATTCCTTTATTAAAAAACTTTCCTACTGTTTAGAGTGCCACTTGTTTTCAAATGGCCCCTGGTTTCTTTTAGTCTCTGTAGCTGTCAACAGTTCAATCGAATGTTGGCTCAAATGATCTTTTTCTCATATTATAAAAAAATGGTGAATTTTTAAGAAATTGAAATACTATATTAAGACTCATTTTTAATACCTAATATGTTGGCCCTTATAATTTATTGACTTAATTATAGTTGTATTTTATATAGTATTAGAGTGTCATGCCGTCTTCTTAATTAATTTCTATCAAATTTTCACGAGCCTGAAATTAGATTTAAAGTTCAAATAAAAGTATTTATTGAGATCTGTTTTTAATAGTAATACAGAGTTCTTATCAATTGATTTGAGCTTTTAACGATTTCTTTAACATTACAGTAAGTGAATATTACAACGGTTATATCATAGGGTTTATGTATCTACTAACTTATCCACATCACAATATCGTAATTAATGTTTTAATTTGGTTAAAATTTTCCCAATTTGAAAACCATGTGCTTCATTGGATACTATGTTCTTTAGCCTCCAAAATTGTTGCTGTCTTTCTTATATTTTAATATAAGTTTTTGGATCAGATAGGATCTACCTTGGTTGCCTCATCAATCACAGTTTCTTAGGGATTAGGATGTGAGATAATAACTATTATAAAATAGAATGGCAGCTTTTTTTTTTTTTTTAATGAAAATAGCATCAGATTTGGATTATGTAAATTATTTCACTCGGTTATTTTTTTTTAACTTAATACGTGGTATTTAATATTCTTTTAAATGAGACATCAACTTTATAAAATCATTTTATTTTAAATATTTTTTGGGTCATAAGTGGAAAGAGAAAGTAATGGAATTGAAAGTTATCAAAGGACATTAATTAAATAATATGAACTAATAGTAAGCTTATCTACTTTAGAGGATAATATTTTTAAATGTTTGTTTGATGTAACTTTTGAAGTAGAATTTCTTTAAGCAGTCTTCAAGTGGTACAGTTTTTTTTAGTAAAAACATTTTGATTCTAGCTAATTTGTTATAAGATTGTTTGAGAAATTTATACATCTTTTAATAATTTTTTTTAAAGGTTATATTATAAAATGAATGAAACAAAAATTTTTAAAATAAAATAAAGGTGTTTTACATAATTCAACTCTTTAAAAATCAAACGAGCTCTACTCTCATATTCTTAAAATTTGAGAATCCATGAAGGATAATCAAGAATTATTATTCACCTAAAGGTCAATAATTTAATTCATAATAATGTGAAGAGTATCCCACTATTCTCTATTTCAAATGTCTACATAATATCAAATAGATCTCAATAATATACAAATAATAATGTGTATTAAAAGTAAAGAGTGATGCTATTGGCACCCCTCTATATCTCTTATAAAATCCCTCTTACTCTTTATTTATAAATTTATCCTTTATATTTAAATTATATTAAAAATAAAACTTATCTAATTAAATCCACCTATGTTTTCTGATTTTTTTCTCTATTATAAACTCATTAAATATATAAAATTTGAAAAAACAATGATTTGTCATAGAATACGAATTTGATCTAAATATAAACAAAATTTTTGTAGGAAAGATAATTTTGTGAATGTTGTTTACTTAGGCCAACTTTTTTTTTCTAAATATTTGCACACATATCTTTATATATATACCAATATTATTACCTACTAGGAAAAACAATGACAAATAGAGATAAAAATAATAAATTCATGAATGTTATAATCAAGAAGAGATTGAAACTGGTTTGGAATGGGAGAAGGGTGAGAGGGAGAGCCTAACAATTTTTTTTTCAAAGTATCGAAGCAAGAGTTTATTAAGAAAGTACAACAAATAAAGATTATTTTAAGAATTAAGAAGAGTATGTAGAGAAAAGGGGTTTAAAAAGAGTGCTAAGGGTGTGCCAATAGTCCCACAATAGGACAATATTCCCAAGCACTTCTTCATTCTAATACTTATTGACTGTAAGATTTTTTTTTTTTTTCGAAGAAGACAAATTTCGAATGCTATCTGGGTGCATTTGGTATGTCCCACTACATTATTCACTTTCATGGAAATAACTAATTATTAAAAATTATCTTTCCAAAATGTCCAGTATTATGAAATAAAAAACTACTAAATGAACTATTAAAAGGTAACATTTTACTGCATTAATTTTTTAGAAATAACAATTTACCAAATTTCCACCACTTCCATTAGTTGACTTATAAATACTAATTTTACCCTTAATGAATAGCTCCTAAAATAAAAAGAAAATTATATAAATCAATGCCATTTCTTTGAGCAGGTAAGAAAATGATAAGGAAAACAAACTCCTAAAATAGTTGACTTGTAAATTCACATGGCATTGAATTGTATCTTTTATTTTTTATTTTTAAATTTTAGGAGCTATTCATTAGGGACGAAATTGATATTTTATAAGCCAACGGATGAGTGAACTAACAAAGTAATAGAAATATAATAAATTATTATATATTTCTGTGTAGTGGTTTATTATTTCATAATTTTTGACACAGTCAAAAGGATGATAACCCTTGTGAAAATAATGTATGTACATGGGTGGCAATATATGTCAGGATTCGTTTATTCAATTGGATTCAATGCAAATTAAATGGGTTTGGGTTTGAAAAAATTAATTCGTTTAATAAATGGGTGAATTCGATTTAATTCGCTAATTAAACGAATCGAATCCGGGTTTGAAGATATTGATTCGTTTGTTCGTTTATAATTCGTTTAATAAACAGGTCATAAACGAATCGAATACAGGTCGATTCATTTAAAATTCATTTATTATTTGTTTAATTAATTTATTTGAATTTTTTTTAAATTTTGAAAGTTAATTTTGTAATTTAGATGACTTACATTTAATCCTAAAATATGGTTTGGGTTATTTGTATTTTGTTGTAGGATATTAAATTTGTGGCTTTTTATATTTTATTTTGCTTAACTTTTTTATTAATTATATTTTTGTAAACGAATTGTAAATGAATCCTGATTCGATTCGATTCGATTCGTTATAGATTACTAATAGGATAAATGAATAATAAACGAATCCAGATTTAATTCAATTAGTTTATTAATTCTACTAAACGAATTAAATAAATCGAACCGAATATTCGTTCAATAAACGAATCGAATCCGAATCCTAATAATTTTGACATAATTTATTTACAATTCGATTCGTTTATTTGTTTTACCACCCCTACGTATGCATAATGCACCGAGTGAACCGGACGCGCTTCTTAACAAAGAATTTTGAGGAATACAAGCATGAAGCATGATGCCTTTGATTCAGAAATGAAATACACACACCCCACTTTTGGCTGAACAATTAATTGACAATACTGCGTTTATACGTGGTTTCCACTATTCAAAATTTATTCCCACACAAAGATATCATAGTACATAAAATTCAGGCCATCAAATCTATTTGATTTAACATTTCATTGGATTACAATATTTCCATTTGTCAAAAAAAGCTGTTGGTGAACTTTTCCCATCACTGAAATCAAATTATGCACAATCTACATTGTTCGATTTGCCAACCCACATCAAACCTTCCTTATAATCTCTTATGCACTTGCAATTGTCTTGCTGCCAACACAGAATATGTATGTATGCATGTATTGGAATCGGAGTTCAAATTTCAAAATTCTGATATTATTCTAGCAGATCTTATGATCAAGAGGTACATATCAAACTTTTGTATTTGAGATTGGCCACCGCAACTAGCCTTGTTTCGACCTCATGCATTTTTTTTTTCACTGATTGTATTTCTATTCATTATTTTCTTTTACATCATTCTTTTAAGTTTTAATGTGAGAAGGATTGAATTTTAATTCTTTTATATCATTTTAATTAATGGATCCTCTCTATTTATACCCACACAAAAATGCAATGATATATATATATATATATAAGTGCTCACAAAATTGATTGATGATTCTGCTAAAAAAAAATGTTAAGGACTATAGGAAATTCTACTAGTTTTCTCCATATTAAAATCAATATATAACAGTTATCTTTTATTTTCGTAATTTTTAAAAACCTCATTGGGATAAAAAAAGAATTAGAGAAAAAGAGGGGGCAAATGTATTATTTATTTCAATTTTTTATCTTAAGAATTAAAATATATACTTATTATAAGAAAATATTTAAAAAATAACAAAAAATAAAAGAAAACTTTCTTACTATTAATTTTTTTTACAACCAAACCTATATTTTTTATTTTTAGTATTTTAAGTTTTACTTTAATTTTAATTTATATGATTTATTTTATTTATAATGAATATAAATTTTTAAAAAATAATATTATAAAATTATAATTTCAAAAAAAATTATTAAATATTATAAAAATATTAAATAATAAATAATATATATTGATTTTAGTATGGAGGAACTAGCAACCACCCTATTGTTGAAAGATGTCAGTTGAGGCTAAGTACGTTGATAAGGGTAAATGATGACATTAATGTGTCATATAATTAACTATGGTTCATAATAAAGAAGGCCAATGGTCAAATTCATATTGGTGGGTCCAATTACTATAAAATTACAACATTTGTTCAAACTCGCAAGTACGTTACAGAATTCGAAGGAATAATTTACACAGATTTGAGCCTGGCATAAATTACATTTGCTGACAAAACACTACTAAAAAAATGCATCAATATAAATATTTATTTAACATGATTTTATGGATTTTTTTTATATTAAGGATTATAAAAAACTTTTGCTAAAAGCTCTATTTGTATAAGTTTCATTAGTTAAAGTTTTAATTAAATAAACTTTATTTGAAAATTATATTAAATGAAGCTTTAGACTTTAAACTTAGAGTTCTTGTATCATTGTCCAAAATTTTACCAATTATACCAATTAGAGACTAAAAAAAATCCCAAATAAAGTAGCACTCACAAATTTATTTTGTACTCTTATTTAACAATGAAATGAATTAGATATACCTATACGACACTAATATATATACTGACAATATAACAAATAAAAACAAAAAATGGAGTCATTATCATTATCTAATAGCATTTCTTAAAAATTTGACAAGATAGAGATATTCTTTTTAGACGCCATATATATGCGTGCGTGTGTGTGTGTTTGGGGAGTCTGATCATAAAACGGTGGAAGCATCTGCATCTGGTGTTGTACCAAATCGCAAGAAAAACTGAATCTTGGAAGTAGCTTCTGGAAAAATTAAGAGATCCTTTCTTTTAAGTGTCATTTTCTCTCCGCCTTTAATTATTACTATTATTAATTTTTTTTTTTTGGGACGAACCAAAGATAAGGATATTCTCAACCAATATTTCCCAAAACCCCTTAATTTAATCTAACTAATTAATACATTTTAGTACTTGTTTTTTGTTACTATGCAGTACAACTTTCATATGTGCCGATGACCTCATCTGTCATCATTATAAAGCGCTATAATCCCACCGCCATACCCATCAAGTCTGCAAAATAAGATATCATAAAGAAAGCAAGAAACCCTTCTTCTCAAAAAAAGAAAAGAAAAGAAAAAGGAACCCTTCAAAAATTCATTTTGATCGAGGCAAAGAAGGCAAATGAGTAGCTTAGAAGAAGAAGAGAGACTTGTTCAAATGGTTCATGATTTTATAGAATCATCAGAGTCGTCATCATCCTCATCACCATCTTCCTCGAAGTGCTTGCTTTCTCTTCAACATCACCATCAACCTAGTTATTTTTTAACTTTGCAGGTTCATTTTAATTCTCTTTTGTTTCATTTGTTTTTTTCATGTGCTTTTTGTTTGTTTATTTTGGTGGGTTTGTTTTTGTTTTGGTTTTAGGAGATTTTGAGGAGTGGAAATACAGAAGCTGAGAAGGAGGTGCTTGAGAGAGTGAAGGAGCATATTGTGATGAGAAGCAGAAGAGATGGAGTACTTTTAAAAATCAGTACTGGTTTGAAGAAGTGGTTAGTGAGGAAGCTCAAAATGGATGGCTTTAATGCTTCTCTTTGTCATACTTCTTGGGCCGCTTCCTGGGGATGTCCTGCTGGTATGGCTTCTTAACCCTCTCTTATTCTTTCAAATTTTTTCTTTTTAATATATTTTAATTGAAACAATTATGAAGCATATATATATATATATATTAGAAATGTTTCAATTCAAAATTTTAAAGTGTAGAAAAATTTGAAAAAACATATAAACCGTACAATTTAAACGCTTTAAATTTAAGTTTTTAAAATCTCATAATTCTAAAATTTGTCTGAACTTCTCCCGTTGTTTAAGATCTCGGATTGAAAAACTACTATATATATGTCCCATATTTGTAGGGAATAAAGAAAAATGAATAAATTTAGCCTAGCACTCTTGTTAAATAATGAATCAACCATCAAGATTCGAGCACTTAGGATGTAAATGCTTAACATTTAAATCTTGACCATCAATTCAGTATTCAGCACAAATTCAGTTGATGAGTATTAAATCCAAACTCAGTTGATCATTGTTAAATCCTTGTCTTACTGACTACAATTTTTGTTAGGAAATTATAGTTAAAATTAAATATCAAGAGTTTCCTTGATGGTCTTTTATTTATGAATTTTGACAGGAGATTATGAATACATTGACATAATGATTGAGGATAAACAAACTGGAGAGCCAATAAGGCTGATAGTGGACATAGATTTCAAGTCACAATTTGAGCTAGCGAGGCCAACACAGGCATACAAGGAGCTAACAAACATACTCCCATCAATTTTTGTAGGACAGGAAGAAAAGCTCAACAAAATAATCAGTCTCCTTTGTTCAGCAGCTAAACAGTCCCTTAAAGAGAGAGGCCTTCACATTCCTCCTTGGAGAACAAGCATTTACATGCACTCCAAATGGCTATCAGCTGGGTGTCAAAAATGTTCTGAAAATATTGAAAGTGCTTTTGGCAGGAAAAATATTGAAGAAGAAAATAGAAGTGCTTCTGTTGGCAATGTTGCCATTTCAATGGTGAAGAACCCTAGGAGAAGTGCTTTTGGCGGTGGGTCTGCGTCTGCTGCTGGCGCTGCTCCTGGCTGCAGTGGCTTGTCTAGTCAGTTTTCTAGCATGGGCATAAATTGTTGCTGAACCTTTCGCAGCTGCTGAGTTTTATTTTATTTTATTTTTTTCGGCAGAGAGATTCTCCAATTTTGGTCGTTTTTTTTCAAATCAACTTAATTGTCAAGTTATATGAGGAATAATACTATGCTAATTTTTTTTTTTGCTTCTCCCTTAATTTCCACCAAGAAGGTGGGGGAATACTATGCTATTTTGTACCAACGACGCATTAGCATCATTAGCATTTTTATATATCAAAAGCAGTTTTATGTGTGATATTTTATATATATAATTTGAAACCATACAAAATTGACTATTATTAATCATTTTAAGACTTTTTAAATATTAATCAACTCATTTATTAGTCATGTCATAATTGTGTGTTTACTATTTAATATTTAATAAAAGAAAAGAAAAGAAAACTATCCATTCAACAAATTAGTGCTAGGGTTTCTGAGTGGTATTCTGGTATCTGCATTTAAGAACATAGGATAAGATATGATAAGATTAAATATAATATTATTTTGTATTCATTTAGTATAGGATTGCACTATAAATAATCATGTTGTGTTTGGTGTGCCATATAATTGGCTAGTGCCTAATGTAAATCATAAATTTATTTGATCAAAATTATGTTAAATTTAATGTTATACTAGTTTTTTACTATTTTTTTGTTTAACTCATTAAAATTATTACTTTTAACATGAGAATGTGGAACGTAGCTGTTAATAAAATGGTTAATTATCTTTGGGTGATATATATTTTGACAAATTTTAAAAAGGTGACATATGTGTTTAAAAATACTTGATCATGTGACATTTACTTAACTTTTACCATTAATGGGAATAGTAAATTAGTTATGAAATAATGTTTCTATCCCTACACTTAATTACAAAATGACGTTCCTACCCCTACAGTAAGTTACAAGATGACATTTCTATCTTACAATTAGTTACAAAATGATGTTTCTACTCCTTCACTTGTTTTTTTTTATTTTTTAAATAGAAAAATATATAAAAAAAATTAAATCTATGTCTAATTAACATGGTTTTTTTTGTTAAATAAAAAATTTTAAAAATTCTTATTGAATCAAACTGATTTGTAAATATAAAGAAGCAGATCTCGTATGAATTGTAAAGTATTATATAAATATAATATTTTTTTTATCTTTTTGGCTTTATGAAAAAAATAAATCTTTTTTTTTCAATTTTACCCTTGGTCTGCTGAATTAACGGCAAAAGTTAATAGAGTATCACCTGATTGAGTATTCTTAAAATATGTGTCACCTTTTTTAAATTTATTAAAACATGTGTCACTCAAGAGTAATTAACCCTTAATAAAATTCTAATGTATTATGAAATATAATCTGACTTGAAGCATTTTAAAGGTTAAGAAAAAAGAAAGAAATGAACTATTTTCCAATTTCCAGCACATGGATCCTTTTCCACTTTCCAGCCACATCTCCTTTTCAACTTCGCAAATTAGAAGATCCAAAGTAATACCCAGAAATCAATCATTTCTCAATCAAACTTAGATAATCTCAAATTTCTAGAGGAAGTTGTTAAGGGCCCTAATGTATTTTTGGTTTAATTATTATTTTTAATTCTTATAATTGGCTACAAAAGTTAGTGGATAACTTGTTGTTCTACTCCATTGCAGATTGCTTCTATATTATTGTAGGAAGTGGTTGCAGTAGGGATTAGCTGGAACTCTTTAGCTATTTTTAGGGGATGTGGGCGTTATAATTTTCGCTACTGGTGGACCCAGGCAGTTAATGCAGGGGTTAGTTGAAAAAATTTTATTTAGTTTGAGGCATTTTTTTTTTTTAAATATTCTCCTCAACACATTTTAAGTTCAAAAACTTAAATTCTAAAACTATTAAACAATACTCTTACTACTAAACTATAACTCTTTTCTTATACAAAAAATATATTTAAATTTTTTATTCAACTCTTTCAAAAGAGATATTTTAAAAAAAAAAATTAATAGTTTAGGTTTGTCTATGATTTTGGCTATTTACTTTATACCATTATTGAATAAAGATAAAGAAATTTCATTCAAGTAATCAAGGATTACCTTAAGGTTAAGGGTTCCTCTATTAACCTAACAAATTTTTGTTGTTTCATCCTTTTCCACAATAGATTATAGAGAAGTGAACCACAGTACGTACCACAGTGGCATGAGAGCATGGACATGGATCAAAGGGTGGAGACGTTAAGAGTCGAATGTAGGTTCTCTCATGACCAGTCAACAACAGATTTTAGAGAAGACCAATGAGCTGTTTTGGAAGCTTAATTCAAAAGATTCCCCAAAGACCATTATAGAACGAGAGGAAGGAGAACACTCTAACGCCCAACCCCCTGATCAGAGATGATCTGGGAACACCATGGGCTGTCGCCAAAACAGCACACAGCAGTCATATGTTCCAAGGCTAACTAAACTTGATTTCCCACGGTTCAATAGCACTGAAGATACGACGAGTTGGGGATCTACAGTTGAGCAGCTCTTTCAACTACATCAAACTCGAGGAGAAGAAGAATGAGTAGCCACCAGCTTCATTCCATTTAGAGGGAGACACTCAACCATGGTTCCAGTTGATCAAACAAGAAGGAAAAAATTATGACTTGGAAAGAGTTTTTTGAAGGCGTACATGCCACATATGGCGCCACTGAATTTCAGGACTTTCTTGGTGAACTAATTAAATTGCAGCTTTGAAAGTGAATCTAATGCAATTACCATAATATTTGGAGGGTAAAAGAAATGTAGGAGGGCTCCAGTTTTGAATTTCAGGTGGGCTTGGTTGGCTTTCTGTGGATAAGCCCAAGAAGCCCCTTAAGTAATTTTAATAATTTGATAGAAGAATTTAAAATTCTTCAATTGTTTCTTTTTATCAATATTTTGATGATTGAAAAAAAATGAGAAATGCTTTAAATGCAGGTTTCTTATGGCCAGGCCGAACCGCCCAATGAATTGAAACTCCAGGATGCTTGCAGACCAATCGACTCATGGCCCAAAAATTAATGCTAGCCTGAGCTTGCTCCAATGGGTCGGTCCACAAAGTTTGCTTGAATTAATTTAATGTTTTTAAAGAGTAAAAATAGAGCACATTGTAATTCTTTCCTCTTATCTTATTTTATTTTATGTAATTTTTAAATAGCCTACCAAGGTTGCTAATTAATAATTCCTTGCTTGTGTGCATTCAAAGTACAGGATCCACGTATTAAAAAAAAAGTACAGGATCTACAGCCTCTACACTATCAAAGGGTCAGAAAATTAATAAAAATCAATAAAATTTAATTACCTAACGGTGTTAATATTGTGGGGATATGCTGTCTGGTATCGTACTCAACCTAAAATATAATATAATAAAATAAATTTTGCAAAATAAAAAGAGCAAAAAACAACAAAACAACATAAAACAAGTTATTCTTCTTCTCACTAGCAATAATTCAGCTCTAACTTAAATAGAGCTAATTTAGAATTACACTCTTAAGAATTGATTATCTTGAAATCACCTTTTTACTTTAAAAATCTTAATTTAATCTCCTTTTTGTTAAATAAATCTCATTTTTTCCTTATCTTTTCAACGAAAATGAGGATAACTTGAGGTTACCAAAAATAAAAAGGTGATTTGTGGCTAGTCAATTCAGCAGGGGATAATTCAAAATTTACCCATCTAAATAACCAATTCATGCTTTAACGCTGCCACCAAACATGCCTTGGTGTATATAATGTAAGGGATGTAAATTGAACAAATTGAAATGAAATGAACAATACATTTCGTATAAGCTCCTGTCTACTCCAATATTGATGCAGCTTCAAAAACAATTAAAATCAACTGAACTCGACAATATACATAACCATCCATGCTACATACAGACACCATAAACTACTCCCACAGACTTCTTCGTCAACGTTTTCATCAAACTGATACGACGAACATAGTACATCAATATGTACGAGGCAAATAAAACATCCGTAGCATGAAGTGATTTGCAATGTCTCTGATCCTTAAGAGCCTTGAGTTTGAATCTGTCGAGACCTGATTATGGACAAAATGCATGAGGATTCAGTGGATTTAATAGAAGGAAGACCAATAATAAAATCATAAAAATGAAAGTTCATGCACCTATAAAATAGCGAGCGAATATTGAGTCGTCTAGTCTAGATGAAATCTACTTGATTTGTATGGAAGCTAAATAGTAGCAATTAGAGTGATGATAAAATATTAGATGCAGTTGCCAAAATTAAACAAATCGCAAACACAATAATGTCACAGAGCCTTTCAGATACACAGAGCATAACAGTACCTCCGGGGATCTGAAAGCCGTATTAACATAAGAAAAGCCAATCAATAATCTTAACGATAATATGATTCAGAAAAGGTATTGAAACTAAACAAGAGGTTGAAAGACAGAAGATGCATATTTCCAACCGTTTCTTCCTGATGCAGTCGGAAAGGTTTATAAATAAATAGAAGTTATTTTATATATGATTCACATGCAACTCTGCTAGTATGAGTGAGAGTGAGAACAATCCATTGATACAAAAGATTTCAGAAAATCAACTCAGCACGTGTTCCTAATTTGGACATCCCATGATGAAGAAAATTTTTGTACCTATGCAATGGTACAAATTAAAAAAGAGGAGAAAGGTATCACCTTGTTGTATATGTCATGATAAGAATCCTGGACTTGTAAAATCCTAGGGATGAAGCGAAGAAGAAATTTACATCTCTGGAGAACTCTGCAATCCGATTCTGAGGCATCATAGAAGGGTCAAACTGCATCAAAATAATTGTGCGACTGCAAGAAAATACCGCATCAAAACTGAACTTACAACATTTTTTTTTTGTTTTTCACTATTTTTCATCTCCCTCAAATGGTGGGTAAGCATCATAAGAGGATGGGTGGAATATAAAATTCATTTGCACTGAAGAAGAATTATGGAAAGATGAAATATTAGATAAAAATGATAATAAATCATCATCAATGCCAAGACTGACAGAAATCAGATGAAAGGTAAAGATTTCCATTAAATTGACTTGCAAAAAAATGTTTCTGTACTAAACATCATCTTCTAAATTTCTTAACATGCAAACCTCCCAAAATGATTTCCTTTCGCCTGCTCTATTCCCTCATTACCAAAGAATGGGCCAACTCTAAATCATAAATTACATTAAATGACCCATGGGTACAATTTTGAATATATGTTGACCATGCAACAATAATAAGTAATCTGCCAAAAAGAATGCTAGAAAGAAAGAGATCTATTTTGGTTCCAAAATTGCATCTCAATTCTGTATGATTGTTAGACTGATATCGTTATGATTTCTCAGACAAAATGATGAGTCGGATATTCCTGCTCATATCCATTATAATCATAGTATAGCCTCTCTCCCTTAGCAATATCACGAGTAGCAACCAAAAAGACCCTGCATTCACCATTTACACTGTATCTCACGCACTTACAGTTCTGCTTCTTCTTGCCTTCCCTGCACAAAATTGGATATGTTTTAAGATCCCTGGACTTAAGTATACTGTCAATCCAAACTACAAAAAGAAACAAAGAATTGTACTGAGTACATTGGAGCTACACTAGCCAACTTGTTGATGGATAACAACAGAATTCATGGCCTGGAACAAGTTTGAATAAGTATATAAACTAAACGAGTATATATATCTTTGCTATAGTCAGAATACAGACAAACAATGAGATGAGTTACACAATCTTACGGAGTATAATTGTTTATGCCATTGATAAAGCGAGCAATGTTTCCACGTTTATCAGGACATATGACAAGACTTTTGGATGGGTCTGTTGCCAGAAGAAGGGTCATCATACTGTCACAATCATCATGTTCCCGATTTCTAATGAAATCCACATCACCGATGTATTCCGCAATAAATGTCATATCCTTTATCTGGCTATCTGCCTCTACGGTAAAACTGCATCCCAAAATGAACATTATTTTACGTAATGTACTATTATCAAATACAAATGCTAGCACTATAAATTAGTTAAAGATAAAAATACCCTTCACATGAATCATAAACTACTACAAGGGGAGGGCATTCGCCTCTTTTACACATTTCTCTACACTGTTCCAACGTCTCCGTATCTTCTTTGGAAAGAACCTGATAAATAGAACAATGTACTTAACTAATGTGCAATATCAATGCCTACAAGTTCTTCAGGGAAAGCAAACAGGAAAGTATAGTTACAACTGCAAACCTGCATGCCGCCTTCTTCAAATTCAGCCTGGTTAGCAGATCTAGGAGCCATGCCGGGCATATAAGTTAAATCATCACTGAATTCCATTTGCAATGCTGTTAAAGCATAAGCAAGAGAGCCCATTTGTCTTAGTCTTTGGGAACGATCTTCTGATGGTGTAAAAGGCAGTAATCTCCTTCTCTTCTTTTGCAACACCAATGATGCAGAACGTCTTCGACGCTTTCTAGTATCTGAGGATTGAGCCAGAAGTAACAAATAGAAAACACCAATTAGAGATAATCATTTCAACGAATGCAAAGGAGAAGCAACCTAAGCCCATAATTTTATTTACTTATTTTCTGTGACAGGCAACCACTGCCTTCCAATTCTAGTGAATGAAAAAGAAAGGCTCTTTAAAGTCTGAACTCACAGAATATTTTTATTTATTGTAACAAGATTGCTGTTCATAATGTTCAATGCATGATTACTATAACATCCTGCTGGCCTTCACTTGTCATAATTTAGAGAATACCTAGCTACCTCAAGTGGAATCATGAGGGCATGAATATCAGTTAGGAAGTGACAAGTTCATCATTTGCTAAGCAGAATTACTGATGCACAGTTTAAAGCATTCGTGTTTGCATATATCACTGAAGCAGTAATCTTTTTGCTCACTCTTAGATGACCATTTGACATTCGTATTCCTTTATCTAAATGGTTATCCTAAAACTTCACTTGTATTAAAATCTAAACTAATTGCTTTTACAATAAGTTAAACAGATCATACAGTTCCATTAATTCATTAGGCTTACCATTTTCAAATTTGTCAAGAACCTAGCTGATGCGACCATGTATCTGACCAAAAGTAGGATCAACTACATGGATGAAGTTAATCTAAAACTTTCTATCTTAGGATTTAGTTTTCTGCAGATTCATATTTGCACTTCAGTTATTTTGTTCAATTCTTGGTTTTATATTGAATGAATTAGGCTTCAGTTGATTTTGTGGTAATCCAGAATATACTTGGGATCAATGGGGCTTTGGGTTCTTTATCTCATTGTTTTAGCTGAGACAACTCAAATGTTGATGATAATGAGTCTTATTCGTCTTTCCTCTTCCTTGAGGTGAATGCTGCAAACAAAGTATTTGACCAAAATGTAATCAAATGAAAAGGATGAAGCATTCCAAATGTAATCAATTTTTATAATAATAAAAGTTCATTAAGTATAATACTGCATGTGAAAACTCCTAGAGTAGAAATTTTCGGCAAACTAATGTAACAGTATTTATGATTGCCATCTCAGTTTGTGCGAGAATAGTTTCTATAGAGGGTTGTAAATGTAGTATAATTTATTGATTGATCCCTACTCTTCATTGTTCAACAAGTTAATAAATACATTCCTGCGTTGTGTCATTATTAGTAAGCCGACATCTTGTGATTCCATTACTAAACTCATGACTCCACTTGATAAACCTTGATTAACACATAGGTCACACCTTTAAATCCCATAGAATTAATTACGTAATCTTCGCAAACCTTCATTCAAAATTTTAATTTGGTTCTTGTGTTCATGATAAATTTTACCCTTGTTATTGTTTTTAAATTTTTTTAATAGGACAGACAGAGATGTACATTCTTGAATAATCAAAATTGCACCTTGAGGAGAATCACATTTCTCTTCTGTCAGATTGGGCTTCTTAATTTTGAAAAAATCAATTATCTTCCTCTGTGAAAAACCTGAAACACACATTAAAACACAAATTATTTTGCCACATTTTGCGTTAGATAATTTAAAAACAAAAATTAAAATATAAAAAATAACAAAAACGGAAACAAAAATCCCCTACTTCTTACACGTCTCTGGCCAGAGCACTTGGGGCATAACCAGGATCCAATGGGCACTCTAACGACGATCGGCCTCAGGCATTTCATATGGAAGCCTTTATCACATTTATCACACAACAACAGCTCCTCGGCTCGCTCGCCGGAGCCGCATTGCTCGCAGCTGACGTCGCCGTAGTCGCCTCGTTCCACCACCGCGTAGAGCGCCTTCGCGAGTATCTCCTCCATCGACTTCACCTTCTTCGGCGGCGTAGACGGAGACAGCATTCGTCGCGGCGCCTCCGTTCTCCGCCTCGAGCCGATGAGCCGCCTGGCCTCCGCCGATGAGGTGGTGGCTGGAGCCATTGTACAAAAAAAAATGAGGAAGGACTAATTTGAAATTTATGATGATTATCGAGGGCAGAAATTAAATTTTGAAAAACTGATGGATTTTTGTGACAGGGCTGAAAACTTTTTATGTTTTGCAGGAAATGGAGGAGATTTTTTGCCTTGGCGTCTCGCGGGGAAAAGAGAGAGAGAGAAAGCGAGAGAAGGGAGAGGCGCAAAGAGGGGGCCGACGCTAACGTGCGCCGACTGCGCGCACGGAATTTGATGTGCGCATCTTCGCAGGTATTACGCTGTCGTTGAGGCATTCCTTTCAGCTGATTTTTGTGGTAGCCGTTTCGGGAAAACGAGCAAAAAGACGAAACTATCCTCGGTAAAGTTTCTATTGCATGCCTTTCATGTGACGTTTGATTGAAATTAGCAATTTACAAATCAATAAAAAAAAATATATATAATCATGGATACAGTTAGTCAAAAATTAATCCGAGTTCAGCGATAAAATTGATTAAAATAAATAACAAAAAAAAAATTGAGATAATAAAATATGTTGAGTTGTTTATTTGTTATTGTTAGTTAGTCTACAGATACAAATGTTGATTGTGTGGTTTCTATATATGGCCAATTCTTAATATAAGAATGAGAGCTTATGGGAATTTAAAATGTTAGAATCGTGTATTGAGATTATTTTTTTTAAAGCCCGTTAAAAAATACGTTGGACACTCCGGCATAAAAGCTCTCGTACTTAAAAGAATTTAATTTAGACGGGCATAGCATGGACTCCTGCAAAGGGAAAAAGAAAATTTCGAAGCACCCCTTTCTTGAAATGATAATATTTATAATATTTTAAATTATTATAAATTTCAATTTACTTCATTTTTATTTAAAAAAATGAAAAAAATGAGGATGGGTTAACAAATTTTTTTATTTTCTTTAAAAAATAGAGTCAAAATGAGGTTTATAATAATTTAAAATTTAAATGTACTTTTAAGATTGTCATTTGTCAGGGGTAATCTTTGACAATTTTGCCTCTTGTTAAGAGAATTTTAAGATCAACATGTAGACTTGTGAAGCACCGTGGTACATGTCGTTCTTTGACTGATAAATTAGAGCAGGAATCACAGACCAAGACTTCACATAAAGTCAATTTATACGCAACATTTTTCCGTGCATTCAAAATTGGAAATTGGGGTCAACTGATGAAGTTTTGTGTTTGAACACCACCGCGTTGTTAGACTTCAATAATGGATGGCCAAGAGTCAACCCAAGCTTGTGGGTGAAGCATTGAATTGCATTTGGTGATTGGAAGTTACTGAGCAATTGCAAACTCGAGAGGAGAACAAGCTAAATTTGAATTTTCTTTTTCATAAAAAACTTATAACATATACATGCGGCACTAGTGAAATGAAAAAAAAATAAATAAATAGTATTCCTGAGGAAATGAAGCTTTTTCTGCTGATCATGATAATATTCATCTATCTATTCTCCACATCACTGGCTCAATCCCCACAGTCCAATTACAACATAGCCCCAGGCTCCACCTTTTACACAAACTCATCTCCAAATTTCTGGTCTTCTCTTTCTGGCCATTTTGCTTTTGGATTTTACACAAGAGGCAATGGCTTCAAGGTTGGAAAATGGCTCGTTGACAACAGCAACCTAGCAAATAAAACAATTGTATGGACTGCTGGACGCGAAGAACCCGTGGTCCCATCTGGTGTTGCTCTGCAGTTCTCTGTAGATGGCAGTAGAGTCCTGCTTCGCAACTCCAATGGCGAAGTTTAGTTAATAGTTGAACCTTCTCAAAAAGCTGTGGTCGCTGCAATGCTTGATTCTGGTAACTTTGTGTTGTATGACTCAAGCTCTCAAATTATTTGGGCTAGTTTTGATCATCCAACAGATACTCTTTTGGTAGGCCAAAAGCTAGCCACAGATTCATAGTTACATTCAAGCATATCTTTAACCAATCAATCTACTAGAAACTTCAAACTCTGGATGCAATCAGATGGGAATCGGAATGCATTTCCACTGAGAAGTATCCAAGAAGGTCAATATGGTTATTGGTCATCTTATACCTCAGGTGCCGAACATAACGTAACTTTGAATTTAGACCAAGATGGCACTTTATATCTTGGAAATTCAACTACGTTTGTTGTAAAGAATTTAACTGAAGGTAGACTTTCAATTAATAGGACAACCTTGTATCGAGTTACTCTTGATGTTGATGGCATTTTCAGGCTTTATCAACATCAAATTGGGACTAACGGTAGCTTGAGCTCCAAGATTTTGTGGGCGGAAATCGTTGAAGAAGATCGTTGTGTAGTGAAAGGAACTTGTGGATTGAACAGCTATTACAGCCTTAATGGTATAGGCATTGATTGTTTTTGTCCTCCGGGATTTATTTCATTGATCTGGAAAAGCCTCAGTGGGGTTGCTATTGAAATGTTAAAAACTGAGCTAATAGCTTTGTTTGGATTCTGAGAAAATGGAAAGAAAATGAATATTCCAGATCTATCTATTATTTTCTTATTATCTCTGAACTGAAAAACTAAATTACAAATTTCAGTGGAAATGTTTATATACACATGTTACTAACACAAAACAGAACGAGAACAATATTAACAGAATACAGAGTGTATATAACAAACTTTGCTGAGCTGGCACTCTAACACCCAACTGCAATGCTGACTGGACATCAAACCACACGTGCCAAATGTGCAGTTTCTTTGTATGCTTAGTGAGCTTCCTTAATAGCCCCCCTCAAACTCAAGGGGCGTGAATGCACCTTGAGTTTGGCTCTAAAATAGTTGAAATGAGTAAATGTGAGAGGCTTTGTCAAGATGTCTGCAATCTGCTCTTCACTTAGAATATAATTGATCTCTAGTTCTCTTGCCAGCACTTTATCTCTAACAAAATGCATGTCTAGCTCAATGTGCTTTGTTCTTGAATGATAAACAGGATTCTTAGCCAACTCTATTGCACTCACTTTATCACACCAAACTATTGGTAAAGATGTGCATTTAATCTTAAGATCTTTGAGCAATGACTGTATCCATGTGATTTCTGCACTTGCAGAGGCAAGAGCTCTATATTTATTTTCTGCACTTGACCTTGTGACCATAGTTTGTTTTTTTAATGACCAAGACACCAGGATGTTTCCAAAGTAAATGTAGTATGCTCATATCGATTTTCTATCATCAATATCACATGCCCAATCTGCATTAATATAACCTGTAATTCTCATTTCTCCTTCAGTTGAAAATTTTAGCCCATAATCTTCTGTTGCTTTCAAGTATCTGAGGACTTTTTTACAAGCTAATATATGTTGAAGTGTTGGTGCTGCCACATATTAACTCAGTTTATGAACTACAAAAGCAATTTATGGTCTTGTCAAAACCAGATATTGCAGACCTCCAACTAAGCTTCTGTAGCTTGTTGCATCTTCAATATACTGGCCCAAATGTCCTTTAACTTCCTTTTGAAGTTTATAACCTGTAACCATTGGAGTATCACAACCGTTACATTCCAACATGTCTGCTTTATTCAGATATTGCAGACCTCCAACTTCTATTCCAAGAAAGTATGACAGTGTCCCCAAGTCTTTTAAAGCAAACATTCTATTAAACTCATAGATGAATCTTTCTAACTTCTTACTGTTTGCACCAGTAATTAAAATATCATCAACATATATCAGAATCAGTATTATTGACCCATGTATCTCTTTAAAGAAAAAGATGTATCAGCTTTACAGTTTTGAAAATTTCAGGTTATGATTAAAGAGTCTTTCAACTTGTCGTACCAGGCCCTAGGAGCTTGTTTCAGGCAATACAAAGCTTTCTTCAATTTACAGACATGATTAGGTTTTTGCTTATCAACAAATCCCTTTGGCTGGCACATATAGACATATCTTCAGTCAGCTCCCCATTTAGAAAAGCATTGTTCACATTAACTTGTCTTAATACCCACTTTATTCTGAAATACAAGTGTGCAACCCAAGAGGGGGGGTGAATTGGTATTTTAAAAAATATTCTAACAAAACCACACAACAATCCAATCTAATGCCTTAATCAAATTAAAAACAATAAATTCAATCAAGCACAATATTAAAAGAGAGTAAGGGAAGAGAAAGCAAACTCCAAGATTTTTACGTGGTTCGGCTATCCCCGCCTACGTCCACGCCTCCAAGCTCACCGGGCTTGAGGATTTCACTAAGCAAGCCTCCAAGGCTTCAAACGCTTACAATTGACTTCCAAGGTGTCAATGGACCTTTACAACAAGAGATTATACCCAATCTCTTAACCCAAGTGTATCCCAACACTTACAATCTCTCAAGGATAAAGATTACAAAAGAATTTTTCTCACACAATTTGTTTGATCACAAATGAAAGCTCAATGTGTGAATGAATAAGATGAATACAAGAATTTAAAGCTCAATGAAAGTTGTATTCTCAATATTTTGCTCAATGATAATCGTTGAGTTCTTGTTGTTTGAATTGGATTGAGCTTATTTATAGTTGGAGTGAAAACTAGCCGTTATAGACGTCGCCCCAAACGGTTCGCCGTTAGTCGTTAACGGTTAACCGTTTATTCTCAAAAGTTACCGTTGGAGCCAATTCTTCAAATAAACGGTTTCTTTGTTTATCACTACTTGCTCACCGTTAATTGTAAATCAGTTGAGTTAATTTCGAATCATCATTTTAACAATCCTTTGAAGAAAATGCTTTACGAAATAATCGGTTAACCGTTTTTAGTAAACAGTTCAAGGTTAGCAATAATCGGTTCACCTTTTTCTATAAACGGTTCAGTTAATTTCGAATCATCATTTTAACAATCCTTACTTTCTGGAAATAATCGGTTAACCGTTTTTAGTAAACGGTTCAAGGTTAGCAATAATCGGTTCACCTTTTTCTATAAACGGTTAGCCATTTGCTACAGTGCATGCTACAATGATGTGCTTTCTGAACTATTTTCAAAAATACAGTTTGACCCCAAAACTTTCCATAACTTCATTATGGCCCAAAACGTTATACATTTTGCAAATAGGTCCAATTTCAGAATTTCTAAAAAATATTTTGTGAATCTCAAAACTTTCTGAAATTATGAAATGGCCCAAAATGCTATGAAACATTTCAAATAAATCCTTCTCCAAAATATCAAGTAATACTTGTTGATTTCAAAGTTTTCAAAAATCTTTCAATTAAACCATAAACTTGAAAAACAACCAATTTCATAAAATCATTTTTTCATTAAATATAAAACCTTTATAAAGTAAAAATAATGATTTATTTAAAATATATGAAAACAATTTAAGCTTTCAAAAACTTAATTATTCTTAATTTTATTTGTTATCATCAAAATCAACATTATGTTAACATAAATGTTAACATATTCATCATAGCTAAACTCAACACAATCCTCGCAATACAAAGTTTTACAATAGGACTGAATGTCTTAAAGTAGTCAACTCCTTCTGTTTGCTGAAAACCTTTTGCAACTAGCATAGCTTTGTACTTAGCTATGCTACCATCAGTGTTTTGTTTAACTTTAAACACTCATTTATTTCCAACAATTTTGTGCTCAGATGAAGGTGGGACTAGTAACCAAGTTTTATTTCTAATCAAGACTTCATATTCATCTCTCATTGTTTAGTGCCAATTCTGATCACAAAGAGCTTCTTGAATTGTATCAGGTTCCTTATTGGTTAAAGTTGAAGTATATAGTTTGGGTTTGAAGATTTCAGATTTTAATCTGGTAATCATTCTATGAGAAGGCTGTGGAGTAAGGTTTCTGTAGTGATTTGTTTTGTGTTTTGTTGAATGGTTGTTTAGTTTTTAGGCTGTGTTTGAATTGGTTCTGGATTTTGTGAAGGTAAAGAGAATGATGATGATTTTGATAAAGTATGGTTACCTTGCTCTTGTTGATATGGAATGTCTGTATATGCAGGTATAGAAGGTGTTTGTTGATGTCCTACTGAGCTTGCTGAGTGAACATCTTCAAAGCTGCTGTGAGGTAAGGACAATGTGGATAAATGATAGACTTGCTGTGGAGAAAAATTTGACACTGATACTGGTGTTTCAGAATTTTTATTATGTTAAGACAAAGTGAATACATTATCAGTTGAGTAGGGAAATACTGCTTCATCAAATATCACATGTCTAAGTATATGAATTTGACCTGAGCTGGTCAGACATTTATAGCCTTTATGAGATGGGCTATAGCCAATAAAGATGCATTTGCTTGTGTGAAAATCAAATTTATGTTTATTGAAGTCTCTCAAATATGAATAGCATAAACACCCAAAACATTTCAGAAAGGTGTAGTCTGCTTTATAGTTAAACAACTTTTCATATGGAGAGGTAAAGTTCAGTATAAGTGTTGAAAGTCTGTTTATATGATATACAATTGTATGAATAACATCCCACCAAAATTTGAAAGGGAGATTTGCCTGAGCTAAAAGAGTTAATTTTAGCTCAACTATATGTCTATGTTTCCTTTCAACCAAACCATTTTGATGATGAGTATATGGACATAAGTGTTTAAAGAGAATCCCATTTTGATTAAGAAAATCAATGAACACTCTATATTCTCCCCCCCTCCCCAAGTCAGATTGCAACATCTTGACTTGAGTATTGAATTGATTTTCCACTTGAATTTTAAACAACTTGAAAACCTCAAAGGCCTCATATTTGAATTTAAGTGGATAAATTCAGGTATATCTGTTGTAATCATCAATGAAATTGATATAGTACTTGTAGCCATTCCTTGACACAGTAGGTAATGGACCTCGTAGATCAATGTGTATTAGTTCTAACACCTTTTGGGTTTTTGTTTCAATAGTCGAAAAATGTTGTTTATGAGCTTTACCTAGTTGACAAGCTTCACATAAAGAATGTGCAAAAGATAGCATAGTCTTTTGAGAGACTTTAAGCTTTGGACAAGATTTAAGCAAATGCACCAATATTATAGAACTTGGATGACCAAACCTTCTATGTAATAATGTCATATCATCAGGTTTCTAGTTACAATTATTTTGAACAGCATGATAGCAAGCTTTATTAAAAGCTGTACAGTTTTGGGAAGCTAACTATACATTTAAAAAGGGCAACATAGACATTGGTTTATTCAACTGAAAATGAGACATATGAGATGCATGTGAGAAGTGGTTGAGTTTCAGCAGCATCTTGTACAGACCTTTCTCAGCAAAGCCCTGCAGAAGAACTTGTCCCTTCATGTCCTTTACAAGACAAACATTGCCACAGAATTTAACAGATAGAAGGTTGTTAGAAGTTGTTTAGAAATGCTCAATAGATTTTTGGTGATTGATGGAACAAGTAACATGTCTTTAAGTGCTAGAGTAGTGTGTGTAGGCTGTATGGATGAGTATGATGAAGCTCTATATGACAGAAAAGCATTTCCGATATGAGAGATGTGTAAACCTTGACCATTTCCAACAATAAGCTGATCAGTACCTTTATATTCCTCCATGAGGTGCATATTATCCATGTTGTTGGTCAAATGATGAGTTGCTATACTATCCAAGTACTAACCATCATCATCAGTTCCTTCACTGTTTACTACAAATGCTGCTGCAGGGGTATAAGAATCAACTCCAGAGTAATAGTTAGCAGTGGAGATAAGATAAAAATTTGGTGACATGTAACTAAGATTATCATAGTCTTCATAGCCTTGGTGAGGAGTAAAGCCATCAAAATTACTGAAATAAGCTGCTCTTGGTCCTTTACCCTTTCCAAATCCCCTTAGTGTAGGCATATAATCTTCAACAAACCTATGCCAGCAAATATCAGCAGTGTGACCAGTCTTAAAGCATATCTGGCATGTTATCTCTTCTACATTTCCAGAACTTCCTTGTGCTCCATTTGTACCAGTAAATCCACCTCTAACAACTTGTGATGGATTCCTAGGTGCTTGAAAAGAATTGAAAGCATTATTTTATCCAGGAGAGTATCCTCTACCATATCCACCTCTGAAACTTCCAGAATGTAATCTCTGAGGATGATTGTTGCCTCTACCAAAGAAATGATTTCTACCACCAAAATTTCCAAAACCACAACCAGTATATCCTCTTCTTCTAAAGTTACTTTTAGATTAAGCATAAAATGCCTTGGGATAGTATGCATAATTTGTATTAAACATATCTTTATCATCATGTTCTAGCTCTAGCCTAGTTTTGTGTTTAAGTAACAATGCATATGCATCATCATACTCCATTTTAGATCCAGTTATGAAGGTAGCAATATCATGAAAACCTGATCCTAGTTCATTCAGTATAGTTAACATAAGATCCTTTTCTGTTATAGGACTTTCAACACTAACAAGTTTGTCAGCTATAGATTTCATTTTGATGCGATAATCTTTAACATTTAATGATTTCTTTTTAAGAGTATTCAATTCATATCTAAGTTGAAGAAACCTAGCTTCAGACTGGACACCAAATTTCCTTTCTAGAGTTCTCCAAACATCAAAAGAATTGGCACAATTTATAATGAGACTTAGAGTACCTTCATTTATTGATGATAACAACCATCCAAGTAGAGTTTGATCCAGTAATCTCCAATTCTGATATTTTGGATTATCAATCTTCTGAGTATATCCATTAGCTCTAGCAAGAAAGAGATATTTCTCAGGTGTTGGTTTGTCTCCAGTGATGAAGTCCTCCAGTCGATTGCCTCTAATTAAAGCTAGAACTTGTGAATACCATAGTAGATAGTTTAAGCGATTTAATTTGATTGGATTAGTGAAAGAAAAATTGATTTGAGTGTATGGATTTGCATTAGTTGTTTGCTGATTACAGCTCTGTTTAGCTCTGATATCATGTTGAAATGTTAAAAACTAAGTTAATAGATTTGTTTGGATTATGAGAAAATGGAAAGAAAATGAATATTCCAGATCTATCTATTATTTCTCATTATCTCTGAACTGAAAAACTTAATTACAAATCTCAATGGAAATGTTTATAGATACATGTTACTAACACAAAATAGAACGAGAACAATATTAACAGAATACAGAGTGTATATAACAAACTTTACTGAGCTGGTACTCTAACACCCAACTGCAATGCTGACTGGACATCAAACCACACGTGCCAAATGTGTAGTTTCTTTGTATACTTGGTGAGCTTTCTTAACAGTTGCAAGTTAAATTCCACAATAGAGGATTGCCTTGAAGATAAAAGTGGCAACAGTTACAACATTTCTCCTCTAGAAAACACTATGATATTATCATTCGGACAAGTAAAAAAGCTTGTTCAAGGGCATGCTCGGAGGATTGTAATTGCGTCGTGGCAATGTTTAGGGACCAATTGTGCTTTAAACACAAGCTTCCTTTGAGATATAGAATAAAAAATAGTACAAGCCAGAACAAAGCTCTGATCAAAGTTAGAGTTAATGGCTTTTCTAAAGGTGGAGATGGGGTTATCAATAAGACAACCAAGAAAATTGGCAGCGAATTTCTAGTTGTTGGTATTGTTGTAATTACCTTTTCCTTGATTATTTTCATGTCAAGAATCACTAATTGCCATTACTTACATGATGAATGCGAAACAAGAATCATCCACTGTGACATCAAGTTGCAGAACATTCTCATGGATGAGTCATGGAGGGCCAAGATATCAAATTTTAGACTCTTGAAGCTTTTGAAGCCTGATCAAACGAGAACATACACAGTTTTGAGAGGGACAAGAGGGTACACAACTCTAGAATGGCGCAGCAATAACAATCCAATTACTGTGAAATCAGATGTGTATAGCTTAGGAGTTTTTTTGCTTGAAATTGTTTGTTGTAGAAATAACATGGATGAGAGTGAGACATTGAGAGATGAAGAAGTTGTTCTCATTGATTGGGCTTATCAATGCTATGAAGCTGGTGAGGTTCAAAATTTGGTTATTGAAGGCGATCGTGTAGACATGGAGGAATTGGAGAAGATGGTGAAGATTGGACTTTGGTGTGTGGAGACTGAGTTTAGTTTGAGGCCTACAATAAAGCAAGTGATTTTGATGATGGAAGGATTTGTTGCTACATCACCTCCTCCTTCACCGTATTCTTCTATTAGAGGCTAATTGTTTATGTATTATAAATTAAGTAATTGGTATACATAATAATAATATGTCAATATATTTCTCCTTTTTAGATGTGTTTATGTATATGACCTATTTGTGAAATAAAATACTATGCTATGACCCATTTATATATTTATGACGTACGGAATTTTACAATGAACATTTTTCAGTGCCGGCATACAAATGTGTTCAAGGCGCAAATCCACTGATTAAGGTTAAGGATGTTCGCACCTCATCAAAAAAGGGAGACGTTCATCAAATTAACAAGCTATAAAAATAAGAGAAATACTAATCAAGAGAAATGAGAGCAAGGTAATATAGCTCAAAAGATAATATAGAACCATAATAAGGCTTCATTTAGTATTATTGTAATATAAGTTAAAAGTATAGGATTTGATATGCACATCTTAATAGATGGTACGTTGTTGTTGAGGTATTCCTTTATACTGACTAATTCATACTAGCGTTGGCAATCCGAAAGTGCTCATTAGAATTGGCGAATACAAATTTCTACCTTTTTTTTTCAATTGAAACAAAAATTGCACTAAATACCGTACTAATTTTTTATACGGGACAAAAAGCACCAGTCCTTATTGGTCAAAATAACAGTATTATAACGATTGTACCAAATGTAATTTTTTTCTTTTTTTGTTTAATTGCTTTTTAATTAAAACAAATTAATGAATTAAAAAATATAAACCATAACTGTGTTAATGATTGGACCGTAGGTGTGGAGAGAAAGCATGGGCTCCGCTTTTGCCAGATATTGAATAAATTATGGTTTCTTACATTTTAACTAAATTAGAAAAATTAAAACAATTCGGTATGAATGGGAATCCCGCAAGAGTCTCGATCAGTTCCAGTTTTTAATCTAGATAAAATTCACTCCCGAATATCTACTGATTTTTAATTAATTTTTTAAAACATGTATAGTACATGATACTTGATTCGATTCTTTTTGTCAAACCTATTTTGCACTAGATGTTGTAGGAAAAGGGACAAAAAGAAAAAAAAAACCTTAGTAAAGTTTCTATTACATGCTTTCCATACGACCTTTAAAATTAGAAATTTAGAAATCAATAATAAAAAAAGACGATAAATAAAGGAGAGAGCTTGTAATACCTCACGTCACTATTGTTGGCGAAAAATTAGTTTTTTTAAAATTTTTATAAAACTTTTAGGACTGATCTCATACAATACATAGGAATGCATAATCTAAAAAATCATACCTTGATAATCCGATTTTACTTTTTCGCTAGATTAATCTAGGCTCACAGATTATGATCCGTCACCACCACTCCTGTTAGATCACAATCCGTCACCAATGATCTTCCAGGTTATGACTCAGGTTTGATATGTAATTGACGTGTGGGCGCCTTTATCACCACTAAAAGCAACTAGCAAGAGAAAATATTTATCTCAAAATTAGAGAGAAAAAAAATCTTTTTCTTTGGTTTGTATAATGTGGCATTTTGTGTTACTTTTAGAGAAAACAAGCCCTTTTATATTTCTATTTAGTGGAAACTTTAGACTCTATATTTTTATATTTTTTAATTCTATTAAATCAAATTTGATTTAAATTAAAAAATAATAAAATCAAAAGTAATGTTATTTCTTCTTGTTATAGGAGCCCACTTTGTAAAATAACACATGGTCCCTTACACGCAAGCATATTTTATGGAGCCTCCCATTAAATAATATGTTTAGACTTTTAACTCAAATAGCTAGTTATCTTGTTTATTAATCTAATAGCAGCGCAGTCAATTAAATGAGCTAACATGGGGATAATTTGAGTATATACAATAGTGGCTACAATAATTAGGCATGTGATTAAACTAGCTCAATTATTTAATTTCAAATCTATTCCACTAAAAGATTGGAACTGACCTCTATAATTGTATGCTATCCAGGATAGTGTTCTCGAATAATTATTTAACCCATGCCACATTGATTTCTTTACTGCACAATCCTTTATACCACGTCGTTAATTAAATTGATATCTCAACTGTCTAATCAATTTAATTACATCTTGTTCCTTGATACTTATTGGTTTTCTCTCATGATCATTTTCAATATATTAAATATGTTGACACACTCTGACCAAAGAATTATATGATCAAGTGTCGAAAACCCATTAAGAGATGTGTTGTACAAATTTTATATTGTTAATTTATAACTCCAATACTCATAAGTGCTCCCACCAAGATACCAGGTAATCTTGACTACAAGTGTATATCATGTCCATTGGTAACTTAAATGAAATAATAATTACAATCATGAAATCATAACTAACTCAAGATTAAGATTACAGTAAAATTAATGTCTATGAGATTTAATAAGTCTGACAGTTATTACAAAGCTAATTAAATCTCATATGTAATCATGTTCAATATAGTCATACTACATCAAAAAATTCATACATGATTAAGATAAATTATTCAATAAATTTATTACAGTCTATACCTAAATAAAGTGCCTAACTTTATTTATCAACTGCGAACTCAATTTATTTAATCATAAGATAACTTATATTTATGTTTTCTGTGAATCCACATGGTGATCACATAAATACATATAATATAATTAAATGGACTTTACTCAAAATATTTATGCAATTAAAAATATCTCAAATATTTTATTAATCAAAAAATAAATTAATTAATATGTTTTAAAGAACACATAATCCCAACAACTATCGCATGAGATTTTGAAATAGTTTATAAGTCATGGATTCTCCGAATTAAGTAAAAGCATTTTAAGTTGCTAAGCCCAATGACAAAATCATGCAGGACTGTGTATCCAAAATAAACAATCTCGGTAATACGTACTTAGTTGTTGGATTACATTACTTAATGCCTTTATATCAACCCTTTTTTTATGCACTTTGAATATTTATAAACTCATTTACGTGCTTCATTTGTGGCTTTTTCTCCCCCCAAAAAAAAAAAATTGGTACGGATTCTGATAGTAAAAATTCCTGAGGGATTAAATTAACGGCTTGTGGGGGCCCGGAATATTTGGGTCGAATATTGGACTTATTTTTAACCACGTTTGAAGAATAGGGTCGGGTACTCGAGTTTAAAGACTCCAACTTCAGAAATTTTCCTAGGTGTATGTACTGGATGTATGGACCTATGCTTAGGCAGTTTTGCCTCTTGGTTGAATTTAAGGTCGATTGAGGGACTTGTGAAGCTCTGTATCGATCAAACGTAATCTACGTTTCATTCTCTGACTGAGAAATACATCATGTCAAAAAAGGGTTTCAAAAATCATAGGCTAAGAGTTGCCGTAAGTCAATTTACACCGCGAGTTTTCGTGCATTAATTGACAATTGACAGTTGACTCCAACGATTGAAGTTTTGGTGTTTGAAAATCCATCGCTTTCTTAGACTTCATTAAGTATTGTGTGGGCAAGACTCAACCCAAGCTTGGGTGTAAAGCACCGAGTTGCATTTTGTGATTGGAAGTTAACCAGCAATTTCAAAACAAGAGAGGGGAACAAACTAAAGTTGAATTTCCTTTTGTGAAAAAACATATAACGTATGCATGCGGCTCTAATGAAATGAAAAAATTAGAACTCCGAAGGAAATGAAGAAGCTTTTTCTTCTGATCGTGATAATATTCATCTATCTATTCTCCACAACACAAGCCCAATCCCCCCCACAATCCAACTATAACATAACCGCAGGTTCCACTCTCTACACAAACTCATCTCCAAATTTCTGGCCTTCTCCTTCAGGCCGTTTTGCTTTCGGATTTTACACTAGTGGCAATGGCTTCAGGGTTGGAATATGGCTTGTTGACAGCAGCAGCAACCCAGCAAATAACACCATAGTATGGACTGCTCGACGCGAAGACCCTGTGATCTCCTCTGGTGCAGCTCTGCAGTTCTCTATAGATGGCAGCAGAGTCCTGCTTCGCAACTCCAATGGCGAAGTCCAGTCTATAGCTGAGCCTACTCGAAGTAGTGCTGTTGCTGCTTCAATGCTTGATTCAGGTAACTTCGTGTTGTACGACTCAAGCTCTCGGATTGTTTGGGCTAGTTTTGATCAACCAACAGACACCCTTTTGGTAGGCCAAAAGCTAGCTCAAAATACTGCTCTTCGTTCAAGCACATCTTTAACGAATCAATCTGCTGGAAACTTTGAACTTTGGATGGAACCATGGGGAAGTCTCACAGCGTTCCCAAAGATAAATATTCAAGTGACAAAATATGCTTATTGGTCATCATTTACTGATTCAGCTGCTGGACAAAATGTAACATTGAATTTAGGCGGAGATGGGCGTTTATATCTTGAAAATTCAACTGGGTATACTGTAAAGAATTTAACTGAAGGGGGTCTTTCAGTTAATAGGACAAATTTGTATCGAGCTACTCTTGATGTTGATGGCATTTTCAGGCTTTATCAGCATCAAGTTGGGACTAATGGTAGCTTGAGCTCCAAGATTGTTTGGGCGGCGATCAACGAAGAAGATCGTTGTCAAGTAAAAGGAACTTGTGGATTGAATAGCTATTGCAGCCTTCGTGGTTCCGGAACTGCTTGCCTGTGTCCTCCTGGATTCATTTACAATGATCAGCAACGGCCCCAGGACGGCTGCAAATTAAACTTTTCCACTGGAGATGATTGCCTTGAAGATCAGGGTAGCAACATTTACAACATTTCTCATCTTGAAAACATCTATTGGGAGCCTGACGAATATACTCTTATTAATCATATACCTGATGAAGAAGCCTGTTCAAACGCATGTTTGGGTGATTGTAATTGTGTTGTAGCAAAGTATAAAGACCCAGTGTGCTATAAACACAAGCTTCCATTGAGATTCGGAATGAAAAATGACTCAAGTGGAATCAAATCTCTGGTCAAAGTTAGAATCGGCGGCTTCCCTAAAGGTGGTGACAGGATTGTTAACAAGAAAACTGGCAAGGACTTTGTAATTATTGGTGTTTCCCTGACTGCCTTTTCATTGATTGTTTTCTTGTCAGCTCTCTGTCTTTTGTCTGCTCATCAGCTATGGGGCGACAAGGTAACCTCAAGGCGAGCAAGTCCACCTGATGTAGTTGAAGAAATCAATATGAGGTCATTTAGCTATGAGCAGCTTGTTGAGGCTACCAAAAATTTCGCGGAGGAGATAGGCAGGGGAGGATCAGGGAGGGTCTACAAGGGCTCTATTCATGGTGGAAAAGAGGTTGCAGTGAAGAAGCTAATAAAGATGGTAGAAGAAGGTGAGAGTGAGTTTCGAAACGAAATGAAGATAATCGGAAGAACTCATCACAAGAACTTGGTTCAATTGGTAGGCTTTTGTACTGAAGGATCAAACAGGCTTCTTGTCTATGAGTTCATGAAGAATGGTTCTTTGGCAAATCTTCTTTTTACATCCGAGCAACGCCCAAGTTGGAACGAAAGGAGAAGGATTGCGTTAGAGATTGCCAAAGGGATACATTATTTACATGAAGAATGTGAAACAAGAATCATCCACTGTGACATCAAACCGCAGAACATTCTCATGGATGAGTCATGGACGGCCAAGATATCGGATTTTGGACTCTCGAAGCTGTTGAAGCCTGATCAAACGAGAACATACACAGTTTTGAGAGGGACAAGAGGGTACACAGCCCCAGAATGGCACAGCAACAACAGTCCAATTACGGTGAAATCAGACGTGTACAGCTTTGGAGTTATGTTGCTTGAAATTGTTTGCTGTAGAAAGAACATGGATGAGACATTGAGAGACGAAGAAGTGGTTCTCATTGATTGGGCTTATCAATGCTATGAAGCTGGTGAGCTTCAAAATTTGGTTATTGAAGAAGATCGTGTAGACATGGAGGAATTGGAGAAGATGGTGAAGATTGGACTTGGGTGTGTGGAGACTGAGTTTAGTTTAAGGCCTACAATGAAGCAAGTGATTTTGATGATGGAAGGATTTGTTGCTACACCACCACCTCCTTCACCATATTCTTCTATTAGAGGCTAATTATTTTTGTTTTAGAAACCAAGTAATTAGTACACATGATCCGTTAATCTTTGTTGTAAGTAAATTTTAATGGCAGGAATAACAATCTCTTAACTTATAAAATCATCATTAGTTCATAGTTTTTTTTTTTACAGCAAAACAAATCCAATATATACTATTAATTTGCTCCTCCAAACCCGCTCAAAAAAAAAAAAGTGGATAATATATAACCGTTAACATTCTGTTTGTATTGTGGTGATGTAACTTAAAATCTATGGCTACTTTAAAATGGAGGCTGGAACTTTAGGAGAATAAAAGAGACGGAACAAATTACAAATCAGTGTAAGACTACTCCGTTTCAATTGTCCACCATTTCTTTGGCTTGTTGAAGATCCCAGGTCCATAAGTTGAATAAAAAATCTCAACAAGCAGAGGAAATTGTAACAGAGCAAAAAGGGTCACAGGAAGACTGGCAAGCAGAATAATTGGAAAAGACACCCATGCTATCCTCGCTTTAAGAATAATCACAAGGGTCACTCCAAAAGTTACCATCATTGTTGCTATTGAGAAGAAAAGTGATGAGAGACCAATTATCAGTTTCCTCGGCAAAGATTTGAGAAAATCTTCTTCTCCGTACCTTGATGTAAGGATTCCCAAGAACATGAGCACTGAAGTGCAAGAAGAGAAGAGTGACATTGCATCAGATACTATGAACACCATGAAGGAATTTCTGTGTAAATAGAGAGGGATGCCTGTGTATTCATCATAGCCACCAGGGACAGTGAATGCTGCTGAAAACATAATAGTGGCAATAAGTGCAGCCACAACTGTGCATGATTCTGCTGTCTCCTTCATCCATTTCTCCCCTTGTTCCACTAGTTTCTTGTGCTGATCACTGAACAAAGCCTGAGGAGTTTTGTTATGTAGATTTACCATTTCCTTGTACTTGGGTTGTACTATACTCTCCACTTCCTATAGAAACAATAAAAAGGAAGATAAAGTTAGTTATCTTTTTCATATCTATTTTGGACAAAAATATCTAGTAAGCAACCTCCTCTTAGTATATAGTGGCAAAATTAGGATTTTTGTTTGATGGCATTGTAATTATAGAAATCATAAATTTGAGTGGGCTATAATATAAAATTAGTAAAACTAAAAGTGTCAAGAAATGTGAAGTGAGGATTATAATTGAGAAACTATACATCTAAGTTAGATCAAACATACAAATTATATATATACAGTCATTTTTTAATGCGAACACTCTCATTTTTTTTTATACATACACATTAATAAACCATGCAATTTAACGGAGTCATTTTAATTAACTATTAAACTGAATGGTTTAATAGTGTGTCCGGAAAAAAATAAAAACGTCTGTTTATGAGAGCAGTTAAACATAAAATGCATATAGAAATTGATAAAATTTCAGTTCATGCTCTCATTTTTTTCCCCCTAAAATAAATCATTCTTTTGACAATATTAAGATTATGAATTAACTGGAGAGTACCGTATGCCTGTGGGGCATTGTCACACCCTATAATTTCAGAAATATAGTTCATTAGCTCATTAAAAAGTCAATCTCGCTTTCTAAAGAGTCTTTAGACTACTAATGTCAAGAGCCTTTCTCATATGTACTCTAAGAGCTAATTCTTAACATAATGAAACACTTACCTTAAACCATTGTAGCTCCCGCTGCATTTGTAGTGCTGCACCAGAGACTCGATCAAGCTGAGAAGATGGTGCTAGAAATGCAGCTTGATGTAAAATATTGTTGTGGGCTTTGTCCCAATTAGTTGCCACTGAGTTCTTCTTGGCACCCATTGTGTAAATAAGGTTGAAAATTTTTTCTTGGCGCTGCAATGTCGCGTACAGAAATATGTGGCGGTTATAATCATCATAGCACCATATAATATCAGGGTAATGTTTCATTATCTCAGTGATGAACTCAACAATGCCATGCTTCACAGCTATGAATACCACTTTCTTTATACCAACTTTCTCAAATTGTGACTCCCCCTGTGTCGAGATTTCTCGACAGACGCAGCTTAGCAGTTCTTGGGATTGCACATGTGCTAACTTTACTTCATATATGTGCTTGATTGCTGGAACTGTGAAAAAGATTAAGCAGTTCATTAATGTTAGGGATGTGTTTGTGCTCAGAATCCCCCAAACAACTCGCTCGTAACCATTAATCCAGTGTTCAGCATAAACTAGCTGAACAATGAATTCTTATCCTAATGTTTATTCTCTAATAACTTTGAACTTCAAAGTAATAATTTGCTATAAATGGAGTAAAGTCGCTTACCAAAAAGATTCAGGCTTTTCCAGACCATTTTGAGCAATTTAGTCAGTGCTGCATTTATGAAACACAAATTAACTTATAATTCATAAATTTAGTGTGTTTTAGGGATTTGAATCCGACTAAGATTGATTGTTACTAATAAAAATTTATATGTAATTAAAATCTCACACCTACCTACAATCTTATAAATACACCTGTGACATAAAATTTTTCAAAATTCAGTACAGCTAATATCATGAAACGAAATTTATTTTAATTATTTCTGTAGAGATTTTATTTTTTTAGTCTAGAAAGAAAATATACCTCGGGTAAAGAAATTCTTGTGCTCAGCTGGTCCCTGATGTGGCCTCTCGATGTCTCCATGATTAATGTTGTTGGATGCATACGGACTATGTATGTAAATAACTTCAAGAAGCAATGGCTCATTTAGTGATGTTTCCTTATTTATAAAAAACTAAGCCAAAGTGTTTTCATTTAGGATTTTTTTTTTTAATAATGCATAGTTTTAACTATCATGCAATTAATTAATGACAAGAAGTACATACATGAGTAAATCCATTTTTTCCAAAATGCAAGCTGAGTTCCACTGGGGAATGCAGAGGGCCTTTGAGCCAACATATCTATGGCTGTGTCACCATCATTATCTTGAGCATAAGCCAATTTTCTATAGCGTTGCAGCAGATCCAGAGGAATATCTATTGTAACAAATAACTATAAGAAGAAATAAAACCAAAATATATAATCATAAATAAAGGCACGTTACAAAGTCTCATACTGTCTGGTAGGAACCTTTTACAACAACAAAAAAAGTTTTAGTGATTCCAAAGGTAAACCGGTGTAGATTAAACCCAAAGAAGATAAGAGGAAAAAAAAGTGAAAATACGTGCATTTGGTAATTACAAAAAGCGAAACTAAACAAGTTAGTTCTTTTTTTGGACACTGATATATGAGATTAATTTACATTTATTCTTATTAAGTACTGTTTAGATTTTGTATGAGAAAAGACTACCTCCACTCAATTAGATATTTACTCTACTCACATTTTGTAAGGGAAAAGACTGTCTCCACTCAATTACACAATTTAATTGAGGAATGAATTATCCCCCTAATGCTTTTGTGGAAATGTCTACTCCACTCTTTAAAGGAGGAATTACCCCCACAATACTTTTGTGGGAATTGGAACTGCTACCCTCACAAATTATGAGAAAGACAACTCTAACCACTGGGCCAAAGGCCAAGTGGTAAACGAGTTAACTCTAAGAGTACAAGGATAATAGAAATTATAAAAATAAGATTTGAGGGTTACTATATTATAGTTCCCAACTCTTCATCAAAATTCCTAATATCTCGATAACACTTCTAAGCTATTCATCACCGATCCCCAATTCATGAAACTTATTTGGAGGTTGTTAACGAAATAATTAGAAGCATAAGTAAGAATTTTGAGTTTTTTTTTTTTTAAGAGGAGCCATTGACCTAATACGATTACACAGCAAAAGATTTTCTCACCAAAGATGTCATCAATGATGCAACTTGTGAGAAGCATAGCGCCGTTTGTGCCTCTATCGGGATCAAGCTCTTCAATTGGAGTCTCCCAATAGAGATATCTAACCATATCATCATGGCCATAAAGAGATGCTATAACAACTGGGATATTGCCATGCTGATTAGGAATTGTTAGCAACTCTCGGTTCTTTCTCACCAAATACTCAGCAATCTTTGTGACTCCACCTGTGGCTGCAAAATTCAGTGCTGTGGCACCATTTTTGTTCTTGATTGCCAAGTCCTTTTTGTCTATCCGTTTCACCAGCTCTTCGACAACCTTCACGCGTCCGGCAAGAACAGCAATGTGAAGAGCTGTGTCTCCATCCGCAGAAAGGCTTGCGGTTAGTGCATCGGGATGACGATCTAAGAAGCTTTTTGTAGTTTCCAAATCCCCACTGTCTACAGCTCTATATAGCGTCAGGTTGTGGATGTAATCAGTGTCCTTTGCTTCTACCAAAACTGTAAGGAAACATGAAATTGTTCCGATTAGATATACTATTAATGGGATCTCAAGAAGGTACGAAAGCAAACAAAAGAATGTAGGATTCTTCTTAGCATAGACATCAACATGTATTAAAAAATTGGATTCGATAAAATTATATATACCTGAGAAAATTAGAACTCTTAAGAGAATAAGGAAAATTATATTAATGTACCAAATATAGTGGGATTCATATGCTCTGAAAACATTTTTCCAATTAGCCTTTTAATTTTTTTTGACTAGTCCTTAAGTGACATGTATAACAAATAGAGCAAAATTTCCAACCAGAAGTTTCATGGATGAACTGCTAAGTAATCTTAATTTCTAACCACCTCCGTTGCTTGGTAAGTGGTTTTCAATCAGTTTTTATTTGCTAGTTAGCCTTTACCTGAATTCGAATCCTATGGGAGATTAAAAAAAAATACCCTTTACCTTTGAAAAAGAGAAAAAAAAAAAAATCAATATAACATAATCTTAAGTTCTATCCAAAATTTTTTCAAATGCATTTGCCAATTAAATGCAGCAAGGATAGCTAAACTTACCTTGGTCGTTGCTTGAGGTTTCTTGTGATCCTGGCGGCAGTTCTTGTGGTACACTTGCTAGCCAGACATTAAGGTCAAATTCGCTCGGAGCATTCGTATCAGACATTGTTTTCTTCTGAGAAACAGCATAAATTTCTCAGTAATAATTGTGAATACAAATATATATTATGTACTAACAAAAGAGGAAATATAACAAGAAGCTAGCATTTTCCTAGTGTTCTTTTATTTAAAGAAGGCAAATATGAGAACCTCTAGGAGGAGGCAAAAAATATATATATAAGTGAAACAAGAAATAACTGCTGAAGAAACCAGAAGAGCAAATTAACAAAAGCAATTAAACTTACATATAATTAAGTTCCCAGCTGCTTGGGGCAACTTTGGGCTGTATCTTATGTGAACCAAAATATTGAGAGTGATTTTGGACACCTATCAATTTCAAGCACTACGATTTAAATAAAACTTTGACAAAAGGGTGAATAATTAAGTTACATCCAAAACGACATTGTTTGGAGGTGTTTATTTTTTTTATTTAATTTTAAATCTCACCCAAAATGACCTTGTTTTCGGTGTATTTTTGTCACTCTTTTTGTTGGGAAATAATTAGATAAATGGACGAAAATTATCGGTCTAAAAATATGGGGGGGAAAAAGAAGAAGGAGAAGAAAAAGTAAAAGGAGATTGATGATCTTTAAGATTAGTCGGAAAATGTTATTGAATAGTGGAAAAGATCTGTGTGTTATCATTTTCATTCTTTTATTTTTTTATTTTTTAACTTTATCGTGATATGGCATCTGATTTTAAACTCTATGCAATGCGTAAAGCTTAAATGAATGCAACAAAAAGATAGTTCTTCTAATTTTCTTTTTCTCTCCTCAAGTAATGTGAAGCTCAAGGAAGCACACTTTACTGCCAACGGAGGATCGAATAACACAATCAGAAATCATGGGTTAGTTCTTGCTGATGATTAAAGATTTTACCTTCTTTTTTTTTCCTCCTATTGATTATTCTCTTTACAGCTATGAAATGAGCAAGGGTAGAGTTTATTTTCTTGTTAAGAATGTTTAAAGTCCAAAGAGAAGTCACTCTACTTTTTTCCTTTTTTCATTATAATTTGTCAAAATGCGCTCTCTCAATACTTGAATGGCAAGCCAATTAAATGACATTTTACTTTATTCTTCATGTACATGAACTTCTTTAGACTGACCACAATCTCAAAAAATCATAAATGCTCCAAGGGCATACGCATATGGAAACAAGTTAGCGAGGGGGGAGGCAGTAATGGACCCAGACAAATTATTTATGAGAAAATTAAATTACAAAACAACAAGACTTGAAAATTAAAATTTTATGGATTAATAGGTTTATAAATTTTGTTTTGATATGTTTAATGGTGGTTATGTTAAATAATAGTAAAATAATTCATATGAGTCACTCTAGGCTTTTATATTTTAATTGAAATGTGAGTTTTTATAATTCTTAAAGTTAAAGTTTAAATTTTATAAATTTATGAGTTTACAAAACTATTTTTATAAATTTAACAAGATTACTTAAATAAATTTAATGAGAGTTAATTAATAACTCAAATAATCTTTTTTTAATTTTTTAAAAGTATTTTGTCTGATAGAGACTTGAGCCCTCATTGATCATAAGATGGATTCACCTTTGGGAGGGAGTAATACTCTGAAAGTACTTAAGAGAGTTTTTGTATTACGGTTGGCAATGGGACGGGATGAGACGAAATTTGCTAATCTCAATCCCGTCCCACATTTGCAAATGAGATAAAAAAAAATATCATTCCTGTCTCTTTATTTTTTTTGGGACAAAAATTTGTCTTGGTCCCATCCTATTAAATATTATGTCCCATCCCATTATCCTGAATAGTCCTAATGTAAATAAATAAATTTTGACTTTTTTCTTTTGTAAATCATCATAATTCAATATAGCAAAAATCTTGAATACATATAAAGTAGAATAATTAAATAAATTTTTATTTTGACTACATGTATGTTCAAATATAATTTTATGCTAATATTTTTTAATTGTCTATTTGCTTCTATTGCACATTAATACTAAGACTTACGCTTCAAAAACTTGAAATTTGAATAACAGCCAACTTCAGCCATGTTAATATATATAATAATAAACTAACAGGGTTGGCAATGTGATGAGATGAGATGAGATATGCTAATTCCAGTCATGTCCCGTTTATGCTAGTTGTATAAAAAGCATCCCAAATGTTGTCATCCCTACTTTGTATTAGAGAAAATAACAACTACTTTATGACGTTAGTATTCACACTTTTCTTTTTATTAATAGAAATATTCAAAATAAAAGAAATAAGTATTAACACCCGGTAATATAATGAAGGGAAAAAACTCTTTTTATCCCTAGAGTTTGAGGTGATAGCTCATTTTATCTTTACTATTTAAATAGTAGTCCATTTAATTGACACTTTTTAAATAATAACCTAAAACATCCTTCCATAAATTTATCATTAGTCTACGCTATAATTCATTGAGGGCAAAATAGAATTTGTAATTAAAGATATACAAGCCATTTTAAAGTAAAACTCTCAAACACAATTAAATAACATATGACTTTCTACATAAATTTAAATTTTAAGAATAACTTAATAAATAAACAATAATAACACTAAATAATATATAAAATATATAACTAGGACAAAATAAAAGAAAACATAGATTTCACAAGCATTAGAGTTTTTTTTTTTTATCTTTTAACTTGTTTGGTCAAGATAAATAATTAAATAAATAATCAATCAGTACTATTGTTTTATCAAAAATAAACACAACCTCTTTCATTTACTTAAAAAGAAATGCAACAAAGATATAAGAACACAAATTTAATCTATTACATAATAAAATACATTGTATCAGAGCGTGCGTCTTTTTATCTTTTAACTTATTCCTGATTTTAGTATGGTAAATGATTCTTGATTGGAAAATTATTACTAATACTACTACTACTTGCATTAAAAAAAATTAGTTGACTTCTTTAAAAAACTGTCCTTGAGATTTTTAATATGTTATTAAAAATTGTTATTAAAAAATAAATTTTTTTTTAAAATTGTTATTAAAAATGTTTTTTAGTTGTTCTTCAGATTTTTATTTTAATATGGTTTACATTTATTTAATTACAAATTATATTTTGCCTCAATGAATTATACATTAAACTAATTGTAAATTTACGAAATGATATTTTAGGCTATTATTTGAAAAATAGGGATAAAATGGGTTATTGTTTAAAAAATAAAGATGAAATAAACTATTACATCAAAACCCAATGGTGAAGAGAGCTTTTTCCCTCTTATGAATAGTATTGTGCAAGTTACCATCAAATAATCCAAGACATTAATCCATTTCGTACTCTTAATTCCTTTTCATCTTATTTAATCTAAGACTACCCTATTTTCTATCATATTAGGGTCTGTTCAATATTTAAAGTGATAGGAGTCCTTAAAGTTACAATTGTTATGAAAAAAATAATTGTAAAATAAAAGTTAATTGTGTTTGGTAAATTTAAGTACCATAAAATATGATCACTTACACTATGTCGTATGTCAGTAAGCAGGGTTGGTAAAATCCGGATTCGTATCTAGATGTAAGAGCATACGGGTCCAGATCTGCATTTACATTTCTATATTCAATCCGGATGCGGATCCGCGATATATATATCCAAATGCGGGTAATATCCGCAATGGATGCGGGCGGATATTCCGAATATCCAGATCTACAAAAATTAAAAATTAAATAATTTAAAATATAATTTAAAAATTCAACAATTTAAATAATAATATCAAATAAAATTCAATTATAACCCAACAATTAACAATTCAACATTAATAACATACAACAACATCATAAATCCATAAAAAAATATATCACAACATATATTTGAAAATTTGAAATTGATTTGTTGGAAATTCGTGTGCTCACCTTTTGTATTAACAATGACTAATGATGGAAAGAATGGACAAGGCAGCCGTGTGCGCGTGGTGTGCTTCACGAGCCAGTGATGCAGCGGGTTACCAGCGTTTGATGACAACGAAGTGTGCTGAGCAAAGCGAGGCAAGGTAGCCAACATTCAACGACAGCAATGCATGCTCAGCTCAGGCGAGGCATTCAGCGTTCGATGACAGCGATTGTGAGGCGGACAACATTCAACAGTTAGGGATTTGGGGTGGTTTCTGATTTTAGCCGCTTGTGAGTGGTGGGGAGTAGGGGAGGCATGAATGGTTTAGGGTTACTGAATTTGCTTCTTTTTTTTTTTTCAATTTTAGCCTACATATTTTTTTAATACAAATTTGATTAAGTTAGTATATAATTAAAATTAATTTGAATCCGGATCCGGATCCCAATTTGCACGAATCGTAATTCTTAGAATCTGAATCCGTATTTTTTACTATATGGATCCTAATTTTTCCGAATCTAGATCTTCCTGATCTTTGCGAATCCAGGCCAGACCTGAATTTTTTTGCCATCCCTATCAGTAAGTGCACTACAAATTTAGAAACTCCAAATGTGCGCATTAAAAATAGAAAAGAGAAATCTCAGAAAGAAAAAGCATGTGAGTCACGTGACAGATAAATAAATAGAAAAAGAATAGATTAAATAAAGAGAAGAAAGACTGAGATTAGATCTAGAAAGATCTAATCACTCGTAGTTGAAAATTTCTATAAATAGAAATGTTGAACTACTTGAAAAGGATCGAGACATAAATTCTCAAGGGAGAATTAACAGATTCTTTCTCATGAATGGAAATAGAAAAACATTTTCTAAACTCAAGCTTCTTGATTTTCTTATATTTTTTAAGGAATCAAACGCTAACTTGAGCTGCGGGTGCCTTTTGCAAGAATCGAATAGTTGCTTAAAGCTTTGGAAGCTTAGAGGCAAGAAGATGAAGGACGTAATCTTCATTTTTAAGTATTGAAAGAAATTCTTATAAAAAAAAAAAGTATTGATAGAAATTGGCTCTTTTAGTAAATATGATTGTTAAATGAAATTTTTGATAAAATTAGTATATGTATTATAATTTTTTTTTAATCAGAAACAAATTTCAAATAAATTTACATCACCTTAAAAACCGTTTACAGTTATGATTTCTTTAAGCTACTTCCCAACAGCATAACCAAATGAAACATTAAAGGGCCAAGCCTGTTAATGGTCTACCCCAAATGCAAAATAGAAATTTTGGCCCGCCGCGAAAACATTTTACATGGACCTAGTGCTTGTTATCGATCCAATAAAGTAGACCACCAAATGCTAGAATTGGACTATCAACAACCTCGTTCTCTCAACCACTTTCTAAACAGACCCTATTAAATTATTTAAACTATCATAAAACTGCTATTAACACTCTCATTTATTCCAAAAGTACTCTTACCACTCTTTCTCCGAAACAAATACTATTCAGGATCTCTTTCTTAATTTCTTTTGGTAGTTTTTTGTGGTATCATTATTCCCTTTTAAAATCATTCAAGCAAAATCTTCTTTGCGTTTGTAAACTTCTCATACCTTTTAACTTAAAAATGGAAAATTTTTGAAACTTGATTGATTGAATGGAACTAATTTCGTAGGTTGAATAAGTCATTTGATGGCTTTTTTCATCTTTAAAATAAGGTTTTCATCGACTTTGCAATGTCAGCAGACTTCCAGCTTTCTAAACTATGACATTTGCCTTGCATTTAAGAGGAATCATGTTCCATTCTGCCATAGACGTCGCCAAAATCATTCAGGTCTGAATTTGTCTCTTTTAGCCACTATGCCGATCTTTTTCATTTGTGCTGTATGTGAGTGTGAGTATGGAGGAGTAATTCTAGTTAAGGTAAAAATTATAAATAAGAGTAAGTGGACGGTTTGAAGAGCTTATTAGAGTTGTGCCAATAGCACCACATTGTGGCATCATGAGCAGTTGAGCAAAAATTTTTTAAGTACGGCCCGATTGTCCCAAAAACATGCTCCGGCTGGTCTAGGAGATTGGCAATTATGGGTGGGGTTATTTGAACTTATTAATTTTGTTTTAATAAAAATTATTTTTAATTAAAATAATTATTTAATTAAAACTTATTATTTTAATTTACTAATTCTCAAAATTAACAAAATAACCCTTGGTTGTCCAGAAAACATGTTCGGGCCGGGTCTGGGTATTGTCATATCCAAGCCTGGCCGCTGGTTTGACTATTATTGCGAACAATGTTTGGGATTACAAATTTCAAAATTAATATTTGAGGTGGAAAATCTAGTGAGCTTAATTGCATATCTCACATATATTTTGGGGGGCATGAAAAAAAAGTCTAAAAAGAGAAGGAGAAGTTAATTCAAAGATGATTAAGAGATTGTCAGGTATGGGTAGGGTTATTTGAACTTATTAATTTTCTTTTAATACATAATATTTTTAATTAAAATAATTATCAAACTATGACTTATTATTTTAATTTATTAATTCTCAAAAATAACAAAATAACCCTTGGTTGGTTAAGATGATCAAAGCCTAAACTGGTATATCTCTTGTTTAATTTTTCTTTTTTATTATATCTTCCTAAATTAACATTATCTTTCTTTTACTTTTCTGCATAACATTTTTTATTCTTACCTATTATTATCATTCAAAGTTCATGCTTCTAAGATTTGACTAAAAAATTTCTAATAGCTAGATTCAAAATGGTACAAAAACTTTTATTTTTTATTTTCACATGGTGGGTATTATATCTTTCATTTTGTTTTAAATTACAATAAGGCCGAATTTGCTAATTTTTGAATAGTTTCATATGTTAAATTTAATATTTACTTCATTTTACAATAAATTTTTGATGAGAGAAGAGATGATGGGATATAGAACAATATTAAATTAAATTAGTAATTGACTAAATTATATTTACACAATAAAATTTTAATTCAAAGAATGGCACAATGAGATATTTAACAGGTTCAAATAATCTCACCCATCACTTATCCTTCTATTGTTTTTATAATACCTAATAAACCCTTGATAGAATCTTTTTACAATGTTATCCTAATTTTCAAATAAATGTTAAGATGTTCATTAGAAGTCAAACAAACCATATATTAAAAATAATAAATATAAGTTTTGATGTGTATAAAAAAATTAATAATAAGATATTTTTTAATTTTTTTTAAATATTTCTCATATTAAATATATATGTTATATTGCCAAGATCATATATTAAGCAAATGATTCATTTACCTCTCTTTTCTTTCAAACTTTTGAAAACAAGGGGTTATTGAATATTATCAAACTAATAGTGGAGTACGTGGTATGAATCAATTTTAATAAGAAAAAACTACTAATCTTCCAAAAAGATTCAGCAAAAAGTGAAGCATTCTTTGCCCAAAGAAAGGGCAAACACGGTTTAACAAGAACATATATTGCCACATAATAATGACAAGTGTCACCACACCAAGTGCATATATCACAAAACTTACTGTAGCACAAGTTAAATCACAAATTGCGTATATAAAACCTAAAACCCTCGGTAACATTCAAAGGGTTCTTGCTAGCAACAACGACACCTCTAACTTTTTATGAATGTTGTAAGAAATTCATTGAAAGGTGATCATATCAAGCTACAGGATGAAGATGCCCATTATATAAGCTCATGGAAGAAGAATTTATCGTAGTCTAAGCTAACGTTTATTTTTTTTAATCTAAAATCTGTAATAAATTTAAATTTTATTAAAGTCTAAATAGGTTTAAATGCACGTATACAAATAACATGTTTGTTTTTCTTGTTTCAATATCTAAATATAAGATTAAGTAGTTTTTTCTTTGAAAGAAAACATTTGAAATATTGAAGAACACAAAAACAATATAGCAAGAGAAAGAAAGAGAGGAAATAAGAGGCTTAACAATAGTTTAGAGACAACTTTTATTCAATCTCAAGTGTATACAATGAAGGAGATGAACCCTCCTTTATAGTCTCATAACCATAAAAATAAAGTAAATAAATAGTAAATGAATATATCATTAGTCATAACTTCTTATGAGATAGTGGAGTTATAAGAGATAAAGAGTTGTTTGGTGAAGAGATAAAGAGTTGCTCATCAACCTCATCCTTCGAAAGCTTGAAAACATAAAATAAATTAGAGATACTATCACCTTGAATTTGAAAAATACTGCCATGCATATATCTTCATAATTTTTGTTAATCTTCTTAGATAAAACGAAGTTTTAGCATCCGGAAAGAATGTAATATACTTTTCACACTATTTTGACATTTTCAAACCTATGCTAAACATATTTTAATATGCAATTATGTAATTTTCCAATGTCTTTGTAGGCACAATTTGGAATCAAATATGGTTGTTTAGGACTAAAACATATACAAAATCTTTTAAAATTAATAGAACAATTTTGAATATGAAATACTTCTACTATTTCTATAATATTAGTATTTCACCTGATAAATCTCAATCCATAGATTGAAATTCTTTCATTTCAAGATTTTTCATCTTGAATTCCATTATTAAAAGAAATAAAACCGTAAGCTCTTTAAGGGTCTTTTCCATTTTGGTATCATCAACATATTTTGCAAAGTTTGCAAATTTAATTTCTAATTTTTAATAAAATCACATAGCAAAGTGGATAATGACACATCGCACTTATAATAAATTCAGTCAGGTGATTATACTTTATAAGTCTAGATTGCTATAATATACACAACTATGATTATAGCTTTATCAAAAACATATAAGGTGTAAGCTTTTTGATTTAGTATTTCTACTACTTGTTTCAAGCATTTTATCCTTCGGGGATAAGTTCGAAGATTCTTTAATTTAATTTTGACATACTGCAGTTCAGATTCCCATTTTAATAATAAATTTTACAACTTCTTGTGTATGGCAAGTCCAAAATTCTTCAAATTTTACTAATCAATGTTATGTCCTCTAATGTATGGACCACAGTCCAAATATTTTTCAATTTTGGCCAATTATATAATCTAATGATCTCACTTTTTTTTTATTCAAGATCCTGAAAACTTTATCATATCACTTAAATTTTTATAGAAAAAAGTCTTATGCCAATTTCAATTTTTCTCTTGCAGTAAGTATCGACATATCATTAATCAAATACTTTTAATTTTCAATATATATGCCCAACGAGATCTTTCAAAGCTTCTAATAAATATGTCGTTGCAAGAGCTAAGGATTTCTTTTTCTTAATTTGGAAGCTTGTCTTTTATAGGGCTATTTGAATCTCTCTTTATTTCTCATAATTACGCTCTTTAAGGGTATTTAGATTCATTTTTTAGTTGGTACATTATGCCTTTCCAAGGGTAATATATTTAATAATTTAATATAGATTAAATATTTTACTGTACACATAAACATGATCTCTTTAAAAGCACCAAATTGTTTCACTTCAACTTCCAAAGAATTAACTTTTTGCATTAATTGATCTATCATATGCCTCAGGCAATCATATATTTATTTGTCTCATCATTTTTCCTTTTAAGGACATCATATCAACCAACGATCATATTTTGTTTGTGATTTTTCACTTTTAATATCAATAAACTCATTCAATAATTTATCAATAATGTGCATTGTATAATAATCTTGTTGAACTTCAAGTTCAAATAAATTAACTCATATAAAGATCAAAATAGGATAAAGGTGAAACAAACCATTTGTGTTGTTCATCAAATGTATATCATTTTACTCTCCTTAACCGTAGGAGAACTTTTGAAAAATATTTAAGCTTGTATAGCAAATTTACTAAGCCAAATTAGTGAAGATTTTGGATTTGAACTTTTGATCCATCCCCAATATTGTTTCAATTTCAGACCACTTCTAGTTGTATAATATTCACAAGTTAATTTCTTATGATAAGATCTATAATAGTTATAATTTTGAGAAGTTATTTGAAAATGGTTGCATCCATTACTACTCCCACAAGAATAAGAATCCCTTAAGGATTTGAATTAATCATGATTTTCTTTTTAATCAAAAACTTATTTTTTTATCTTTTAATAAAAGAAAACATAACATTAATTTATATTGGCATTTTTTATTTGCTACTGCAGAAACATATTTGTGCTATAAAATCATGTGTCGTCTAATTTTTTTTAATGTTAGTCTTCTACATAATTTCAAATGAGAGAATCAATCAAGCTTTTGAAATTATCATCACAATTATATATGAACTTTTAGCTCTTTCAGGGAGATGATTATAAAAGAAAATCATAATCTTCTACAAGCCTTCAGGGATTGATTTCTTCCACAAAACTACTTTAGTACTATTCGCGATCTTAAATATTTGAATATTAATTAGACTTTAGTAATTCAAGATAATCATAAAAGAATCATTCACCAAGAATTCAATAAAAATATATAGATCAATTAAAAGGGTTAAGTGCATAAATATGTTACTTACAACTTATTCCTATATTTTATCATACCAAACTCATCTTGAAAATTATGTAATATAAATAAGTATGCATAAATATGTTACTAAAAGTCTAGGAGATTGAAAATAAAACAACCAGCGAACAAAGTCAATAAACTCGAACAAGAAATGAACAATTTTTTTTTTTAATGACTGCACTTACTCAAATTCACTTGTAACTCCTCCAAAGATATATGAAGAAGGAAATTTGTATAGTTTTGCATGACATACATGAACTCATAATATTTGTATAGTCCTTCAAGGACACGTAAAATATGCACTTATATAGTGAATCTTTCATGAACAAGATGTTGGTGAATAATATCACAATTTTGAAATAATTCTTTAGGAACATGTTTTGAAAGAAAATCTTTATTATGTGTGGTACAATCTTTTAAGGATGCATTCTTAATCTTCTTTCATTGTATATTATAATTCAAACTTCAGAATGAGTTTTTTTTAATTCTAAGAATACAAATTGTGAAAATTGAGAATATATAATTCAAAGCAAATTTAATTCAATTATACTTTTAGAGGAAAAACTCTAGTATTGAAAGACGACTACAATTTTGCTTAAGCTGAATCTTTGTAGCACTGGAGACATGAGTTTATTTGGCCATTCTCCATTGCCTCTATGAAAGATACAACCACTTGTACAGATAAAGTCTTGTGCTAATAATGCATTAAATTGTTTATTAATTAAAAGCACAACAATAAAGCAAGAGAAAGAGAGAAAGCAAATAAGAGGCTCAATGATAGTTTAGCGACAACTTTTATTAAATCTCAAGTGTATACAACGAAAGAGATTAACACTATGTTATAGTTTCATAGCCATACAGATGAAGTAAATGATTAATAAATAGATACATCGTTAATCATAACTTTTTATAAGATAGTGGAAGTTATAGGAGATAAAGAGCTGTTTGGTGAGGAGATGAAGAGTTGCTTTGATAAACATCCATATAGTTATAATTATGTCGTAACAATTTTGACATATATAACCTCATAAATATTAACAATATATACTTATATTTATTTGTTAAATATATGATAAGTTATAAATAAATTATTTGATTAGTTAAAAAAATTTGATAATGTGTACTCTAACACATGAAAAATAAAAAAAATATATCTAATACATGCATCTTTTGACATTAAGGTGTGATCCTTATAATATTGCTTTTAGTATATTATATGCTATTTTTTCTTGTTAATTACATAAGCGAACTAATAATTATTTAATCATTTGAATTAAAATTTAATGAATTAAATAATATTCAAAATCTATTAGAAAAATTGTAATTTGAAGCACAAAGAGATGAAGCTATTATAAAATACTCTCATCTAAAGTTTTATTATGTTTAAAATTCTCTTTCATTAAAAACAATTTGATAGTTGAATAAGTATAGGACAAAGAAAATGGATAAATAAAAAAATAATAAAAAGATAATTTATATAGTAAGAAATAAATATATGTAATAAGGGTATTAAGGAAAGGGAATATTAGAGTTCTATTCAGATGTGTGTAAAAATCGATTTGCCATTAATTTTCAAAGACTTGTAAAATAAATTTTGGCTATCCTTTTTTGCTAAACGGTTCAAGGTTAGCATGGAATGACATTCTAGAAATTATCAGTTAGCCGTTTGAAGTTAACGGTTCACTGGTTATTTCCAGTAACCTGTAAAACAAAATAAGCTTATCCGTTTTTGTTAAATGGTTTAAGGTTAGCAGAAAATTCCATTATGAAAATTATCGGTTAGCCGTTTGATATAAACAATTCACCGTTTAATTCCAGTAACCTGCAAAACATATTTGCCTTATCCGTTTTTGCTAACCGGTTCAAGCTTAATGATTTATCCCTCTCTGAAAATTATCGGTTAACCATTTCAAAGTTAACGGTTCACCATTTATTTTCAGAATCACACTTTTAAACAGAATTTCGCATGGAATGATTTTTCCGATTAAAGTTAACGTTTATCTATATTTTATAAACTCATTTAGAAATATTATAAGGCTTTTAAGGAATTGTTTATTAATGAAAACTCTAACATTTTTAATCCAAAACATATAAAGTTTGTTATCATCAAAATCAAATATATAAATGTTAATATTCTCCCCCTTTTTGATGATGACAAACTTTCCAACATTTTTACTCTCCGTAAATATATGCTCCCCCTAAATGTATGGCCAATCAAAATTTTTAAACTGAAAACAATTTTTAGCCAAAATAAATTTTCTAAAACATATCATATTTACCAAAATAAATTTTCCAAAACATATCATATTTATCTCCCCCTCATCGTCAAAAAGAAAAGAGAGAAACGTGCAATTTGAACATGATCAGCAAAAAATAGCAACACGAAGATATTACCCATTTTGTGCGGCAGAAATTTCGACAGGGTCTCCCTTTAAAAATGAACATATCCTCAAATACAAAACATAGTTAAAACACTTCCATATAAGCTTAGACAACTAAACCAAACCAACAATTCCATTAATTCATCAAACAACATATATATAACCATCAATCATAAAAAGCATCAAGAAAATTTATACAATCCAAAAAGAAATATATATGTCAAAATCAGATGATCTAAAACATAACATGAAATGTATGTGAGAATAGCATAGACAGAAATTAAGAGGGAGGCTGAGAAGAGGATTTGCTAGGGTCGAATCCAAAGTATCCAAGGAGGCGTCGCTGTCCAGCAATGAGTCTGAGCTACTGGACTATACTCTGCTGCTAAAAGGTCTGAAATTAGGATTAGAGCTGCTGCTATTGCACGGAGAGAGAATCCATTTTTTCGAATATCTGCTGCTGCTGCTCGAAAAGTCTACGAACATCATCAACCAACTTCTGTAGAGTATCCAAAGTTGGTAGTTGCTCTAAAGCTGGTGGCTGCGCTATAGTTGGTGGCTACGTTAGAGTCGGAGGATGATAAGTGTCCATCTCATGCCCATCAGTGTCAGAATCGGTTGGAGGGTAGGGTATAGACCTACGACAAGGAGGTGGAGGGTGAGCTCCTAGTCTAAAACCGGGAAGCTGAATGAGAGGATAAACATCATTAAGCATACGATCATCTTTTGGAGCAATAGGAGTGTCTCGATTCTTAGAAGTCGAGGTCTTGATCCATTCTCCATTCTTCCGAGTAAAGCCAATGCTCGTCATTGCTTCCGGACCAATCCGTTTAGTTTCCTTATAAACGGCATCCCGAAAAGGCACTTAGAAGTGCCACAGTATTTTAGAAATGATACTGCCATATGGGAGCAAGCGGTGGTTAACCGCAGAGGTACTCAGCATGTGTCTCAAAATGACATACCTAAGGTTAATAGGTCGCCTCGTAATAAAATTGTTCAATAATCCGACATCCAACCTCTTTACCTCATCTGAAAAACCCTTCCTAGGAGTAATAATATGCTGCAAAATAATGTGGAGGATGCGAACTTGTAGAGGCAACAATTGTGACCAGAAAGGAAGCACAAATATCACCAGTAAGATTCTAGCGCTGACAAATGTTTCGAACACCAATATTATGAGCAAAGTTGGCAAACGAGAGGGCTTTCCTAGATGTATAAATCGCACGACCATCATTCGGAATTCCCAGGATATTGTTTAAGTCCTCAACATCGAATACAATGGGAACACCCCAACTTGAGTAACTATCCTATCTAATCTAGTTGCAGAAATTTCCATGTTCGAGTAAAAAACACGGACTAGATTATGATATACCCAGTCATTAAAATCTAATGCTAACTCCCAAGGTAATAGCATGTTTCTAACACTTCTACGACATGTAACTAACTCCATAAAATCCTCAAAATCCGCCAAATAAGAATCAATTACCTTTCGTCCCATAAAGTGGTCTTCGAAGCGTTTGGCCAACGGAGCTGTAGGGAAATGGATTCTTTCGAATTCAAAGGTTTCTCGTGGTAGTATAGGATTCCTACTGGAAACAACTTTTCTCTTCCTAGTGCGGCGTGATGAATTAGCCATGGACATACTTGAGGAAATTGGGAATTTTTAGAAAGATGAAAAAGAAGGAAATGGAATTGATTAAAGAGTTAGTACAGAGTAAAGGATGTGATTTGGTGGCTCAATTTGGTCAAAAGAGGATAAAAATCTGGCCAAAATCGAAGAAACTCGTTTAGCTGCTCTTAGGATTGTGATTTAGAAATATTTGATTTGGGGCTTGATTTATTGTTTGGAATCGGTGAAAGTGGTCTAATGATGTTTAGAAATGTTTCTATCAGAGTGATTTGATAGGAAAATGCAAGGGAAAAAAAAAGGATTTGGAAGAGAGAAAGCTTGGGTTTCACAGTTATGGAGAAATGGTGAAAGGGTAAATGAAGCTGAAGAAGAAAACATGGGAACTGTTATAAAAACGACGAGCCGTTTTCTGTAATTGGTGAACTGATAAATTCCAGAAAACTTTTCAACAAATGGTTTGCTGATAATTTGCAGACATTATTTCCTATTTTCTGGATTTAAACGATACACCGTTTATTGCCAAATGGTTAGCCGTTTATTTTAACTATGATTTCGCACATTTGTTTTAATATTTGGCCAACAATTAATACATTCCATGATCATTTCATTGATCTAAAATGTTTAAAGGGACAGTTTAATGCATGATTCATGAACTCACATATTTTCAAACAAACAATTCATATAAGCATTCAAAAATTAATAATTTAAACATATCACTCATCTATCATGTCAAACACTTCATAAACATCAAAATTCATCGATCAACCAATTTTGATAGTCTTAATAACATGATTGGAGATATTAATGCAAAAATTTCATCATCCCAAGTTCATATTGAATTATCGGCAAGTTGTTTTTTTTCGTAGAGATAAACTCTAATGTAATATCTTCCTTTTAAACATGATCTCTCAAGAAATGATGTCTAATTTCTATATGCTTGGTTCTAGAGTGTTGAATGGGATTGTTTGATATATTTATTGCATTAGTGTTATCACACTTAATAAGAATTTATTCAAGGGTAATGCCATAGTCTCTAAGTGTTTGTTTCATCCAAAGAGCTTGTGCACAACAACTACTTGCGGCAGTGTATTTAGCCTTGGTGGTTGAGAGTGCAACTAAATTTTGTTTCTTACTAAACCATAAAATAAGTGAATGACCTAGTAAATGGAAAGTTCCACTAGTACTTTTCCTATTGACTTTGTAACCGGCAAAATCCGCATATGAATAACAAGTTAAATCAACATGAATTCTTTTAGGATACTAAAGACTAAGATTTATGGTTCTACTCAAATAACAGAAAATTCTTTTTGAAATACAAGTGTGCAACCCAAGAGGGGGGGTGAATTGGGTTTTAAAAGCTTATCTTAAGCAAATCACACAACAATTAAATCTAATGTCTTAATGGAATCCAAAACAATAAATTCAATAAAAGTGCAATAATAAATGAGCAGGGTAAGAGAAAGCAAACTCAAGGATTTTTACGTGGTTCGGCTATCCCCGCCTACGTCCACGCCTCCAAGCAACCCAAGCTTGAGGATTTCACTATCCAAGCCTTTCCAAGGCTTCAAATGCTTACAATTGACTTCAAGGTGTCAATGAACCTTTACAACAACGAGATTATCTCCTAATCTCTTCACTCAAGTGTCTCACACACTTAAACACTCACAAATTTGATGAGGAAATGAAAATTACAACAAAAACTCTCTTTAAGAGTATATGAACAAATTGAAGAACAAAAGACGATTCAATGTTTTTTATTTGCGATTTGAGAACTTGATATATGTTGTGTGCCCTTTGATTTTGCTTGCTCGGGTTATTGAAAATGAATTGGCTTTGAGTTTTTATAGTTGGAGCTAAAAAACTAGCCGTTATTCACTTTTTACTCATAACCGGATTACCGTTTATAGAATCCAAAATTCCGCTTGCATGTTACCGTTAAGGTAAAATTTTGAATTTTAAAAAATCCGGAATACCGCTTGTGATATCCGGATTGCCGTTTATACTCCAGAAGCTTTCTGCCCCGTAACCGGAATTCCGTTTAGCATATCCGGATTGCCGCTTTTCATCCAGAGAGTTTCTGCCCCATAACCAGATTTCCGTTTAGCATAACCGGATTGCCGCTTGCTACAGTAACGGGCATAGCGCACTATGTTCCAAAATTATAGTTTTGACCTCAAAACTTTCCATAACTGTATTATGGCCCAAAACGTTATAAATTTTGCCATTGAGTCCAATTTCAGAATTTGTAAAAATTACTTTATGACTCCCAAAACATTCTGAAATTATGATATGGCTCAAAATGCTATAAAACGTTTCAAATAAATCCTTCTCCAAAATTTCAAGCAATACTTGTTGATTTCAAAGTTTTCAAAAATCTTTCAATTAAACCATAAACTTGAAAAACAACCAATTTCATAAAATTATTTTTCCATTAAATATAAAACCTTTATAAAGTGAAAATAATGATTTATTTAAAATGTATGAAAAAATAATTTAAGCTTTCAAAAACTTAATCATTCTTAATTTTGTTTGTTATCATCAAAATCAACATTATGTTAACATAAATGTTAACACTTTTTACAGTAAGCAAATGAGATTCCTTAGGGCATGACTGAAATCTTGAACATAAACTTACACTAAACATGATATCAAGTCTACTTATGGTCAAGTAAAGTAAAGAGTCGATCATACCTCTATACATTTTGATATCAACTTCTTTGCCTTTCTCATCTTTGTCAAGCTTGGTTTTTGTGCTCATTGGAGTGCTCTTGGTCTTTGAGTCATCAATGTCAAATCTCTTGAGTAGGTCTTTCGAATAGTCGGCTTGATTTATGAAAATTCATTCCCCATTTTGTTTTATTTGTAGCCCAAGGAAGTACTTCAACTCTCCCATCATACTCATCTCAAATTCTTTACTTATACAAGATGAAAATTCTTTACACAACAATTCATTAGTAGAACCAAAGATAATATCATCAACATAAATTTGAACAAGTATATTTTAGTTCTTATGTTTAACAAAGAGAGTAGTATCTGCTTTACCTATCGAAAAACTATTATCCAATAATAAATTTTTAAATTTATCATATCATACTCTAGGTGCTTGTTTTAATCCATATAATACTTTTGACAACTTATAAATATGATCTGGAAATTTTTCATTTTCAAAACCAGATGTTTGTTTCACATACACTTCTTCCATAATACAACCATTTAATAAAGCACTTTTGACATCTATTTGAAATAAAATGAAATCTTTATGACATGAAAATGTTAAGAGCATCCTAATGGATTCTAATTTAGCTACAGGTGCAAATGTTTCATCAAAATTAGTTCATTCTTCTTGGTTGTAACATTGAGCAAGTAATCTAGCTTTATTCCTTACAACCACACCGGATTCATCCATTTTATTTCTAAATACCCATTTAGCGCATATAATGGATTGATGTTTTAGTTTAGGAACTAATTCCCATATATTGTTTATCTTAAATTGATTTAACTCCTCTTGCATTGCAATAATCCAAAATTTATCATTTTCAGCATCCCCAAAGGATTTCAGTTTAATTAAAGATATAAATGCAGCATGCTCACAAGTATTCCTAAATGATGATCTAGTTGTTACACCTTGTGAGGGATCTCCTAAAATCAAGTCTTTAGGATGAAATGAAACATACCTCCACTCATTGGGGAGTGATTGAGATGTACCTTCATTTTGCTTTGCATTTGTTTCTTCATCTTGCTCCTCTTGATTTCCAAGTGGTGCATCCTTTTGGTTATCCTTTAATGACTCTTCTTGTATTTCTTCATCTGCATCATTTTCAACAACAACTTTCTCCGTAAAAAAGAGGTTAGATTCATCAAACGTAACATGCACAGATTCTTCCACAACTAGAGTTCTTTTGTTATAAACTCTATAAGTTTTGCTTAAGTTTGAATAACCAAGAAAGATGCTAACATCAGATTTTGGATCAAATTTGCTAAGATTATCTTTTATGTTCAAAATAAAACAATTGCATCCAAAAACTTTGACATAACCAATATTGGATTTTCTATCTTTCTAAAGCTCATATGGAATTTTATTGCGATGAGGTCTAATCAACACATGATTTAAAACATAACAAGCAGTGTTGACGGCCTCAGCCCAAAAATACTTAGGCAAAGAATTTTTATTCAACATGTCCTAACCATTTCTTGAATAGATATATTTTTTCTCTCAAAAACTCGATTTTGTTGTATAGTTCTAGTTGATGAAAATTGATACACAATGCCTAAATTATTGCAAAAGATTTCAAATACATGATTTTCAAACTCTCCACCATGATCACGCCTAATGCATACAATATCATAGTCTTTTTCATTTTGAATTTCTTACAAAACACTTTAAATGCATCAAAAGCATCATCCTTATTAGCTAAAAATAATACCCATGTGTATCTTAAAAAATCATCAACAATTACAAAATGATAATACTTGCCACTTAAGTTAGTATATCTTGAAGGTCCAAATAAATTTATATAAAGTAATTGAATATGTTTTGAAGTAGAAATATGATTTTTGCTTTTAAAAGAGGTTTTGATTTGTTTACCAAATTCGCATGCGTCACAAATTCTATCTTTTTGAAAACCAATTTTTGAAAGACCTTTAACTAAATCACTTTTAGAAATTTTTGAAATTAAATTCATGCTTGCATGTCCTAGTCTTCTATGCCATAACCAACCATCATCATGCAATATGGAAAAATATTTATCATGTGTAGATGAACAATCTATATCAATGGTATAAACATTAACATATCTATTTCCTACAAATAATATCTCACCATCACATGCATTCTTAATAACACATCTAGTATTATAAAAAAACAACTTTATGACCCTTATCATAAAATTGACTAATGCTCAGCAAATCGTATTTTAAGTTTTCAACCAAACACACATTTTCAATAAGAGTAGAGGATACATTACCATTGTCAATACTAATGATTTTTCCTTTTGAATTATCTCCAAAGGAAACGTTTCTACCGTTCTCGATGTGGATAAAACTTGAAAACCAAGAGTAATTCCTTGTCATGTGTCTTGAATATCCACTGTTCAAGTACCACTTATTTTTCTTTTTCTTTGATTCCTACAGAAAAAGTTTCTAAGTTTTAGGTACCCAAAACTTCTTAGGTCCTTGAGTGTTAGTAATAGTCTCTTTTAGAACCCAAACACATTTCACACCATAATATGCATTTCTTTTCACTGGACATCTATTTTTCATGTGACCTTTTTAATTATAATAATGACATACAATTTGATTGTTAATGGAGGTACTCTTCACAAAATAATTCTTATAATACTTTTGTTTCAAATTTGGCTTATAGCCAATACTTCCTTTGTCAAACACAAATTTTTGTGAATTAAGTAAGTTATTCAATATCTTTTGCCCATTTGTGAATTTTAGCACAATTTCATTTAGCTTATTATTTTTCTTCTTAAGCACTTCATTCTCTTTTACCAATTCATCAACATGTGATTTTTCATGCATATATGAAGTACTTTGTTTACCTTTAAAAGATGTAATCCTATCATGCAACAATTTATTGTTTAATTCTAATTCCTTTATTTTCTCATTCAATGAATCATTGCATTTTTTTAGGGCATTATTTTCATTTGTAAGTTCTAGTAATTTCTTTTTAAGGCATGCATTCTTTTTACTAATTTTTATCCACTCATCATGCAGTTCTTTAAAAACATTATATAACTCATCATATATTGGAAGATCACTTACCTCATCAAGTTCACTAAATGATTCTTCCCCGATTGCCATAAGAGCTAGATTTGCCATCTCTTGATGCTCTTTATCATCACTCGTTTCCTCATTGCTATCATCCCATATGGCTACCATTGCTTTCTTGTTGAACTTATTGAGAAAAGAACATTCCGACCGTATGTGTCCGGGCTTCTTACATTCATAACAAGTAATTTGCTTCTTCTTTTCCTTTTGATTATTAAAGTTTCTGAACTTTTTCCGCTCACTAGTTTTCTTATAAAATTTTTTGAATCTCCTAGTCAACATAGCCATCTCCTCATCATCCAGTCCGTTTTCCTCATCACTCTCATGTTGTGAAGCTTTGAAAGTAATACTTTTCTTCTTCTCCTGATGCCTTTTTTCTGCTACCAATTCTTTTTCATATGAAATAAGAAAGTCAATTAAATCATCAATAGGTAAAGTATTTAAATTTTTAGCTTATTCAATAACAGACCTCTTAGGTCTTTATTCTTTTGAAAGTTACCTAATGATTTTCTTTACTTTCTCGCTATTCGAAAAAGTTTTTCCTAGAGCTCCTAGGGTGTTCACTATGTCTGTAAATCGTGTATAGATAGAATACACACTTTCATTTTGTTCCATTTGGAACAATTCGTATTAATGAGTGTATCTACTAATTTTAAACTCTTTAACTTGATTTGTCTCTTTATAGACAACCTCAAGTTTATTCTATATTTCTTGAGCACTCTCACAACTAGATACTCTATGAAATTCTTTCTTATCAAGAGCACAAAACAGAGCATTCATTGCCTTGGAATTTAAAGATATATTTTTCTATTCCAACTCACTCTATTGACGTGACTGTTTTGGAATATCATCTCCTACTTCATTTTTAGTTGTGGGCATGAATGGACTATCACAAACAACTTCCCAAATTTCATAATCTAAGACTTGCAAAGACTTGCAAAACAAATTTTGGCTATTCGTTTTTGCTAAAGGGTTCAAGGTTAGCATGAAACGACATTTTGGAAATTATCGGTTATTCATTTGAAGTTAAGGGTTCGCAAGTTATTTTTAGTAACATGCAAAACAAAATAAGCTTATCCTTTTCTGTTAAACGGTTTAAGGTTAGCAGAAAATTCCATTCTGGAGATTATCAATTAGTCGTTTGATATAAACGGTTCGCTATTTAATTCCAATAACCTGCAAAACACATTTGCCTTATCTGTTTTTGCTAACTGATTCAAGCTTAAGGATTTATCCCTCTCTGAAAATTATCGGTTAACCATTTCAAAGTTAACAGTTCACTGTTTATTTTCGAATCACAATTTTAAAAAAAAATTCGCAGGGAATGGTTTTTCTGATTAAACTTAACGTTTATCCATATTTCATAAACTCATTTAGAAATATTATAAGGCTTTTAAGAAATTGTTTATTAATGAAAACTCTAACATTTTTAATCGAAAACATAAAGTTTATTATCATCAAAATCAAACATATACATGTTAATAGTGTGGCCATTATAAAATCAAAATATTTAATTTTTTTTATTTAGACTTAAATATCTTATAATCAGATATAAGTTATAGAAAACAAACAAACTAAAAATGTTAAATGTCTAAAAATAATTAGAATTTAAACTTTTGATAAAGAAAACAAACAATCCGGAAAGGAAGACTCATTGTGAGCCAAAAAATACAATTCATCATAATCTAAGAAAAAGAAGATTAATTGTGGCTCTTATCCAGCCCAAAGGAAAAAAGAAGACTCATATGTCCAAGGAAAAGAATTTATCCTATTACCGGTAAATAATAATTGTTGTAACTTGAAAGTTAATTATTATTTAAAAATTATATTTATTATATACTATTAATTTTTATTTTATAATTATAATTTTTTCACAATAGCTGTGGCTAAAAAACTATATGACCTTAATGCCAAACAAGCTCTTAATAACTTACACTAAAATCCAAACTACGTTTTAGTTCATGATTTCACATAGATTATAATTGATAATTTCCTAACAATGTATTTATGTTGTGTTTACTTTCAGGAGTGGGAGTGAGGAGTGTGGATTCTTTCCACTCCAGTGTTTACTTCACTAAATTAGGGAGGGATTGGGAATCCCACTCCGTGGGCCCCACCCATTTTTGGAGTGGGGAGTGGGGAGTGGGAGTGGGACTCCCATTATTCCCACTCCCACCTCCCCCTTTTCTACCCTTTTTTTATTTAATTCAATTTAATATTTTATAATTAATAAAATAAAATAAATAATATTATATTTATTTGAATAATATTATTATATTTAACTAAATAATAATTTGTATTGATTCTAAGTCAAAATTATTTAAAAATAATATTATTAAATTAATAGAGAATTAATAAATATAATATTATTATATTTATTTTAAAAATAATAATACTATATTTATTTAATATTAATAATTAATAATAATAAATAGTTTATTCTAAGAAAATATTAATTTTGTACTAAATAATATTATATTATTATTTTATATGATAATAAATTTAATATAATTATATTTAAATTTAATATAATTATATTAAATAAATTAACATTTCATTTTATATTAAAATTACAATTAATAAAAAATTATGATGTTCATAATTAAGAATATTAATAATTATTATAAATTTACAAATATAATAAAATAAATGTTTATTCATTAAATATATTTTTTATTAGCTTTGTAATTAAAAACTATAATTCTTTAAATAAGTATAAAATTATAATTTGAAACTATTTACTCCCAATCCAAGATAAAATAAACACATAAATTAGATTCTGATCTCTATTTTATACTTCTATTCTAATACAAATAAACAACCTACTCCCACTCCCACTCTTTCTCTATACTCTCAATCCAAGAATTCTTAATCCTCAGGATTCCTACGAAAAAGTAAACGCTACCTTAGTGTCATATATCTCATTAAAAAAAAAGAAAAAGAAATCCCTAGGTCCGATCTGAATTGTTACAATTGCTATAAAAGTTGTCTTACGACTTGATGTGTAGATAAATATATTATGATGTGATTCCACTTTATTCTATTTCTAATGGTCCTCACCAGAACGTAAAATCCTCAAGAGGAGATGTCATATATAATATTCTAAATCTCTAGCCGAGTGAAGTTTTAGACTAATTTATAAATCATAGACAATAAAACATATGATAAGCTACGTGTGTCCAAAGACAGCTAATATACAAGTGACCCACATGAAAATATTGAAAGTCATTATTCTTAGAAAATTTTTTGAGGTCAGAGTCAAATATATGAAGCTCGGTTCGAAAGCGGACATCTCTTTCGTTAAACCATTCATTTCTTCAGCAGTAGAGATTTTTTTTCTTTTTCCCCATTTTAGCTCTCTCTCAAGTCTCAAATCTCAAACATTTTTCATCTAAAAAATCACACCCCTGTACTTTTATATTTTCTCGATTTTGACCATATGGACTCGTCAAACTTTCCCATCGCGGGCCAGAGGAGACCGGATCAGCTGCAAATCCAAGGCCCCCGCCCTCCGCCGCTAAGCATCCACAGAGACTCCCACAAAATCAAGAAACCACCAAAGCCACCGCTGCCACCGACGGAGCAGCAACCCAACCATCATAGCCAACGCCAGCAGCCGTTGATCATCTACTCCATCTCTCCCAAAGTCATCAACGTCACGGTCGCCGACTTCATGACCACTGTCCAGCGCCTGACCGGTGTTTCTTCTTCTTCCGGAGACGGAGACGTTTCTCCCGCGGCGAGAATAGCGGCGGTGGAGAAAGTCATGGACAGTCCCAGGGACAAGGCCAGTTCCGCTGCTGTAATAAATAATGATTACGTGGTAGAAGAAACAGAAGATCAAGGAAGGGGAGAAGGGGTTGAATTTGAAGTGGGTCGAGTTCCGGGGATACTGTCCCCGTCGACGTTGCCGCCGCTGGTTCAAGAAATGTACTTCTCTCCGACGGCGGCGTCGGCATCGGCGGGGGCTGACCCATTTGGGTTATCTATGCATGGGAATTATGGGTTCTTGAATTCCAGTCCGTCTTCTTCAGGTTTGTTCTCGTCAGGTTTTTTGGGTTCTCCGGTTTTATCTCCTGATTTTTTTGGTCAAATTTGGAATTTTTAGTAATTTCAAGTCCTTCCAGTACCATTTAACATTCCATGGTATCTGTAATCATTGTCGTTGTTGATTAAATAAAAAAAAAATAAAGAAAAAGAAAGAGATTAGTAGTTCTGGATTCAAGAGTCTTGAATGTAATTCTAAAGAGAGAGAGAGAGAGAAAAAAGATTCTTGAATGTAAGATTCTTGGATGTCCGACGTATAGGATGTTGTGTGTATGTGTGTGTGTGTATTTTAAAAGGGATTGGTGGTAGATAGGATTTTGAAATGTGTAGGGGGCTAATTGTGATTAGTAGTGGGCAAAATTTCTTCAATTTGTAAAAACGGTTAGTGTGAGGTGGATGTAACTTGTAACAATGTTTGTAATTTGTATCACTTGATCATTTATTGAGGTTGTTGTGAATTTAATGCCACTAGTAGGTAACTCATAACTTTTAGCCAATCTGATAATGTCAGTTCAACCGTCAAGAGTCTGATCTAACTATTGTTTTGTTACTTATCTAATCCCTTGTAGTTGTTACTTTAAATAGTAATCTTATAGGATTTTTTTTTTTTTTAGAAGGATATTGTTGTTTCATAGGTGTGGCTTTTACCAAGCACTATCATACTGTACAAATATCTAGAAGTAGTAACCAAACCTCGCCAATTCGCGTCCCCATTTTGCGGCTCATTTCATCACGTTGAACATTCCAAAACCAGGTAATGGCGAATAAACACTTCAATAAGAATGAGTTACGATAGTGCAAAAACTCTAGGCAACTTCCCAGAAGCCCTAGAGGCAAAATAAATAATTATGTACAAAAAAGTCATATTTAATTGCGTTAAAAAAGTCAATTTAGAGGGGCTCAAAACCAGCACGCTTTGGATCGTGCATTCCCCCGGTTGCTTCCTGAGTGCTGAAGAAGAAACTCACTTTTGCTTCTGCAATAAATGAGCCGCCTCCAAGGGGGTGAAGAAGGCCATCCTCATGTCTTTGACAATGTTGAATTCCATGTCCCTCCGATCAATGTTCCAACCCGCTCTCCCTGTATGGCTTTTGCGATGTTACCAGGCTGGTTCAGGTTGAAGACAACAACTGCATCAAGGAAACAAGCTCATTGCAAATATATGACAATGTCACCAACTCACAAGAGCCAATAGCAGTTAAGTTAAAGATGATCTCAATATACCGGGAATGTTGTTTTCTTGGCACAAAGTAATAGCCGTCATATCCATTACTGAAAGATCTTTTGAAGTCACCTCATGATATGTTAGAGTATCAAGAAGACGGGCATTTGGGTTACGCCTAGGATCATCATCATAAACCCCATCAACATTTGTAGCTTTCAGAACAACCTCTGCATTAACTGAATCAACAATTGGATGTTGATTAGATTCTTGGAACGGCAAAACTACATCGGTATAAAATCCAGCAACGTATCATAATTATCTTATTCACAAGTTCATATGCTCACAACAGTGCAAGCAAGCATGCCAAGAAGTACCCACATTACAGCAGGTACCATCAAGTTTCAATGTGCCAATAAATCAAAGACTTACTTTCAGCACATCGAAGTGCGGCAGCTGTATCTGTGGTGAAGAATGGATTCCCTGTTCCAGCGGCAAAAATAACAACCCTACCCTTCTCCAAATGCCTCACAGCTCTTCGCCTAATATATGGCTCTGCAACCTCTGACATACGAAAAGCGGTCTGCACCCTGGTGGGAATGCCAATACTCTCCATGGTTGCTTGAAGAAATATAGCATTCATGACAGTCGCTAACATTCTACAACATTGAGTTGATCAGTAGTAGGCAAGTAAAATAAAATAAAAAAAACTGTGCTTATTAAAATAATTCTATTTCACTGACAGATGGTGGAACACCATTATTTTTTAGGAACAAAAATGAGTTAATAAACAATAAATCAATATTATAGGTTGTAAGCACATGTATAAGCTCATAATAAAAGAAAAGAACCAAAAATGTATATAGTTTTTAAACCCAACTAGCATCTTTGTTACGACGCAAGACTTCAACTAAGAGTATTCTACTTCTACAGTGTAATTATTCTTCTATGCACCAGATTCTAACATGCTTCAATAGGATCCAATATAGCATGCTTAATTACAATTTTTCCTTGAGCCATTCTCATTCTCATCCACAAAATGAGCAGGCATGAAAAAGCTTAGTTATCTTTCCATGGACAAAGTCAGATCCAAATCAGTTTGCTATAACCATAAATTGTCCTAGATGGAAACTGAATTTCTATGTGGGAACAAAGGCACTCCTTGGTGAAATTAAAATGCACTCAATCAATCAAGATTAAAAGGAAATACCCAATGTAATCAGCGGATGAGCGGTCAAGGCCACTATTTCCTGCTGCTGATGCCCCACGGAATATGTTTCCCCCACCAACCACAATAGCAACCTGAAACATTCCCCAAAAATGTTTTAGACAGTTGACAGTGGAATGAAAACAGACTATGAACCTACTTTGGAGTTCACAATCCCTTTGATTAAGTAATAACCTGAACATAAACACAGAACCGTTATCCCTTTGATATTTATTCTTCTTCCTTCATAACACAATGTGGTTCTTTTTCTTTTCTTTTTCCTTTTTCCCTAATTCCCAAACTCTGCAGGTTCTATCCATAAGACACTCGAACCACATTACGCCACTCAGAGTTATGTCCTCGGGAATATTCAAACTAATAACTATACTCATGTCTACAAGATAATTCAACAAAAATCAGCAATATGCTATGAAAATGCAAATAGAGAAAGTAATGAGAGTTTCTAACTAAAGAAAAAAAGAACTATATACATATCCACAAAAAATATAAGGAAAAATAGTAACTAAAAAAACAAATAAATCTGAAGGAATAGAAAATTAACCTCTATGCCAAGGCGAGTAACCGATGCAACCTCTCTAGCAATGGCCATTGTAATCTACATTTAAAGATAAATCCATCCATAAAACCCTCAAGAACAAAGATAAGAGAAATCTTGAGAATAGCATAATCCTTCACATTTCAACCTTTGGGTCAATGTTTTGTGTGTGATCTCCTGCGAGTGCTTCTCCACTCACTTTAAGCAGCACCCTTTGCCATTTGTAGGATGGCTTCGACATCCCATTGTCATTCAATGTCACTCCAAAGGGAGACATAGATGACATTTGTGGCTGCCTGTTAAACAAATGACGTTAAGACAGTGGATATCTCAGAACTAGCATTTAATTTCAATAAATTAATCTGCCATGAGGAAATCAAATGCAGGTAGTGCAAATATTTACATCACCATATAAATTTTTAAAGGAAAAATCACACTTGCAAGGATCAAGAACTTCAGTTAAGCACAACCAAAGTTCACAAATATGACACGGAAACCACTTTAGCAATTAACCGAAGCGAGAAGTAAACTCAAAATGCCCCTCCAGCTCATATAGCCGATTAAAATTTTCTTACTATGTCAGCTCGAAAATTCAGCCTTATTTTCTTTCATGTGCAAGAACATAACATCTACAAATAATACAAAATGGGCATGAACACAGAAACATTAAGCCATCAAACATACCAATCAAGAGTGCTTGCCAGAAAAGTGGTTATTTTTTAAAAGTACTTCAAGTGCTTGTCTTAAATAACCAACATAAAAATTACATCCCACAGAGACATTTTAACGAACAGAAGATGTGCATATTACCGCGGATTCAAAAAGCAACGAACTCAAGCATTATTACCTTCCATTCATGGGGTTTTGAGCGGAACCCATATCAGAAGAAGAGCAACAGTTGATCACCAGCCGTCCATTTGAGGTTTGCTGATGATTATGGAAACTCATAAGACTGCTCTGACGGATTCTAGAAGAAAACAAGGTAGAAGAAAACGATAGCAAATTTGACGATGATACAGTGGAAGTGGAGATTGCCATCCAACAGTCCAATGACAAAGTATCTTCAAATTCCTGCCGCCAAAATGATAAAGATTTGAGCTCTTGCACTCCGTTTTAGTGTCTTTTGTTTCACTAACGGATAATGCCCTTCAATAATAAATTAATAATGATCTATGCTTTTTTTTTTGGGGGGGGAACCAAAAAAAAACAAAATGAATCAAATTGGAAATGCCTGTTGTGCTTGTCAGTGTTGTTGGAATTTGGCTAAAAAAAGTTAATTATGAGTTCTATGAAAAAAAAATATCTTGTGTCAATTACGTTAGAAAATATCTGCTTGTTTTTTATTTTGTATTAATAAAAAAAAATTATCTTTATACCACCTCAACTTCATTCAAATTTTATACACTCACTAAAGAATTCTAAGAATATCTTCACGGCACTTAGCTTTAGGTAGTCGGGCTTTTTTGAAATAACTAAAAAGTAGTAGGGCTTTTTTTTAAAAAAATTCCAACAGTTACTTTTGCGGGCATGTTTGTCATTGTATTTTTTAATGCAAGGCTAATTGGTAATTTATTGTCTTCATAATTTTTTTTTACATTTCATTGGTAAAATCATATCCATGCAATTCCAGTGACAAATTAGTCTTTCACCGTAAATCCTTTAAATTTAATTTTTCTGTAATGACGAAGTGGCTAAATAATTAAAAAAAATAAAAAAGTTAGATGGTTGCATAGACATTGTTATAATTCTTTAACAGTTGCATCAACGGAATTAATATAGTGCAGAGATAAAATTTTTAAAATAATAAAAATTTTTAAAATATAAAAAAAAATTTGCAAGTTTTTATGCTACGTGTCAGTTAAAGCATCCAACATTTAGAATTGATAGCACTGATTTAAGTGACGCATAAACAAGCATCGTTTTACAACTGATATGGAATCAAAAGCCATGAATTATCCCTGTATTGGTGGTCTCCATGGATGCGCTACTCGGAGACCGAGAATGATCTGAAAAGAAACCAAATGCATCTGTAAAAACGAGGTAAAAATACCCAATGCTCTTGTAGTGATGTGAAATGTATTGAAGCTTATAATGTCAGGAAGTAAGGTTATGTAAGATTGACTGCATTTTATCGCCATCAAAATCAGGCTCTTTTGGCTTATTTAGGCTCAGGCCTCCAATACCAGGTGAGTACTACTGCTAAGAGACTGACAGCTTTCGTAGTCATGTAAACGAGATTTAATCGCAGAAGGGTTTGTTTGTACAGAAAAGGGAAAGAAAAGAATGATGTAAGGGCAAATTTTTTTATACAACCCATAGGAGGAACAGGAGAAAAGAAACAGGATAGTTTCTAACTCTTTAACTGGAAAAATTTCGCAATCAAGACATCCCAGTATCATGCATAAATTGGTTAAAAGAAGGGATCTATCTGCTTCCTTTAAAATTTATGGATGAAAATGAGAACCTCTTGGGTCTGATGTGCAACTTCAATTGCTCAGAGGACTATGAGGACTCCGACGGCTCCCGAACTCATTAAGATCATTTTGCTCTTGCTTGCTCTAATCTTTTGTGAGTTTGGTAGTTGTGGCACACTCGGTATCCCCACTTTGGACAATATGATTAATTGGCTCAAACACACCCCACCAATAGTACTTCCTACAGATTCCTGCATGAAAATACATAGGGAAATGATTAAACTTCATGCTTTTGTTCAATTGTGAATTACATTTAAAGTTGTGAAGCACAAACGGTTATTCAACTTACGCCAATGATCAGGTGGCAATTCACGAGACGAGAAGACCAAGAGCTGCTGATCCTTTATCACTGCCTTAAGAGCGAGGTTGTGGTCGATCATGTCATCCAGGATGCTATCAAAAGCTCTTTCATCACTGTAAGAACATGAAGTGATCAATAATAAAGGCAAAAACTTTAAATAATAAAGAAAAACTTCCTTCATAAATATGTTACCATCCAGGAGTAGCTACCTTTCATACTCTGGAAAGAAGTAAAGAGCAGCACTATCCACAGTCGGTGGTGATATCTGAAATCTTTGAGGCCACACGTCAGACGTAGACAGGATTTCAACAGGAACCCACAGTGGAAGCACAGATGCCGCACACACCAGTATTGGACAAGCTCTGCCTGTCAAGCGAGCTACAGGTCCAACAGATGTTTGAACCTTGCCACCATTGACTTTGAAGCATCCCCTGTCAAAAATGTGACAGGTTTTTCAAATACAAAACAACCTTTTCTCATGTCGAAATCACAAAGCTAGCAAAACAGCAAGTTCTTAAATGTTTAGTGGCTAAAACACTGATGCTACTGCAGTAAAAAAACTAAAGAGGACAATCACTACCTCCAAATAGGATCAACACTCGATCGAGAATGGACATTGTTGCTGGGTTCTAAAGGTAGAAAATTGCATGATGAGTTCAATGGACCATCACAGATAGTGGAGACTGACTGAGAAGCTTCAGATTTAATTTCTCTGGATTCTCCATCTGAGGCATCACTGTCTTCCTGTATCAATCTCCTCTTTTTCTTTCTAAGCTCTTGATTACAAAAGGTTTCATCAGAATATGGCAGCCTTTTAAACTCCTCACTAGAGACTGAACAATCCCCTTTGGGCTGCTTGGTCTCAGGTGACCTGCCCACATGAACATTAGTCCTGCATCTTGAGAAACTGGTCTGCTTTCGTAGCTCCTTCCTACTCAATCTAACTTCAGCAGCTTGACTGATGCGATCACTTTTTCTGGATGGAACTGAACCAATCTTGGTATCATTTGGATTACATTCCTCACATTTCCAAACAACCTTTTCCTTTTTGCTTTTTGGCATTACATCCAGACAGTAACTAACATGCACAAGAATGAAGTATGAGAGGCAGGGGAAGAAAAAGAAAAACAGTATCATCAATTACCACGCAAACAATTAGCACAGAGATGAATTGGTATGAGTAGATGGTAATGCAAGATGAAGCATAAAATTACAAGAATGCTATCATTGAATTCAACTCTGATCAAATTGGTATTTCGGACCCAGTAGGAAACCAAAAAATGTTCGATCCTAAGTACTGCAGAAGTAAGAACGAAGGTCTACTCATTCAACATACCGATGCTCTGGAGAAACCTTACAGTCGACACAGTAAATAAGGTCATTTAATATTACCTTTACCACCACACTTCTGACAAATATTCATCTGCAAGGAAGCTCAAAAGACTACCAATCACAATTAGAGAAGACCTTATTGTTAAATGGATACATAGAATAGGCTAATTTCATCGCTTCACATAAGAGAAAATCAATCAATTATCATCATGTAACTTATGATACAGTGATAAGATTAAACAGAGGTTACATTATTTGTACTAAGTGCCAGATATTTCACTTACAACATTCACGGTGTATGTACAGAATATTCAGTGACAACTAATAACTCATAGAAATGATTGATGGAAACAGAAGTAAACACAAGATAATACTTCTTAGCTTTATCATTGACCAATGAACATGATCCATCTATGTCAATACATTGGATAAAACTGTGGTGCAAATCGCAGACACATGTCATGTATCAGATTCTCCAACCGTTGGATTCACTTAAAGTGAAGTGGACTTCACTCATTTAAGTGCATCCAACGGCCACATTTAGCGCAACTACATGATATCGCTGATTACACCGCACCATGCCTACCATCCCAATACATTTTAGTCTATTCCCAAGTACTCACTCACTTAACATTAAAAAGATTTAGTTAGAGTCTCGTAAAGCACCAATTTTAATGGATAACACTAAAGACTAGCATCTCGACTTACAGTACAGTGAGAGTTTAATATCTATTTCTTTAATAAGTAGATATTTCAAATAACTTAACGAAAAAATAAAATAAAAATCAAGATTAATAAAAATGTAAAGTAAGATATCAAGAATTTACCTTTCAAATTTAAGTAAAAATAGTGTTAAAATCACCTTCCAACTATCTATCAAAAATTAAAACCCTCAGCCTCAAAGCAACTCACGCCACTGCCTCATTTTCTCTCACGTTGGGTTTTTCGTTCTTTCAACGTTGCAGCCGCCGCTTTTTGTCCTTTATATGTTAAGATTATTTGGCTAATTCCATCTAGGTCCAAAGTTTAATGATAATTGCACATTAAATAATTTCTTTTTGACTTTAGATTTTTGGGCCACCTCCCAAGTCACCCCGAACTTATAGAGAGTAAAACAATCCCAACTCCCAAATCACCCCGAACTTCCATTTCCCTTGAGATAATTTCTTCCCATTAATTCTTCCAAACCAAATTCCAAGACTGAACAGAAAGGTTAAAATAGAAAACTTGATCCATCAACTCATTTATTTCTCCCCCACTAAGAACAACTAATCCAGATTGTTTTACATTTTGCATAAACACGAGATTATGGAGGCATTACAGCTATACATACATATATATATACATACATACATATTCCATCTTTATTACGAAGGAACATACTAAAATTTATTAAGCACGTGTCTACTTTGTTAAACTGACAATGCACACTAAAATTAAAAAAATACAAATTTTAGTACGTTAAAAAAGTATATGCTTACTACTGGACAAAATAAATTTATATATATCTTTTAAAATGCTAACCATACTGTTCTATATAACAAATCGGTATTTTAATAAATACAAAGATTTGCACCAAAGAAAATATATGCATGTATGTATATATATAATTTGACAACAAAACAATGGTGGTGATATTTGATATATACTCAAGACACCAAAACCATCGCTGAAGGAAACAGACTGGGATTGGCTCTAAAAATGTAATTGTATTCCGTTTTCTTTTGTTTGGTCCTATAATTATTATTCACAAGAAAAATAAAAATAGATAAAGCCACCTTAATGTGCTGATCAGCCACCAAAGCCTCGTGACATGAAGATTTGTCAAGATAAATTAACTTACAAAACATGTCGAAGGACTTCACCTACTGAGATCTGAGCAACCTAAAATATATACAGTGAGTTCGGCACAATGGATTTTTCTGAATCTTCATGCCATCTTAAGCCTGCATCTAATTTTACTTGCATATCATTTGTGTTGAGTTATGATCTGTGCCAGCTCCTAGAGCCTAATTGGCAACCCATAGTTGTGGAATGTTTTGATCGTACCATCACATCCGGCTGTCACAATTACAAGACCCCATGTTGAACAAATTGCTCTGACGTCATTGACATTGTTTAGGCATTGTTGTTGCAGCCGCTGCTGTTGAGGATCTTGGCAATATTCATCACTATCAATTGTTACATCCCATAGAGGAAGTTTCTCCGCAGGCCATGTTGCAGAGCCCCTGCAAGGACCGTCATTGGAGAACCAACTACCAAGAGAAAAACGTTCCGAATCTCTGATCCAGGATGCAGTCTCTAGATTGTCCCATTTCTGAGAGCAATCCTGAAGACTACTACTGCATAGACGCCTCTGTTCTGTTCCCATGCCTGGCCATTGTACTGCAACAGACACACCTCCCGAAAAGAAATGCTCACAAGAACGTACAGATTTTTTCTGTTTCGATGATGGGAAGCATAACTCATCATAGTTCCAGACATAAACACGACAATCATCTCCAATTGAGATTATGTGCTTCCCTGTTGTGGTAAATGAAGCCGACATTTGGCTTCCAGACTTTGGAAGACCTGCATTATTAAATAATTGCTTTAGGAAGACAGCAACATATTGCTCCAATATTAAATAATATAAAGAATTGGATGATTCCCACATGACAAACGCTATTAATTTAACTTCAGCTAATGTGAACATAATAAAAATTAGAAACCTTGTTAACTGTGCCTACATTCACTGTTTGTGTAAAATGCTTGCAATTTTGAAAAGTATTACTAGAAAACCAAGAATGACAGCTGCATTCAAAGGGATAACTACTAACAAAATACAAGCACTAGTACAGCTGTAAAGCTTAATGGGAAAAGGCGATAAACTTTGCAAGGTTTGCAATACAATGAAGCTGATTCTCCTTTTCTTAAACTCATCAAAGTATAGATGCAATGTGTGAGTAAGATGTCAAGGCTAGATAGAATTGTTACAGGAGACGATATGAATATGCATAGAAACTTCAAGAAAATACAAAGTTCTTGTAATAAAAAGAAGGGAAGTAACATATTCTTTTCCTTAATGTATTGTTATTAAGAAGCTTCTAATAGTACACATGGATGTGATTGACTAATAGAGTATAATTTATAACGTTCATGGTATAGCTGCAACGAGATTTCAAGCTGAACCAAAGATTTACAGCTTTCTGGAGTTGAATTGGAAAAAGCAATCTTGAAACAATATATAAAATTTTGTTTGTCTTGACGTGAAAGGTGTTTGGAATAATCCTGAGAATATAATTTACAACGATAAACAAAAAAACCTAGTAATAAAACAATTAAACAAATGTCTTTTAAAAATGCACCTTCTGGAAAACCTTTACACAACAGCTTGTTAGAAAGGAGATAAAAGCAAACAGAAAACAGCAAAAGCATTATCGATTTCCATTTTTCCAAAACATGCTCAGTGCTTCCAAGTCTGATGCTTTGTTCTTTAACTATTATGCATTGACTCTGTGCGTGGTTAAGTTTCACATGGTTGAAAATTGAAATGAAAATCAAAGTAAAAATGTTTCAAAGTATGCTATATATCAAACATTTACCTTTAAATTTATGAATGACATGAACTCCATCAAGTATTCGAAGTTTGGAATCTTCTGAAGTTATCATAATTCTTTGAGATTCATCCTGGGAAAACTGCAATGTGAGATGATTTGGGATGTCAATAATGAACAAGATTATGATCTGTGTAATATAAATGCTAGTTAGAGCATCTAGTGCAAACCTGAATCCCAGTTATTCTGTTGCCAGAGGTTTTCCTCCTATCGTGGAAATCTACCTTTTCTAGCTCGAGATCATTACCTGTATGGTCACAAAAGCAGTTTAGGCATGCCTCAAGAAAAAACGATCAACTTAGATTCACATTTTAATAAGTAAAATCCTAATTAGATGGAAGAAGAAGTACCTGATGCTTTATAAAAATGACAAGTGCCTGTAACGGAACCAACTATGAACCCCTGCTTGTATAAGAGTTAACAAAAGTACTTCAATAACAATCTTACCAACTGGAGTATAAATTTGTAGAAAGAGTGTGTTCTCAGATAATACCTTTCCATCAGGATGGTAACATATTGCAGATATTACATCGCGTACATCAGCCCAATCAACAACTCGTTTCTCACAAACCCCCCAAATCCGAACTTTCCCATCTATGGAGCCGCTGATGAAGTAATTGTCATCAATGGGATTGAACTGAACACACGTCACTGTTTTCAATTTGAGAAGAGGGAATTAAATTTGGCATCATATTGTGGGAAAATTTGAATGGAAATAAATCTATAATCATCCTCACCATAGTTATGATGATCAAAAACATTTAGACATTGATTGCATCCCACTTGCCACATACGAACTGTTTTATCAATTGAGCTTGAAAGAAGATACTGCAACCAGAAGCTTAAATTAGTATTAAATCAGCGGCTACCCCAATGGAAAAGATCAAACATGCTAGAAAGTTCCAGTAAAAAGAAAAATTCTTTGCAGGGCTACTCACATTCGAATTGGACCAAGCAAGGTCTAAAACATCACCCTTATGGCCATGAAGCTCTTGCAGCGGTGACTCTACTATCTGAAAAACCTTATCTGGTATGACAACTGGCACATGGCTTGACTTCTTTTTCCCAAACTTAATCTTGCCTTCTTTGGCATTGCTGCCAAAACCACCGTCATCAGTGAAAGATTTGCAAGAGGCAGCCACTGATGTGACACGCCAAATTCTTACAACTCCGTCTTCCCCTCCACTTGCCAGATATTGGCCATCTGGGCTAAACTTGAGTGTCCAAATGCAGCCCTTGTGAGCTTCAATTTCTTGACTTGTGTAAAGAGCTGTGAACTCCATACACTTCTTTTTGTTCTGCTTCACCTCCATTCTATTTGCTTTGGGTTTTTCAGAATTTGGTTTTCTTTTCTCGGATATACAGGTCTCTATATTTCTCTTCCTCGTGCTAACAATACGTTTCCACAATTTCTTCACTTTTTTCATATTTACACCCTTGCATTCTGGAAAATGATTTTCAAATTTATCAACTGATTGTGAAAGTCCATTGCTCTCACCTTCAAGAGTAACGACGCATTCATTCATCTGATCTTGCTCCAATTCATCAACCATACAATTAGCCTCACTATCCATTTCTCTTTCAAAACAATCCAGATTTTCATCCGCCATGCTTGTCGAAGAACCTGAAACAGCTCCACTACATTCAGTAATCCTATCAAACCCCATCATATGCGACGAATCATCAAAAGTAATCTCATTCTTTGAAGAAAACTCAACAAGACCCATTTTACATAAAAAATTGTTCCGTCTTTCCTTCACACTTCGTGGCTCACTCGTCCAAATATCATAATCTACTTTCCCAGACCCCAATTTTTCTTCTGCTACAACTGATTCTTCGAATGACAAACAATCAGTGGAGTCGAAGAACACATCATCTACTCCCTCATCAGAGCTCAGCATGTCTTGTAATCGAGACCAAAATTCCACATTAAAGGCCACTTCTCTCAAGCACTCCCCCTATGCATCTAAACAAAAAGCTCACAGACCCCTTAAATAACCCACCGAAACCTCAAATCACGGACCTAGTTTTCCTCTCTAGACTATGTAAATTAATAAGACTTAACAGCTAGTAATAAGTAATTCAACAGAATATACAATTTACTGACATGGGTAAGTACGAGGAACCAGCTTCTAACCACTCAAAACACCAATGGCAAGTTGACAATTCTTCCTTTAGCATGTTCTAAACCACCTTTGCTCATAAATCCCAATATAAAATTTGCCTCAAACCCGGAAAAAATACAATAATCAAATACAAGCAACACAAACCAAAGCATCAATCAACAAGGTTCTTAGGACTAATATCTTGGTTTCAATGCAAAGCAACAAACAAAAGAAGTCCAAAACAATCACCGACCCACCTAAGATCAAGGCTTGAGCAACACCTCAAAGGTCAATTTTCCCACCTTTGAGCACAGTATAAAAAAAGAGCCAAAACTCCCCAAAAGTGCTTTGTATTGAACCCAACAAAAGCACTTCCAAAGGTTGCCAGCACTTTGGCTTGGCAGGCGTAAATTATAAAGCTTTAATGGTGGAGAAAGTAAAGTACTTTTAAAAGCTTGAAATTGAAACCAAATCGCTAATGGTGGCTTCTCGAGATCTGGATTTTGAAGCGCACGAGCTACAGCAACAACAACAAACACAAGCGGCGCTGGCCCGGGAAACAAGAAGCTACAAGCTACGAGCTAGAGTTGTGCTTTCTCTGCCACTATAAATACAATCTCTCTGCAAGAACAAAAAGCAATCCCACAATTAGTACTACACACAATTAAGCAAATTTAATATTACAAAAAATCAAATTAAATTTTAACAGATACCCAGTTGAAAAAGTTGGAAATCCAAGTGACCCACGTGAGGAAAAATTCAAATTGAGTAGTGAGAGTAATAAATAAAAATCATTAAGACGACTGTACAAAAAACAGTTGCTTAATGGTTATGTAATGGATAAAACTGTGGAGAGATGTAATAATTAGGAGTGTTTCTTTTGAGAGTTTCTAAAAAGAGGCATTAAATGGAGCTAAAAGAATTTACAACAACAACATAATAATGATAATAATAAAGAAGAAAACGAACCATCCCAAAAATTAACTAACAATCCAGCCTGGGAGAGAGAGAGGGAGAGAAATGACAATTGGGTTTCATTTTTAACCATTAAACAACAATTTTCTTGGGTGTTGTGTCTTGTGTGTTGCAGTTTGATGTATCTTTTGGTGCCCATTAATGTAAATGCAACCAAATCAAAGCTAAAGGTAAAGCTATAATATAGCTTCTGTAGTCTTATTAGCAGCAGCGGAGGCCAGCGGCAGCAGAAGAACTCTGTTTTGGTATTTTTTTAAAAAAAAAAAAACAGCAGACCCTGTATCTTTTTGTTTTCTAAAAACAGTTTTCCGTGTTTTCTGGGACTCTTGTTTGCTAATGCTACAGAAATTTAAAAAATAATAATAATAATGCTGAATTAATTTTAAAAAACAGACCTTTTTGCTTTCTTTACTTCTATGTTTCCATTTTCAATCATCAATCCCTTTCATTTATTAAAGATGCTCCTAAATTTAGAACAACTTTTGATCTCTTTTTTTTTGGGCAAAACAAGTTTTTTCAGAGAAAGGGAAGCAAATTGTTTGTTTTCCAGAAAAGGGTTTTGTTTTCTAAAATTGATTTAATTTGTTTCGGACTGAGCGAGCTTGCTTGCATGCATGCAAGCAAATGCAATAAAACAGAGAAACAAAAGAAACTCACGTGAAATTATTTTCAATTTTTTTTCTTTTTCTCTTTCAAATCATAACCGATGATGAAAGAAATCAGATCGGAGCATCTATCTGAGCTCATGAAGACCTTCACTTATAGAACGATATTGTACGGACGCCGTTGGATAGAGATCTGGTGTTGTACGGACGGGGAAGAGAGGTGATAAGATGGATTATGGTCTCCTGAAACATAACATCTACATCCCCACTTTTTTCTTATTTTCTCAAGTCGCCACATAGTTTCTATACATGCATCAAATAGGTCCTAAACAGTAGCCCTAAATCCCATGATTTCTTTTTAAGAATATTATTATATTTACAAAACTCCTAAATCAACATACACTTCTTTATATATATATTTTCTCAAATAAGCAAATAATATCCATTTCTACATCAAAAGAGTCCTAAAATGTAGTCGTAAATCCCACGAAATATTTCTAAGAAAATTATTATATTTACAAAACTCTTATATTAAATTTATGATATGACAGATTAGATATGTAAAGTAATTTATTTCTACTTTTAAGTATTTAAAAGAATATTAATTATGTGATGTGGCAATCCAAATAATTGACTTTAGAATCAATCATGTTTATTTTTAAAAATTAAGAAGAAAGTTGATCTTTACAAAATATACGAAAGGACTCGATCTCACGATCTAATAAACGAGGAAATTAAATGTCCACCACTTAATTGAATAATAGTTGTGTGATATGGTAGTCCAAATATTTGAGTTCAAATCAAGTTGCATCTATTTTTAAATATTTGGAAAAAAAAATTAATTCACACAATACATACGGAATTATTTGTATCTAAAAAATACAATAAGAAAAAATCTATCACTCAATTAAAGAGTAGCTTACAGACTAAATCCTAATTAAACAAATCAAATTACCTTTATAATCTAAAGGCCACGTAACTTAAAACTTCAGGAGTATTGGTCATTCAGGTAAAAAGTAAAGGTCTGTTTGATATGAATGGACAAGCTAGATCCTATGTTCAGAAATTTTCAGAACCCTAGGGATCTACATGTTATTACACATAAATTGATTAATGCGGGCAAGGCGGCAAGCTGACAAAACCAAGTGTCCCTACTCCCTACTCTCTGACTATGAGTGGGACCCAAGAGTCGCGACCACTCAATTGCAGCCGTTGATTTTGGCAGGAAATCATGATTGGTGTTTCGAGGGTCCCATGCACTTAAAGTATCTATCAATTATGACCTCACCTTCCTTCGGAAAAAGAAGGGGAAATAGCCTTACCTTATGTTATCACAGATCAACAATGGCAAATTGATGAAAGGGGGGTTGAGGTAAACGTATTTGGTAAATACAACAAATACATTTGTGAAAAAAAAAAAGAGAGAATTGATGCAAAATGCCAAGATATGATACATTTTTAGTGTGTAATTGTGTATCTACATGAGGAAATAATCTTTTCTTATTCTATTGTTCTCCATTTATCGTAGGTTGATTTCATTTTTTAAAAAAATTTTTTAATTTATATATGTGATCGTATCTGAGCTTGAATTTTAGGAGAAATAAATATTAAAAACTGATTTTTATTTTTGTACATCCTTCTATTTTTAGAAAAAGAAAATACATTTTTAAAAGTTCGACATAATAGTTGTGAAAATTAAAATTAAATACTTACATCATTCACAATTTTTAAAATTCGACACGCAATTAAAATGTAACCCAAAATTTAAGAATTCTCATTGAAAAAAAAAAACGTAGAAATTCAATTGCTTAATTATACAAAACTACTCTCATGATTGTAGTTTTGCCCTTATGTATTACTTGGATTTATTAAAAATTATAATTTTTTTGTCTTTTTGTGAAAAAAAGAAGAAAAAAGAGAAAGAAATGTGAATGACTGTACTAAAAGATAAGATAAACAAAGAATGGTTCAAATTATTCATGTAACCACACATAGATTTAGATTAAATATTTCTCTTCAAATAATTGCAACTTTCTAGCCACTTGTCATTTGTACTATGCATGTACCACTATATATGTCTGGGTAAAGAGAAGAAACGATACTCAAGAAAATGGACCATAACTGTGCTGTTTTTGCCTGGCAAAATGATGAGATCTCTTTATTTTGTATAATATATATATATATATATATATATATATTATTTAATAAAGTAATTTCTAATATTTCTTTTTTAAAGCTTGGATTGATTATGAAATATTGAAGCAATGGCTCTATCCGGTAGTGGCATCTGTTTTACTCCGTCCGAGAGATTATGATCCGCACGTGCATTTGTGAGATCTCATAAGTCATCGCATTAGCACTTATTATTATTTTGTTTAACTTTTAGGACAATTGGGCTAAGTGATGATCTTTTTCATGTCTTATGTGTTTAATTATTAATAAAACATAATTGTAAGAGAAAACAGATAGTAGAACAATGAAGAAACCCACTTTCTCATTAACTAATTATGCTAACTATTGACCCCTTGTAGTAACTTAAGGGTGAAATATGGATATCTATAGAAGGGTCCATGTTACCTAGTTCATTGGTTCATTTAGATTAGTTCAACTTTGGATTTTTTCTAAGGAAGATTTGCCAGTATTTTTTTCTAACTAAAATTAATATATACGGCTTATTCTCTTACTATTTTTATAAAAACGATCACAACTTTATAATATCATCTTTATTTTTAAATATGCATATTCATTATTTATTAAATAAATTATGTAAATTAAAATTAAATTTTAAATATTAAAAATAAGAAATATAAGTTTTGCTGTAAATAGAAAAAATTAATAATAAGATATTTTCGCACACTTTTTTGTTATTTTTGATCGCCTTTTCTTATCATAAATGCATATTTTATATCCTCAAGATAAAATATCAAGCAAATGACTCATTTATTCTTATTTTCCTTCAAATTTTTTATGTCAGGAGAGTTATTGATTGTTTTTGAAACATTAAAGGAGTAAGTGGTGTATGGAATAAAGACAAATTTATCTGAGGAAGTTGATTTCTGAGCTAATCTCAATAGATTTATGAGTCGTGTGTGTGTGTGTGTGTATATATATATATATATATATATATAGTTGCAAGCATTAAAAAATGAAATTACTTCCCGGCATCTCAAGCTTCGTGTGCCAAGAAACTTGGAGAGAAAATGAGAATTCCCAGGCTCCTCAACATATGCTAAATGGCACTATCAAGACACCGACAAAGAGCAAATTTTACCAATATTAATGCAAATCCTATGCCTAAACCATTAACTAATACTAAAACAAACTATCTAATTATGGAAGTTATCTGGTAAGAGAGTTGAGAGTTTCGTAATGTTACCAAACTAATGGCTTCTCATGCCCATATATATTCTTTTTATTATTATTATTATTATTATTACTAGTTTTAAAGCAACTATTGAAAACGAAAATACTTCTTTTTATTTACTCAGTAAAAAATGTAAACTGATATGAGCGGAGGATGAATGGTAAAGGAAGACTTCTAAAGAGAGAGAAAATGAGAAAGCCTATAGAATTATATAGGTGTTGCTTAAATGAAATCGTTTTCAGAAGAATAAATGAAAATCATGTGAAAATAATAATTTTGACTTTGATTTTCAGATTAGTAGGCCTACGACTAGTATTCAAGCAGCCACATATGTTTGGTCACCTCTATCATGTGATTTTTCTTTTACTCGTTTCTTTTCTTTTCCTTCACATTTTCTCAGCAAACAAACAGACTAGACAAAGAAATAAGAGAGAGAGAAATTATATTATCATATCATAACATAGTTTCTGCAACCCTAAATCACACACACACACATACTGTATGTACATTACTCCTCCTATTACAAGGCTGAGCAAGCAAATCAAACAAGCCAAAAAAGAAACTCAAAAAAAAAAAAAGGAGATGCTAAACATGTAATAAAATCATTGGCACAGCAGAGCCAGCAAAAGAGAGAAAGCAGAAACAGTACTAACCTCGAAGCTAAAAGCAACAACAGTGGCTCAGTCCTTAACAATAAAGAGCAAATGATCCTAAAATATATTGATGAGTTGAGAGAGAGAGAGAGCTAGAGACTATAAAATTATTGGAGGCAAATATATATGGCCAATAAATCAAAAATGATATGTATCGTATATAAGATATTGTGCTTTATTAATTGATACTGTATATAATAAACATATAACAAAGAAACTTTATGCAGCTAGAGCCACGTAGTAAGCCAACTGGCCACCTAAGCAAACAACAATTATAGGGACAAATCTCCGCTCGATCTTCTCTCGATTTGCTCTCAATTTAAATGCAAAAAGGTGAAACCACACGTTGAATTTAAAAAATAAATCCCATTTGCTAATTAAATATATATATATAGCCATTGCCCGTTGGTTATGTTTTTTTTTTTTTGAAAGGCCGTTGGTTATTATTATGGCATGACAAATTTCTAATCTAATTAATCCCATTTGCTAATAATTAATTAGAACAGCCATTTGGTTATGACATACTTCACTCCTATATACCACAGCTGTTAAACTAATTTTTTGTTTGCTGGTATTAATTTGTGCGGTAGTATAAATATAATTTTGAGAATGCGAAATTTGAAATTTGTATGAGATTTAAGAGAAAATAAATTTTTATTTATATGTAATTTTGAGAAATACATTTTTATAGGTAACAAGAACAGAAGTTCGCAGAATCAGATAACAATTTCTTGTCATATTTGTGGATATCTTACTTTTAACAATTTAAGACGGGGTTTTATCCATATGTTTATGCCTTTGGGACATGCCCAAATGGTTTCTAGGTAGTTTTATTTAGTTAATTAGTAGTCACTGAATTGCAATATTAAAAATTGGATTAAAAAATCAATTTAATTTTAGGAAAAAGGATATTAATACCCCCCAAATTTGAGAAAATAGTCATGAAAATCCTTAAATTTTCATAAAAGGACACTAAGAATCCCTTTTGACCATAATATCTTTGAACTCTATTAACCTAAAAAAATTATTTTAATGTTTTATAATAAAATAAAATATTAAAATAAATGCAACAATATATATTTTTAAATATTTTTGCTTTTATTTATTTCAATATAATAAATATGCCTAATAGATTGTAATATATTTTAAAATATTTTTAATATATATTTATTATATCGAAATAAATAAAAGCATTATACTAAAATAAAATTTTAAAAATTTAAATTATTTTGAATATTATGTAATTTTAACATTATTAGTACATGAGATTTTTTTTAATTGTAAAATATATTTAATCCAAATATTTATTTTAATCTCTACAATAAATATTAATGTATTATTAAAATAAATATAGTAAGTTACATATTTAAATTTATTTAAAATTAAAATATTATATTTGTTTAATATCGTTAGTCCAATAGACGGATTACATTATTTATATTATATTCGTATTTACTAAAAATTTTAAAATTAATTTTTTAATTACTATAATTTAAAGGTATTATGATTTAAAAGAGATTTTGGTATCCTTTTTTTAAAATTTGGGGGTGTTGATGTCATTTTCTCTTAATTTTACCCACGATTACACACAATGAATATTCACAAATATTGAAGTACATAATTTGCTTATATTCTTCCATAAATGTTCTACAATTTTTTACTGAAATTAAAGAAATTAAATTCATTATCAAAACAAAACATTTTGCTAAGCGAAATAAATTCCTAATCTCGAATTTTCAAAGTTTTCATTCTTTCTTATTTTGATTTTTGAATTTTGTAAATGCATTACTTTTTGAAAATAATATTGATGGAAACAGTTGTTTTCTTTTCTAAAATCGTCAACAATTTTTTTATAATCTTGTAAAATATTAGTTAAATCGCATGGTAAAGAAAGCTCTAGTATCAATCAATTAACGGTGATAATTACAATTCACATCACATGAGTAGTTATTACCGGGCAAATCTTCAGCAAAAATCTTGTATTGATTTATTTCCATGCCAAGCAAAAAGGTGTTCTCATGATTTATTCGCACACCAATTAAGAGTAGCTATTGAAGAATAATAACTCGGGTCAATTCATGGTTTCATATTAAAGATGATCGCACGAGGAATTTTATTTATTCTAATAAAAATCCAAAATTAATAGTTGAAATCTTCAGCACAGAAAAAGATACAAATTAAAATCAATAACTGAAATTTTGAAGACCTAATCAATTCAACAAATTCATTTAAAAAACAAATTCATTTTATTCTTCTTTTTTCTTATACTGCAGCAGTTCAATTTTGAAGACCTAATCAATTCAACAAATTCATTTAAAACCATATTCATTGTATTCTTCTTTTATATATATATAAATGGAAGCAAAAGAATAAAAACACAGGAATACTCTCAAAGAGACAATTTTATGATAACGCATAACAATCTCACAACTAGGGTTTATCCCTTTTTAATCCTAATACCCAAATTTACCAAAAGAGGTAAATCTGAATTATTTCAACTTAATAAACGTTTAATATCAAGAAAAAAAATCTTAAAACCAACTTCTAGGGAAAAAAAAAAAGATAAAATCTGGAAAGAATTCCAAATTTTTTTAAAAAAAAATATTCTAATTGCAATTGAGACTCACAAAAAAAAATGATGATAATTTGCTGATCCACTATAGAGAATTTATTATAAGCCATGTTCTTCTTTTCAAGAGCTTCAAAAAAATATATAATGGGTTCAAAAAAAACAAACATGTGTACCTCAAATTATATTCTTAAAAAGATATAAAGGTCATATCTTATACATTAGTAATAGTAATAAATTTTAAATGTAATATTTAAACAAAAATAAAACACCATCCAAATTATATATAAATTATTCAATCAAACAGCTCAGCATCAATTCCTCACTGGCATATCAAATCTAGCTGGGGATTGTAAAGTTTAATATGTTTTGATCTGAAACAGTACCAAACGCACATGATTTGTTTTTGTTCTTTCTTTATGGACTCACACGGTCGCCCTTGACTCGTAGAATTTTATCTTCTAAATTAATTAATCAAAGCACATCCTTCCAGCTACAGCCATTTTAATAGCTTTTTTTTGGCCAGGTGCTTATCACAACATCCTCTTTAGAATTTGCATGTATACTTTTCAATACATGGCCCATTGACAATTCTTTTTCAATCTGTTAATTTTCTTAGTCGTATCATCCTACTGTTCATGTGTGGAGTGTGGTACTGTTTTTCTAATTTTTTTTTTTTGTTATAAGTCTCAAATAAATAAATATTAAAAATTCCAAATTTCATATTATAAAACATACAGAGTCCTGATCTTAACGTGTGAGATGGAGCGCATGTTGAGAACTAATTGATAAGATTATAGGGCCTACAAAACGATCCGATCAATGAAATCTTGACATGCATTCTATCGCACAACACAGATTTCAAAACATATAAATTGAAATATGTAATATTTATAATTTGAAATTTATAAAGAAAAGTAAGATAAACTGCAGTACACAAATAGTACTGCAACCTTACTGTCATTTTCATATTCATTTTCTTGAATTTGCTATACTGGCACACTCAAAAGTTATTGGTGGAGATGTCATTAATCAGATTTAGATTGCTCATATTCAATTTAATTAAGAGATTAATGGTGATTATAATAAATGATTAGAGAGAGTAATCTTCTGTCCTCGAGATACGAAGATCCTGTATCAGTTATACTATTCAGTAGGAAATTAAAAGGAAGATCCGAGATTGCATGTGCTCATATATTTAGCTTACCTACTTGTTAATTAAATTAAATTTTCTAAATTATCCAATAATTGGGTGACCCATTTCACCCATTTCTCATTTTACTTGGCTTGAGATCCCTTATTCATGTATTCGATCAAGAAATTCTCTTTAGAGATCAAGAAATTCCCCTATTCATGTATAAATTTTCTAAACCAAATTCCGAGGAATACTCATCTCCAACCTCGTAATTCTTTAATGATTGACAATTTTCTTAGCTTAGTCGATAGTTAAAAAATGAAAAAAAAAAGAAGCGGTGATATGATTTTGAAAGTGTTATAAAGTTTTTTGATAAAAAATAAATAAAAATTCATTCATTTATCCAATCGATTTTCAACCATTAAAAGTACATTTACATATCTCCTTCATAATGGAATTAAAAGTTGACTTCTTAATCATAATTCGACCAAATACATAGGAAAGTTGACATGCCATCAACCCAATATCTAGCAAAATTCATTTTTCAAGCACTTCAAATTGACATGCATATATGCATATGCAACTAAGGGCATTTATTTAAGGACTTCGTTTTTTTCCTTTCAAATTACATCACATTATAACTGTTGTATGTATTCATACAATTAATTATTATTTTTTCATTAAACATTTCAAATTGACTACTTATTTGTTAATGAAAAGTTTGAAATTTATAACAGAAGGTATCAAAACTAAATCTAATTAATTATTTAAAGCACTATACCAACGGCTGCAATAGGTAATGTTACTTGTCGGCGCTCCAGTTTTTTAAATAGAGACAATGTATGTTAATTGGTGTATTACCTACCCATGCAATTTTTTTTTTAAAATTTTTTTGTTTTTTAAATCTAGGAATTTCAAACGACATGTGGCCTAAAATTTTTAGGACTAACCGACACATCAAAAAGAAATATCTTGTACATGAAAAGTAACAAAGAGATGTGGATGTGTCAAGCCGATAATTGTTCCTCAACAGTCCCCACTTGAAGATTACAAAATAATTTGCAGACTCGTCATTGACCTTCTGTTTTAGAAAAAAAAAAAAATCATAATCGATCGTAGTGTGCGTGGCTCACCTTGGTTCATATTTTCTTTCATGTCAGGATTGCCACTAGAAATATTTATTAATTGTATTATAATTTATAATGATATGATTGGTCTTTTTTTTTTTTCCCTCTAGGTTTCTGATTCTTACTTTAACACTTTTCTACATGATAAGAGCAAGTGGTTGGTTGACCCAAAAAGTTTTTGCGAAATTTAGGTGCTTTTGCAATTGTGTTTTGAGATTTCTTTGATTTCTTCCATGCAGATGCAGATGCAAATGCATGGGCAAATTTTCACCACTCAGAGTGAGGATTAGACAATAGTAGGATGTGAAATTTTTGTTAGTGGGAAGAAGAAAATTTGGTTTTCATGGTCTGGTGGGTGCAAATGTGAGTGTATATGAGTACAAAAGTCTTGTCATAGGCATAGAAAGCAGAAGTTGAAATATATTTCACATTAATGTTGCTTTCCTTCTTTCATCTTTTAGTTTTATTTGGATGATTAGTAACCACCACAAGAGAGAATTTGTTTCTCATGTTGCATGATGGATGAACCACATCAAAATATGAACCCTCTAAATCGGCTCTTACTTTTAACAAACAAATACAAATTTCTTTTCGTAATTATAACATGTAACAGTACACTGGGATATCCACATGATATATTGCCTGAAATATTCCTTTGCTGTTTTAATAAGTTGCCCCTCCACTTTTAGCTTCACCAAAAAAAATAGTGAGAAACCTCCTACAACAACTGATTTATAATTTTTTTTTAAATCTGTAATTTAGGGCTTATTTATTAAATATATGAAGTCTGAAATTTTATTAATCTAAGATTTTTTTAAAAAAAATTACTTGTATGTTTTTTTAGATACTTACATCTAAATAGAGAAATTGAATGTTTATAATTTTTATCTAAATAAAAAAAAGATGTAAATGGAAAATGAATATTATATTATAAAAATATCTCTATTAAAAAAATATTTATTTCTTAAACCATAAAACTTAAATCTTTTTTTTATTTTGATTTACAAGGACATAATTGTCAAATAATCATATTTAAATTTTTTTATTTATTTACGTAAACAAATAAAATACCACTTATATTTACATATATATATAACAAACAAACAGGCCATTCAGATATTTTTATTAAGATCTATTTAGATTTTAAATTAAAAAAAAACATATCTTAGAGTCTTTAAATCTATACAAAATACACATTGAAAGCTAAAAACAACTAAGAAAAATTCAGAAGATCACTGCAGATCCAAATATGGAAGGAAATAAAAAAAATATAGATTTAAATCTATGGAATTAAGAGCTTTGAAAAATAAAAGTAAAAATCAAAATATGAAAACTAGTTGATTTTCCCATTTTTTTTTCCAATTCTTATAAGAATTGATTTTAATTTTACTCGCTCTCCAGTGGAATTTCTTGTTTTGTGGAGTTGAAAATGAGAAAGTGGGGGAAGAGGGGCTAACCAACTAGCTGGGCTGGGGGTTGTAATTAGAAACAATGCAGGAAAAGCTATTGCTGCTGCTGTAAAGACTGTGAAAAGCACTGGGGATGTGGACATGAATGAAGCAAAAGTTGTTTTGTGGGGATTGCAGGTAGCTATTAAGGTAGGGACAGATTCTGTAATTATAGAGTCTGACTCTAAAGGAGTGATAGAGCTAATTAACAATCAGAGACGTACTCTTTAACAGAAATCTTTTGGGTGATCTTGGACATTCTAGAGGCCAAGAGGAGTTTTCAGAATTTCAAAGCTCAAGGAATTTGTAATGCCTTAGCTCACTCAGCCAAACTAGCTCTTAGGAAGGTAGATTCATGGCTGGATGAATTTCCAGCGGACGTATTGTACTTGTTCTCTTTATGAGTAATGAAAGGTTTACTTTCTTTTCACAAAAAAAAAATGTATGGGGAAAGGGACTCGACCTCGAAATAATTTTATAACACAAATTTAACTTTATTTGTCAAAGTAATTAACACTAATGAACTACAATGTTTCTAAAAAAAAATTAAGAAATATTTAATATACAAAGCTCGCATCTGAATTTTTAAATGATGCATCTCTAGAGAATTGTTCAATTGAATTGATTGTTGCCATGGAAGCAAGAGGTCACATAAAAAAAAAGAAAAAAAAAGGTAAGCAATGTAGCACTTACTTAAAATCTAAATTTTATATCTCAAGATAACAAAATCATTTACTACCAGATGATGTGATTTTCCTTTGATTGCGTTAAATTAACCATCGTACTATTTGAGATTTAAAAGTAAAGATCTCAAGGATGTTATTGTAAATGCTATGTTAATTTCAATATTATGTTGATATAAATAATACTGATTACTCTTTACAAAACAACTCTTTATAGTGATAATAGCATAAATCATTGAATAAAAATTATTTCAACCAAATATGATATAGCAATTTCTAAGTTACATTGAGTTTAACTAACAATCAATAAAAAAAAATATATAAATATAAGTAACAAGCAAGCGGTTGGAATAGTCTCATATTTTTTCCTCACTTTTAATGGTTGTAAGTTACACTAAGTTACATTTAGTGTAACTTACAACCATTAAAGGGAGATGTGTAACTTACAACCACTAAAAGTAAGAAAAAAATATGAGATTGTCCCAACCACTTGCTTGTTATTTATTTTTACATTTTCTTTTATTGATTGTCAATTAAACTCAATGTAATTTAGAAATTGCCATATCATATTTGGCTGAAATAATTTTTATTCAATGATTTATGCTATTATCATTATAAAGAGTTGTTTTGTAAAGAGTAATCAATATTATTTATATGGATAAAAACTCATTTAGCACTTGTATTATGAGGTTAGTTCCTATTTAGTCCTTATATTTTAAAAAATAGATCAAAACATTTCTATCGTTAAATTATTGACATCCCTGCTGTTATTTTTTATCCTTTTGTTTATTTTTATAATATTACCCTCTTACAATAATACTTTTTTTTTGGATATTAATAAAAAAATTAAATTTCCAATTTAACCAAAAAATAAAATAAAAATAATATATATATATATATAAATTTTTGTGGACGCTCAGATATGTCCAAAACAATTAATATTGTAAAAATTACTAATTTTTTGGACATTAATAAAAAATTAATATATTAACTCCTTAGAAGAGTGTTCCATAAAAATTTAAATATATTCTATTTGTTTCTATTTTATTTTTTGAGGTTAAATTTATAATTTATTTTTTTAAGGCCTACATGCCTAAAAATCTGAGCCCTATCAAGGCCAACTGCGTGTCGTGCCATGCCGCGTGCCTTACAGAAACGTGCTCATGCCGTGCTGTGCTGTACAGATACGTGTCACCCGGCCTGTTGGCCACCTTTAGGTAGAAGTAGGGGTGTTTACGGATAGAATTTTACGGATTCGGCATCAATCCATATCTTATCAATGATTTTGTGGATTATAATTTTTCAATCTAATCCAATCCCACGAATTGGTGAAATTCAATCCAAATCTAATTCATACATTTGCAAATCGGATGCAGATTTGACCCAATCCATATCCAATCCATTATTTTGCAGATTAGTTTGTGGATAAAATTTTTTTAATTCTGTTAAATCCACGAACTAACTAAATAAAAAATTTAATATAAAAATAATTTTACTACAAATCAAATTAAAAGTTAAATAAGATTTAAATAAATTAATAGTTTAAATAAAGTTAGAAAATACATTTAAAGTTTCAAAATATAACACACTAAAAATAAAAAAATCTCATTTGTTTATATCAGTACACATAAATTAACTATTAGTAAGTTGTATTTGGTTATTTAATTATTTTTTATTTTATGTTATTATCAAATAAGATATAATATAGTGTTTATGTAACTATATTTTAACTTATTTATTTACTAATAAGTACTAATACCATATTTAGAAGTTTTATTTTTTAATTAAATAAATACTTTTTATTTTTTTGCGGATTCACTGATTTTTGTGGATTTATAGAAGTGGATCCATATCCAATCCACTTATTGCAAATTATCAAATTTTCAATTCAATCAAATCCACCAATCCACAGATCGGATTTCTACTGATCAAACGAATTGAGCGAATCATATTAGATTCTGAACACTCCTAGGTAGACGCAATGATTGATGCCTTTAAAAGACTTTAAAAATCTAGACAAAGTTTTGGAGGGAAGAAGCTATTCAAGATGCATCAGAAGTGAAGTCCCATTACTCATGTTGTCAAGGTTCATAATGCAGTCATTAGGTGTGACAAGAATATGGCAGGCTTGGGAGTTGTAATTAGGGACTTAGATAGCAAAATCATAGATACAAAAATTCAGCAAACTCAACTTGGTGCAGATGTTAAATATGCAGAAGTTGATGTATCAAATTGCAAGTGGCCAAAAATATTAATTTTCAATTTGAAACCATAGAAGTTGATTGGCAAAATGTTGCAAGCTAAGTAGACACCAGACAGGGTAGCAAATCAGAGATCTTGTGGATAATTTCAAAATTCTAATGTTAACAGGATTTTCAATGTGTGAAATATCAGCACATCTTCAGATTCTATAATGCTTATGCCCACTCCTTAGCTAAATTAGTTTGAGGACACAATAATCTTGTGTATCACTAGGCTCTATACTAGCAAAGATCACTTGTTTTCACTAACGTGAATTAATAAAAGGTTTACTTTTCTTATCAAAAACAAAAAGAAAATAGCAAGCTTAATTTTTTTTCTTTTTTTTTTTTAGAAAAACTTTTGAAAAAAAAAATTAGTAAAATTTAGGAAGCCAAGAAACTCTTTTGGATTGGGTTGGGCCCAAAGTATTAATTACCTTCCCCATATTTCTCGCAAAAGTGAAGCTCCTAGCACCCGTTAAAACTCTCATGAAACCCCACTTATATAATATGTAACTCTTATTTTAAAAAAATTATAGAAAATGATAGAATATTACAATGGAGTTTAATTAAATATTATACATAATTTTTTACAATAAAAATATGATCATTATATAATTTATTACTTTTTTGCCTCAAAATTATTGTTTATTTTAAAATAATTATTTATATCATTTAAAGATGGACGGGTTCATAATTTGTAAGTGTAAAGTATTCTAATTTAGTTAAATTCATATTGGTCCTTTCATGTAATTTCTTGTAATAACAGAACTATGATTACAAATACGGGCTTTTGTAAGCAGGTTAAACGGGTGTACAAAGCGCTACTCAAGGTTAGTGGGGTGTACTCCCACAAAACCTTTGGGGTAACACTGTCCTTAGTAATAGCCCAACAAAAAGGCAAGGTTAGTGGCCCACTGTGCAGCTACAAACACTGTGTGCTTACAGAAATATGAGATAGAAGTTCTCATTCATTAATCATATAATTACATCAAGGTCCTTATTATTTCAAAGGAGAAATTTTTGAAGAATATCATATTGATTTTGAGATTCGGCAATTGGAATGCCAAAATTATTTTATTTTTATTTTTTTCGAATGAAAAAGCTAATGAAGTCAAAATATATTTTTTAATACTTTACCTCTCACAGGATTTGAATTTAGGTCGCCAACGATATAAAGTTATTTAAAAACCACTCAGCTAAACTTTTGGACTCAATATTCAAAATGCTAAAAATTATTTCGAAAGTTAAATATTTGAAAAAACGTTCGTATGCACTTAATTAAAAGCTTCTCAAGTCTCGTGACAAAGGAATTTGTGAGAAAATACTCTTAACATGAATGCTTGCTTCTATAACTTTTTTATGCAATACCTTTGCCTCTAGAATACGTTTTTTTCTCTTTGACCTAAATGTTATTGAAGAATCGATAAGTCCTTCATTATTCTCTTTTTGTGTTTGGTTGCTAAGAAAAAGGAGCGGAATAATACGTAGGCATGAGCTTTTTATCCCAACTTAATTTTACAAATTACTCAAAAGATTTGACACATATGTTCATTGTACATATTTAGGTTCCTTTAGCTATAGCTATCACAAATATTATTATTCTCACTATTGCTTTTGCAATTTTGTTCTGTTTCTCAGTCTTTCTTTCTTAAATAAATGCGAACCCTAAAAAGAAAAAAAAGTACAAAATGATATAAAAACAAAAATGAAGGAGATTGTTAGAGAAAGAATGAATAGAAGTGGGCTACCAGGTCCCAATAATTCAATGGAGTAACTGATAAGGACCCTATAATAAATTCATTTTAAGAGCCCACAAGTCTATGCCTTCAAAATCAGATAAAACTAGGCTTGGCAATTTAAGGGTTTGGGTTGGCCTTAGTCAAGCCCAGCCCTAAGCCCATATAATTTGTAAAAAGCCTAGGCTCTCCCAAAATTCATCCAGAATTGGCCAGCCCTAGGTTTTCACCAATTTTTAAATAAATTTTTAATAAAGTTATGAGTTTTAAAAAAATAATTATCCAATACATAGTACTACAATAGACTAAAAACCTTAAAGATGATTATCTAATACATGATTATCCAATACACAAGATACTAACACCACAAGTACATAACATAATAAACCACAACTAGTAATATCAAAAAGAAGCTAATCCAATATTTGTGGGCCATTGTCTTCCTCATCCTTCAATTCCTCTTCAGTAAAAAGTTCTTATTCAGTCATTCAGGAACTCCACCTAACCAAAAAGAATGTTAAAATAAATAGTAAAGCAAAAATAATTAGTAATTGATTTTGTAAATAATATTTTTATACCTTGACCGCTAGTAGCCCATAACAAATGCTGAGAGCACACGATCACTTCTAATGTGCCCAGATGTAGTCTGCTATAATGTGGACTGTTCTAATACTTGTACTAATAGCAGACTTCGAGGCAACAATTGTCACAGGTATGGCTAACAAATCCTTGGCCATCTCAGCCAAAATAGGATATTTGCCTTTGTTCATCTTCCACCATTGTAAAACATCAAAGTTCGGAGTTCTTTTGACTAAAGGATCCTTCGAATACCTATCTAAGTCGGACATCAAACTAATGAGTTGACAATTTTGGGTTCTATATACATCAAAATCACCCATATCATCAATATTATCAAAATCAATATGAGATTGGTCGGAAGAAACAACAATTAAGGTAGAAGACTCACCAATAACACTATATCTCGTAGTTGCGGATTTGGCCTCATAATAATTCATTATTTCATCACAAAGCTCACCCACTCTCTTAAGCTGATTTTCAAGACCAACTATATAAATCTTTAAATAATACTAATTAACCAACATCATCTTGTATCTCAGATCAAGAATAACAACCATGACCTATATCCCACTAATCTCATCCCAATACTTCAAAAAAATTTCAATCATGTTATCTGTCATGTTCTTAACTACATTAAGTGCTGTTGGGTTTGCATTTCGTGCTGCTGTGCTAGGCTTGCATGTTGTCGTGCTGACTACTAAATGAAGTGGTTGCAACTATTCGATCTTGGGTGGGTGTGGGTGTGATGGTGAGGCAACGACCAAACAATACAAAGCCGGAAGGTGCGGATATAACGGCCGTTAGTTGGGTTCACTTGTTTTGAGGTGAGTGTGTGAGACGTGTGAGAGCATTAGGGATTTAGGGTTCAAATGTTCAATCATCAATGTTATGCGTTTTGATTTTTCAATTTTTTTCTTTTTTTTAATTTAAATTTATTTATTTATATATTATAAAGGCCTGGACTTTTTGTGTAAGGCCCTTAACTAGGTCCGTTATCTAAGGGCTTTACATTTTCAAAACCCTTGTCCGTGATCTTATCCCACGAGCCTAGGCTGGCCGGACTTTTGGGCCAAGCCTAGATAAAACTATACTAGTATGCCATTGTTGTTATTCAAAACATTAAAATTTTAATCTTATGTTCTTATATTCGATATCAATATTAATGTTGTATCCTTGATTAAGAGCTCAAGTTTTTGTGTTAAAGAGCTTAAATAACATATTATAAGACTCAAGATATTAGGTTTGAACTACGCATCTTTGTTTTATTTCAGTAAGTCTACATAAATTATCATCTCAATTGATCTAAATCTTTAATTTTGTTCTCAATCGTTCCTTATATTACTATACTCTAAATATTTTTTAGACTTGATTTCAAGTACAACTATTGAACTCTTAACTAATAGTTTAAATTTTTTTTTTTTGGATTAACTAAAAATATGCACTGCAAATTTCATGTTCCAAGTTTCAAATTCTATAAATGATGTATTTGTATCAATGTCATATTTCTTGAGATAATACATGAAATGAAAAGTTTTAATTTCGCTGTCACCAAAATTAGATTTGCATTCACATGTAAGTAAAGGTGCTTGTTAAGTTACATAATCATATAACTTATATCAACCTAACATTTGGTACCACTAACATAAAAATACAAAAGACAAAATTAAATGTGTGTTAGTGGTAACAAGTATTGGGTTGATGTAAGTTAAACAACACAAATTAAATATGTGTTAGTGGCAGCAAGTATGAGATTGATGTAAGTTACATAATCAATTTATATCAATCCAACAATTACTATCACTAACATAAAATACAAATAATAAAAGTTAAATATGTGTTAGTGGTAACAAATATAGGGTTGACGTAAATTATAAGATTATGAAACTTAATAACTACGGTATCTAAACGATTTAAGTCAATATTCTTATGGATTAGTACAAAAGCTCATGACATAAGGATAAGACGTGCAGTTATCTGCTTATGTGAGTAGTGTCATTTAATGATTATTATTATTATTATTTTGATAGGACGTGAGCAGTGGCATTTCAAGCTCACTGAAGGTGACAAAAAATGCTTTGTTCTTTTGTTGTTGTTACAAATTTCCAACTAATTTGGCAAGGTCCAAATGGACAAGCTCAGAAGACACAATCATGTGAAGCATGCATAACTGATGGATAAGTGGGCTTTTGTCTAATCAAAGTGATGTAATTTACCAACTAATTAAGCGATGAAATGTCTCTTCAAATGGGATTAAGTATGCCATCTTTCAAGCGAAAAATAGATAGTTAAACAAAAAGTGGGAATAATAAAGGTTTAATTATTGGATAGCCAGTCACTTCACCCAAAGCACCCAATTCCTCTTGGCTCTCTAAAGTTGAAAAGAAAATGAATTTGAAATACACCATCGCAGTCCTAGATCCACATTGGTTCTCTAGTCAATTCTGAACAATTATTAAAATAAAATTTATTTAAGGAAAATAATAATTTATAGCAATTGATCTATGAATGGTCATTGGAGAGTAGGGAAAATCTTGACGGGTGTCTTGTTTTCATGTGTCCGATGAAGTACTTTTTTTTTGGTAAAATTTTGTTGGTATTATTCATATGAATATTATAATATTGTTTTTGCTGTTTAGGTAAATGATTTGCCTACCTTCCGTTACACCCTCTCATACAATTACGTAACGGGTCTCATTAAAACCTACTGCTGTAAAGGGAGCTGTACCTTACGTTAAACGTAAGTTAACAGCTCTCTTATGTAAATACACATTAACATAAGTACCATAAAGTTACATAACTCTGTCCATAATTATTTTTGTTTTTCAATTAGTTCATTATAGCAACTTAGGCTATCAACTCAATTGTACAAAAATAATTCTAACCTATTTCTGGTTGTATTATTATCCTTTTTTTCTTTAAATTATTTGGACACAATAAAAGTAGTTTTTAACGATGATACAAACTGGACATGTATTAACAACAATTTAATACTTGAAGGACATATATTTCAGGATAATAATATATTAGAATTTTTTTTTCCTGAATAAGTTAGTGCATATATTTCGGGACAATGATAGTCAAGAGTACGCTATTAAACATAACAAAAAAGATAATTAGGAAAATTCCATTTATACGTTAGTTTCTATGTAGATAAAAGTAAAATGGACCAAGGCATCTGCTACTTGGTCACAATTCCTAGAAACATGGCAAATCTAAAAATGTTGTTTAAGTTATAAAATGTGTTAAATTTCTGAGACGATCTAATAGAGCTGTATACAAGTGCATCGCAACGTTGTAATCAATTGAAAAATGTATGAGAAGATTGAAGTATGAAAAAATTCTCTACTTTCAAATTCATCAACAGCCATAGAAGTTTAATTATTTTTATGAAATAGTCACAAATCATAAACTAGTGAACTATAGGCTTATGGCGCGATTGGGTAGCATTAGCATAAAGGAAAACACTTTTACATCTTGCTTTACGTTAAAATGAGGCATTGGCTAGAAATAAACAACAAAAACCAAACAACAAACAAAGAACACAGAACAATCAGCAGCCAAGTCGATTCAATCCCATCAACTTCAAATTGATTTTGTTTATTTAAATTTAATCGATCCACTCATCAACTCAATCAATCATGATACTCATCATGAAGATGATGTAAAGATGAAAAAGCCCCCACATACACAGATCATTTGTGATGTGTCCATTTTCTAGGCAACAGCAAGGTTACTCGATGAATAATGCGATGACACATCCACTAAAAACAACTAACAATTTGCATAAACTTTTAACCCAACGAAACCAACTTGTAATATATATATCAATAAATTACAATGATAGTGATTATCAACCGCACATGACCCATTTTTTTATGATTTATAATTGGAAAAAAAAAAAGAATGAGAACATTCAAAAAAAGAAAAAGTAAACGAACCCTATTAGAGAGAGTGCTTGGAGAACCCATTTATTGTAACTTTTGATATGCATGTTGGTTGTTGCAATCTTTTCCAATTGCTAAAATCCAATTGAAAACAAAACAAAATCAAACCCATTTCCTTGAAAGAGAGATTTTCATCCCAACTTTTGAGATTTGTTAAAACATCAAATATTTGAAGAAAGATTTCAAAATTATCACCGAAACACCGAATATTTCGTGATTTTTTCCCCCTCTTATTTCGTGTTTGGACTCAATGAAAATCTCCACTTCAAATATTATTAATTTTTGTTACTAAACTCCTAATCTTTTATTTTTATTTTTTCTTTTGAAGAACACTTTTATCTAAGATTAAAGAGGGCTAATTATGGTGTCTCGCATCCTGAGCATGTTCGAGTGATTAAAATGTCAACAAATATTAATAAAACCTGACCGTTTAACGATATTCAAATTATGGACACCGTACCTTTACATTAAAGAGTACTATTTTTTTTCGAGCGTTAATATTTCTAGTTTCCTATTAAATAGATATAGAGGTTGGAATGGTCAAACCCATCTTCCTTTTTATATCTTTTAACACAATTCTTTTTAGGGATTGTGATTCCAATCACTTCCGTTGCTTTCCCCTATGAAACCAACAAGAAGCAATTAAAAATTGAGAGAGAAAGCTTACACCAGTTATATTAACATTACATTTCAGCAACTACAAAGCTAACCCACTTCAGCATTTGTGGCACTCTGTTTCTCGTTGTCTTACTCTGAAAGAAAAAGAAAAACTAAAACAAAAAAAAAATTAAAAAATTAAAAAAAAAAACCTTGTTTCTTTCAAATTAATTGAAGGGCTTGCTCTTGGCAAAACACAGCCAAGGAATCTTTTGGTCAATGTTATGACTTAAAAATATGGAATTCAACTCATTTCCAATTCATTGCCAGCTCATAGATTACATTGTTTATACGATTGATGCATGTTTCGTTCTTCATTAATGCTTTCCAGTTTGCATCTGATCAATACAAAGCATCAAGTAAACTATTAAAAAAAAAAAAAAACAGAATCTCACCCTAGTTATTAGTTAAAAATACAAAGAGAATTTTACGTTGTATGATGAACAATTACGCATAAGTTAAATAATTTTACAGTCATAGTAAATCTTCTCCAAAACTTTTTGAAATCGGCAAAATTTTCTTCGAAAATTCTCTTAAAATCTTTTGAAAAAGAGTTTTTTTAATAAAATATAGAATCATCGGTGCGTCTGCTCTAGACACGCTCCAAATTTTATAAAATACAGGCTTGTACATAATTCATCGACCTGTATTAATTTATTTTCAAATACATATATGTATTAGTTTGTGACTATGTTAGAACTGTTTTAAGATAGAGTGTGAATCACAATAAAATTATGAACGTGTGCTCTAGCTTAGAATGTCCACAACAAATTATGATTAATTAACCCTAATCATTAGATGCATTGTTGAGCTCTTCTTCATGCCTTTTGGCACACATCTCAAGATTGGATCATCTCCTCTGGTTCTGAAAATCAAACTCTTGAAAGAAACAAGGAGGCCAACATTCGACAAATTCTAATGGAATCAAAAATAAACAAGAGACGTACGTGCTAATTGAAATGAAATGAATTCTGTGCTTGTATCCATTTGATAACTAACAAAAATTCCTTTGATTTACAAAACATTTCCCTTTGAAACTACCATCTACACAATTTTTTTCTTCCATATTTTTTTTTAACACCCAGAAGATATTTATAATTTTGATGATGATGATGATGATGATGATGATGATCAAAAGGGCATAATATGAGTTGTTTTAGTATCATAACTAGCCAGACACGACTTGTAATTAACCCTGAAAATCTTCAACAAATCGGCGCTCATTTGGCGCACGGCAGGCGTGCAGTTACTCTGCATCAGCAGCAATATCTTTGTCAACACATTGCTACTCGACACCGCCTCGTGTGCCGTTTGATCCCGAAAAAAATAGCACACGGTCCACAGTATCATCACCGCATGCTCCGTAGCCGCAGCCGATACTTTCAGCATCTTCTGCACGACGCCATTTAACAGTGCCGCGTCCTGGCATATCTCCATTCTCCCTTGCTTGGTCGTACTCAATATCTCCACCAGCCTCAACGCCTTCTCCGTTATCAAAACGGTACCGTTTCCGCTTCCGTTACCGTTACCGTTACCGTCTGTTATCAATTTTCCCAGCTCCGTGATCAGCTTGTGATTAATCATCTTCGTTTTCGCGCGTTTCGACGATGAAATAGCGATTAGGCAGGACAAGCTCGCCTCGATTAGTCTCCGATCGGAATCTAAGCTCAGTGACTTCACGGTTTCGGCTAATAATCCGTCTTTTTCAGCGATTTTTACCTTCGATTCGGCGTCGACGGCGATGAATTCCAAGAGTCTAAGAGATTCAATTCTTGAATCGATGCTTTCTTGTTGCTTCAAAACAAGAAGCAGCGAGTTCAAGCAATCTTGATCGCGTTTCAATATCAGGTTCATCAAGTGTTGTTGATCTTCAATTTTTTTCAAAATCAAATCCAAAACTCTAATTACTTGCTTTAATATATTCACATCATTAACATTACTCAAGATTTCGACGAGCATCACGACTAACCCATCGAATTTCGCCAGAAACGTCTTGTTCTCATCGGATTCTTTAGCAAACGCAACGATTTTGGTCAAATTCTCCAAAAAATCCTCATTCTTGGAAATTGCAACCCTGATGATGTCTTTGACTTCGTCTTGAGAGAGGACGACCGGTCGGCGAGTGCCCGACTCGGACGAGTCGACCCGGCGCTTGACCGAGTCCCGCCAGATCTGGATGAGGCGTTGTAAGGTGCGATTCGGAACGAATTCCTTGCTTTGCAGAACCTGCATCGTGGCCGGACACGTGTTGTTGCCGCTGTCCAGCCACCGTTGGATGCTGGCTCGGTCGTAGGTGACCCCCGTGCAGAGACTCACGGGTGATTTCATCACGTCTAGTGATATTGGACACCTGAAGAAACTCGGAATTGTAATGTACAAATCATCCCTTACCATTTTCTGTTTGGGAAGCGAGAAAATTCGGCGAGAAAGTGAGGGGAAGATTGAAAGTCTGAGCAAAAGGAAAATCAGACAGTGGGGAGAAGAGAGAGTGGAAAGGGGTGGGTTTAAAGAAGAGAGAGAAATGGGTCAAAGGTACGCTGACGTCATCAATCTCTTTTTTATAATACACTTAATTTCTTTATTTTTTTATTTTACTTTATTATATTCTCTCTCTCTTTTTGGGGTCTGTGGTCAAACTGTGGACTTTCTTTACTTAGGTATAGGCATCACCTCCGCTCGCGTAGCGTTTTATTTTACGTAATCAAGATCGGGACCGTAGGATTGCTGCTAAAGCGTGGGGGGTGATGGGAAACGGAGGGCTGGGATAGGGAGGAGATGAAGTGGAAGCACGTTTGAAAATAATAAATGCGCATAATGAGGAGTGGGGGTCGGGCCCAGTTAGCAATGAGAGAAAAAGGTGGGATGGTGGGGACCACCGATGGTTCGGTTGGTCGGGTTTATTACCTCACTTGTACGTTGAAGAGAAGACCTTTGAATTTTGATTTGCGGAACTGGAAGGGGGCTTTATTTCCTTTATTTTATATTTTAATATGAATAGTTCCAAATTTATATTTATTGAAAAATAAATAAAAAAATTTATTTATATTGGATGTACTTTATAATTATTTCATTTTTATTGGGATTGGGAGTGGTCCTGGCTTATTCGCAGTCCTATTTGTTTATAAATCCGCACCATTTCTGTCTGTTTCCTCTTTTTCGTTTTTTTTTGGTTTTTTTTTGCATAATCAATCTATTATTTAATTTAATTTAATTTCTTGAATACAAATAACATTTTTTTTGGACAAAGCTACGTTATAGACTCTAACCCGTTTGAGATTGAGGTTTAAAGTTAATAAATTATTTATTTTATAATTTTTTATAAAAATAATATTTAGTAAATTTTATAAAAATAATTTATTTCATAATTTTTTTTATTTCGTTAGCAGCTTTTAAAAGTAGGATTGTTTTTCATAAGTACCTTATTCAATAAACTATTATGTCTTTTTAAAATACTTATTATAATTCTAGTATTTTAATAAAAAGACATTTATATCTTCCTTATCCATAAATCTTAATATATAAATCATTAGATATTATTTTATCACCGTAATTTAATTATCGCCATAACCAAGTACGTTCTCTCCAATTTTGATCCGGTAAGTTCATATGCTAATTTCATAACTATGCTTTTAAAGTTTAATCTATATATTTATATTTATATTTTTGTTAATTAATTGTTTCAAATTCGTTAGTGATCTATTTTTAATGTAATTTTACATATTTAAGAAAAAAATATGTTTAAATAATTTATTAAACATAAAATAAAAAATAATTAAAATATATGTCTATTTTAGTCATTATATAATACAACAACACTTTCGTAATAAGATTTACCAACCGCATGTACTCGACTTTTCAAACTCATAGTAACTGTAACATCACAGTTTATTAAACACTAAGTTACTTTTTTAATCAACAGTTTATTTCATCTACACAGCACAAACAATTTATTTCATCAGTCTCCACAATCCCAAACTGACCCTCTGTATGTAACAACTCAGTCCACGTTGGCCTTGCATCTGCTGAGTTTGGGTTGCTTTTCCTCTCTGCTGCAACGCCTGGAAGCTGCTATTTACCAAATCGACAATAACACTACACTTTTCAAAAAATTTCACACCATCTAACATTTCCCACTTATGAGCTAATTAATAGTGTCAATAAAACATATTATTTTTTGTTATTGCAATTTGATGGGCATCAAATTGTAATTTTTCTTGAGAAAAAAATTACGTATAACTTCTCTTTAGGAATTCAAACTCGGCTAGTTAATTATAAAAAGCTGTTGGAAAACAACAACAGTGAATTTTCAGCAATAATAATAGAATTATAAACAATTGTATATGTAAATTGAATCAATTTACATATGTATATGTAAATTGATTAATTAAAAATAAAAAGTAACTAATGAAAATATTACCTGAGTCTCGTGGTGATTTCATTCAATTAATTCATGTAATGTAATCTATCAACCCAATTTGTACAGGAATGTTTTGTATACCTGCATGTAATTACAGTATTTTTGAGAGAATATACAGATTTAAACATTTAAGTAATTCGATGGAACGCTTCAGTAGTGGCGAAGAAAATTATGATGAGAAATGTTATATCAATAATTGCCGAGCACGTGTGGAACCCAGGAGTGTGTACGTGTGTGCCAAAATTTAAAAAAGAAAATTAAAATAAATGATGATTGAAGCTGAAGATGCATGATAACGGACCTAGAGGGAAGCAAGCAAGCGTGCGTGCGAGCGTGGGGCTTTTGCTTCCTGAATCAGAAGCAAGGATGATTATGTGAGAATAAAGAGACATCATTGCGATTAGCGCACCGAAAGCATCTCCTAGATTCAAGGTTCATTTTACATTTTTTTGGCCTACTTTTGCTATTCTTCTACTAAGGTTGTTACTCACTACTTTACTTATTCTCATCATCTTTCACTTAATTTCATCAATAATACCCATCTACATTTACTTTTTCTTTACGCCAAATTGATTTGCTTAATGAGCTTAATTTACTATTGAAACGTAAAAAGGATAAGAAAGAAAGAAAGAAAGTAAGGAAGAAAGCGGTTTATTCAACAAGCGTATTCTAATAATAAATAAGTGATAAGTTGTAATGGTGAGGGAATGTGTTTGAATCTATGAAGTAACAATAAAAACTCTTACTTGATTACTCTATTCTCATAATTAGGTAGAAATTAATAGTCTTTCTACAAATATAAATAAGACATGTAGATATATATATCCTTTTGAATATTAGTGAGGGTTGATATATTTCTAATATAATAAATAGAAATATGGATTGTGTTATTATATAAATGACCTTGGCTCTATTCAATTGATTCCTTATTTTTTATATACCAACAATCTTCTTATTGTAAGCATATCAATAATATTAAAAAAAATTCTATAACTAAATAATTTTAAGTAATTAAGACAAAAAATTCATAAAAATATTTTCTTTTTATGACTTTTCGATATCATTTTCAATCAAATATAACAGATAGAAAATAGAAAAACAAAAACATGTTATTATTATTATTTAAAAAAATAGAATTTACTTATAAACTTTCAAAAGTGTATAACACATTAATCCAATTATACGACTTAGCTTAAACTTAGGTTTCACTCTTAATGCATACATGTTGCTTCCTATTAATGAAAATGATGGCATCAATTCAAAACCCCATATCTATTTGCAATCATTTTTTCACATTATTATCTTCTATTTATTCTTTCAATTTTTGATTTTTTTCACAAATTGTCATATCATGTCAAAAGAGACAAAAAAAAAAAAAGAAAAAAAAAGAAGAAGAAGGAATGAAATAGCTAAAAATAGTCAAAGAATATCTAACCATCAAATTGAGTACGTAGCTTTGGCATGATAAAGACACGAGTGTATTTTAAGTTTACGGCGTACGTGTGTGCTTTGATTGTGTAATTGTTTATTTACAATGATTTGAAAGTCAATTTGCATACCTAACACTAAAGTCCAATTTGGTGGGTGTGTTTTATACGGCAATTTAATTACTCTATTTTCAAAGTCAAATTTGGAAAATTTTTCTAACTTCACAACTAAGATTCCTTCGAATTAGAAGACTCGGAAATACGCATATAAGATATATTTCAATTTAGTGGGTTTCAAGGTTAACGATTCGGCTTTTAAGATTCACACAAAATAGCACTCACCAAGATTGATGTGTAACGCTTCAAATCTGTTATAAATGAAAAATATATATATATATATATATATATATATATATTAAGAAATCTTTCACATTAGTTGGGAAGTCACTGTTGCTCTTTCCTTATAAATATTAAGAAATAAAACAAAAATGGAAATACAATACTAATGCAACTTGATATTCAATGAACTTTTTGCAGTCAGTCAACAAATTTGAAAATGAATTAAGCTTAGATGCGGGGTAGTTCTCAAAATCAAATTGAATAGTATTTCCATAGCACAGGCGGATCAAATTGTTGACTTATCTTCCTTATCATCTTGCCCAACATGACCAAAACATTTAAAAATAATCAAGAAAATTAGGGTTGCAAATCTCGTAAGTTTGACCATATAAGATTATATTGAATCGTCAATATGTTTATCATGAAATGCATTATCACATCTCTTTGATATTATACTATCATACAATTGATACCGACGTACCAATAATATAATACTTTTAAATCGATAAACACATGAAAGTTTGAAAGCCATATCTAATTTTAATATTATGTTAATTAAACCGTCATCAGACAATAGATGCAATATCGGTATTAAAGACAAGTCGCAAAATTTAGGTAATGAAAAGTTGGTATTCTAAAAGAGTAGAACTTTAAGAGTTAGTTATGCTAAAGACAATTTCCAGCGATTGCGAAGAAGAAATTTAGGACATCTTTGCTTCCACGGCCACTTTTTTGAAAGCATTAATTGTGAACATGATGAAAATGTAGCTTACAAGACACTAGCTGAAATTAAAGGGGAAGAAAAATGTGAGATGATTAACTACAAGCATTATACCACCCACATGGTAGGTGTTTTTCAAATGATTGTTGTTCAATCAAACATCGATTGCTTGTATTAAATGGAGATGGTTGTAGAAAGCAGAAATGAAAATTGGACAATCAAGCACTATATTTTGTATGCATTTTGGTATATGGGAGAGACTATTATTACATGACTAAAGTTCTTAATCAATTATTTTTTTTAAAAAAAGAAAAAATTAATCATGCATTGCGTTGAAAGAGATCAAATATACATGTTTTGAAAAAAAATTTTAAAATTTTTTTTCAAAAAAATTCTACTCTTAGAATTACAACTTAAGTAGCTAGAAAAATAAAATTAGTTGAAAACCACTCAATCAAACCTTCGAGTCCACTTTAATATTAATTTGATAATAAATATTTTTCCTTATCTCAAATTTATTAAAACATACTCTCTATGTGTGTGTATATATAATTAACAAGATATATAGATGTAAAATATAAAAATTCATTAAATATACATTATTAGCCAAAAAAATTGGGTGGTGTCGAAGCTTTTATCTTACAAAATAGCTTGTATTGTGTATTTATTTTCTTGGGGAACCTCTTTCATTTAGAGCAAGTGGGTTTGTGTAAGTGGGCTTGTTCTTTTAAATGGGGTCAATGTAAGTGGGCTCAACATCAAAAAAATTATCTGATGCGATCAAGTGTAACTTTACTCAAGTGGACCTGAGGGTCTAGCCCTTTAACTCGAGAATGATAACAGCAGATGGTCCCACGAGTCAACGGTTAGGCCAGCAAAGGCGAAGCTGTAAAGGTGAACAGCTTTAGCTCCGTTGTACCGCACCGTACCAATGGGGTTTAATCCCTGTATATATATATTCAAAAATATTTCGAATGGCATAAATAGAGTTCGTTAAAAAGAAATCTGTCAATCTGCTCAGTCATAATCTTAATAACATCACTTTTTAAATCATTACTTATAACACGTTATATGTTCGATTAAATTTTGTGATCTTACAAACTTTATAGGAGCTCTGCCTCTAACTTATTTGGTTTTATTTTTTAAAAAATAATACTTGAATTGAAGGGGCTAAATTAGCAATTGGTCAATAATATATCATATGCCGCAACCTAAGACTTAAGTCTCAGTTAAGATAAAGTATAAGAATATAGGGGAAAAAAAAAACATAAAACCCACGTCGTTCACAATGAATTCATCTCTTTGTACCTAGATGGAAAAATGACTTCACACTCTAAAATCTAGTAAGGAACATAAAAATATTTAGGCAGTAATAATTTGTGAGTTATTACTTATTAATCTAGTCTTAAATATCTCTTCAATAATGAATAAACCTTATTGGGTGGGATGTTAATGCGTAATTTTATAGTTGCTGTATAGTAATAATTAGGCAGTTAATACTCAACTTAAATACAACCATTATTATTTGGAAGCAATAATTGTAGCTTAATGAGTGTTTATGATCAATTATAATTCTATATAGATGATGTAATAATATGGCAATTAATGTATCAATACCAAATTAAGTTTTACATTGGGTTTTATGTAGGAAATCTAATTTGTAGGTTTTTTTTCTCCTTTTTTATGGTTACAATTTATAAATATATGTGTGTGTGTGTGTGTGCGCGCGCGCAGTGTCTACATATATCGTGGAAGGGATAAGTTAAAAGATAAGACAAGAGAAGCACATATGCCAAAACATTGTATTTTGTCTTGTAGCGTATTGAAATTTGTATATTTTTATATTTTACCTTGTCTCTTGCGATGTTATAGTAAATAATATTTTTTATCGTATGATAATATAAAATCATTTTCTCGCTTATTAGATAATGATTTTTTATATAATACATATGTATTGCAATTAGTAACGTATACATATATATAGTTATTTTTTAAAGCGGGTGTCTGCACATGCATGTTTGCACTTCATAAAATATGGATTCGGTATTTTACAATATTAGAAAACATCTGTTACAATGTTGGAACACAGTGAATCAGCATTTTATAAATTGTAAACCTAATTACACGAATGAGAATGATTATATATATATTTGGAGGCAAATTGTCCTTTAGTCCTATAATGTTGGTCAATTAGTGCATGTACTTTTAAAAATTATCTAAAACACTCATGTTGTTATTTTATAACTGTTAGATATGACATTCTAAGGGTAAAGTAATATTTTTATCCTTCAAAATTTAAAATTCAAAGACATCTAAAATGAAAATAAGTAAAAATTTGTTGAGAATGAAATAGGTTTTACCAAAAAACAATTATATGATGCAAATCTCTTGAGTAATTTTAAAAATGGAGATTATATGTTTCATCCTTGATGTATATCATTTTTACCATATACATCCCTATCAAGATTTTTAATTATTTGTCTCATTCCTCCCGTTGATAGATAATAAATAAAATTAACATTTTTTTTTTTCTCTTACTACTCTACCTTTCCTTATAGGATTTTATATAATTTCTAAATAGGTCACCACTAAATTTAAAGGGGAGATGAAATGGATTAACCCTTGTATTTTTCATTTGTTTTATAATCTCAATGATTAATATCAGATTTCGATTTAAATTTTAAAGTATCACACCTCGAATAACTATTTTACCCTTATTTGCACAGTTAGCGCTATTGATCTCTTAACAGGACGAATGAAACAGATAATTTAAAATATAGTAAGAATGTAAGTGATAGAAACAGGTATCATCCCTTTTAAGAAATATAAAAAATAATTAAATAATTAACTTAAATTTAAGAAAAAAAATCGTAATCACCCTTTATTATTAATGGTATGGTTATTTTTGAGTTATTTTAAGGTAGAATATAAATTACAATTATATACATAAAATAATAAATAATAAATAATAAATTATAATTTTAATCACGTGATTACAAACACTTATTCTACTTCAAAACAGTTTTAACGTAACCGACCAATTATTAATTCGTCTATGACGGACCCATTATTAATTTGTCTAGGACTAGGAAGATCAAATTGCGGGGTTGCACAGTGCAATCAATGGCTTCTTGGTATGATGTAACATCAAAATCAGAGTATACAGTGTCAAATCAAAAGGCTGCAAGTTAACTGTTCATAAAACATAGGGCGGGGGTGGGCGTCTCTTACAACATCATCATATCAAATAATTTAGCTCTGCAACTGCAAGACTCTGTCAAATGAGCATCAAATCAATGCGACAGCTCGCCCTTTTCTTTTTTATTGCCATTTTGGCTGTACAACAGCAATGTACGCGTTCAGTGACAGTCATTCTTTACTCATAGTATTAGTAAAATACACAAAAATATATATTTTAATATATTAAAAAGTTTATTTTTATGTATCAGTATATTAAAATTTATATATTTTAAATTTTTTTAACATTATCACTTTAAGAAAATAAAATTTTTCTTATGAGAGAATAATTATATATATATATATATATATATATGTGTGTGTGTAAGTAATAAGTATGTATGTATGTATATATGTATGTATACACACACATATATATATTTTAGTGAGAATATCTTTACTTTTTAAGTTAGAATATATATTGAAATATAAAAAAAATAGATTTTAATACATTGGTGATTGTATTTTTTATTTTTTTATTACATTAAAATTTATATTTTTTTATTGATCACTGACATTTTTACTTTATTAAAATAAAAATGTCATATATATATATACACACACACACATGAGGAAAAGGGTCTTAGACTTTCGAAGGAAATTACTTGGCCTAATTTCTCTATTATTAACTATTCGATTTCAATGACTAATTTCTTGACCTATTTAGGCTTGTCTCCTGGCCCATTTGACATTTGTGGTCTCTTTTAGGCTTCTGTCTTGATCTATTTATATATGCTAATTAGAGCATGGAATCATATTTTAAGGGTTTTTTTTTGTGAGGGAGTATATTAAAATTGTCTTTTACATTATTATCGATCTTATTAGTTTAAATTTTTAGGTGAAGTGATGCTCGGTTGAAATAATTGTGAGGAAAGAAGAGGAATGGAAACAAGAGAGGAGGAGAGAAAATAAGAAAAAAGAAAGAGAGTTAATCTCAACTTTATTATTTGGTTTAATATGAAATTTTTTTTAAATTTTTCCCTCATTTACTTATAAAGTTACTGTTAACTCAATAGTTTCACTAGAACTTAAGATATATGGGTAGATAGATAAGAGATCGAAAGTGGGTCAAGAATTAAAAGAATATTTGAAATTGAATTTGCAAATTGATGATATCGAACTTTACATCTTGGCTCTTGTACCAAATAAGTGAAACAACTTGACCCAAAAACTTAAATGAATAGGCATTGACTGATAATAGTATTATAGAAGCTGGTTTTACTATCACCTTTAATGTGTGGTCTTGCAAATCTAACTATAACATGTGTGGTTGTAGGGATGTCTTCCTTTTTAGATAGGATTAATTGTAATTTTATCTTTTAAATTTGAGTTAAGTAAAATGGACTAAACTGATAAAGTTCGTTCAGTGATTCACGAGACCTAATGTGTGAAATAATTTTTTCTTTCAGTAAAGAAAGAAAGAAAAATCTATAGTAAAACAGTCTCGAGTCTTAGATTATCATATATAATGGGTTTGAGCATATTATGACTTTCTTTTTCTCTTTTTGTAGCAGTGTACTATTGGGTAGGTTTACTTTCTTGTTTGAAAAAAAAAAAGAATTAACTTTGATGAAAAATTTCCTTTCTCATACTTCTTCTGCTATTAATATTCACAGCAATAAATCAAATCCCGTCAACCGCTCTTTGGCTCAAATCTATCGATGTGACTGTGAGATTATAATTTCTCTTTATTTAGGTTTCAATTAACGCTTTTCATTTATCAAGAAATTCATGACGGATTTACCACAAACATAGAATTGGGGTCCAATCTGAAAAGCCTATTATCACAACTTTCAAGTCACTGGTACAATCTTTCAAGACCTTTTTAGCCACCTCACATATTCAAACATCTTTTATTTATTTATTTATTCATTAATATTGGCTGCTTCAATAACATGAATACAATTTCTCAAGTTAGCTTTCAAACCCTTATCTTTGCCTCTCAAGAGGAGCGGACAATCTCAATAGATAACTAAATAAATTTATTTAAAAGTTACTCGGTCAAATTTTGAGGAGCATCTTATTAAAATATAGAATGACAAAGAGAATAGAGTTGGCTCATCTTTTAAACTTTTGGAAATTTCCTTGTCAAACTCATCAACTTTTCTGCATATATTAATCAGTTTCGAAGCCTTGGACATGCACTAATTCAAGTAAATTTTTTCTTCAGTATCTTTTGTTGTACTCAATGAAGCAACAGTGACAAATTATCCCTAAAAGGCTAAACAATTTAAATGAAAACACGGAGTAGCATTAAAAATTTCAGGCTCTCAGTTCAATTAATATTATGAAAAGTTATCTATTACTTCTGCTAGCAAAATGGTTGAGTAATCATAAATCATGCCAAAACCCAAAAGGGCTTGAGTGGTCTGCACGATTCAACAAGTATAAGAATTAACAGAGGGGGCTCTCCAAGCCTAGGTACAGCAAGGTTGTTGGTTAGGGAACCTCAGAAGATCTTTAGAGGCATGGGTCTTCTGGACAGTTGATTTTATGTCTCTTCTGTTTGGGAGCTGGAAAAGTTGTTGCCAATGTGATGAAAATTAATTAATTTTTTATTTCCAAGTGCAGTTTTCCATACACCATCAAAAAGAAGAAAGAAAACAGGATATAGCTTTTATTTTATCGCCTTCAAGTTATGACATACTTTATAACTAAGAATATTATCGCACCCCACAACTAGCTGTAAGGGTAAAATGAATTTCTCCCATAGGAAAATTTTTTCCAATAATATAAGAAAGGATTTTGCCATCTGAGCTCAAATTTTCGACTTATATTCTATGGACTCTTTAGCTCTATCATTATTTCATGAATTTTGTCTCTCTGTGTCGAAAAGAACTGCCTGCTGATTAGATGATTCTCACTTTTGAGAGAGTTCTAATTTTTTATTTTTTTTTATGGATCATGTGGGATAGAAAATCATTCAACCGAAAAAAATTTTAAGCTGCAGTTTAGTTGAACTTAATTTATATAGTGCTTTCTATATTCTGAAAATTTAGATATACACTAAAATTCCGATAAATTGATAGTACTTGGACTTATTAAAGATCTATTAATTTAGCAAATATAAATATATTGATAGATTAATTATTATTATTACTGTTAATAAATCGATAAATTAATAATTCGATTAAATTATAAAGATAATATTACATTCATAATAAGAGTTCTTTTATGAAGTATAGGGGTAACATAAGTAAAGAATGTTATGATTTTGTCAAATTGTATAATATGATTCTAAATTAACCTTAATTGAGTGTATTAGTCACTTGATAATCGTTTTGCTGAATCACGATTACATGATAATTCATCAAAAAAGATTCTTTGGAGGCAATATATTAAGTCGATTTCTTTTTTTTTTTTTTAATGTAGCACATAGAATACAGTAATTGATTTCTCATATAAAATGTGTAAAAAAAACAATAATGACTGCTAAATTGTGTAAAGTATTATGCGAGTACAACAAAAAAAATCATAGACATATCATATATATTTAGTTTCAAATTAGTTAATTATTAATTTATATATTAATTTAGTCTTATAGAAAAATATGATTTTTTTTAAAATTACTAAATGATAAATTTATCGAATTATTAATTTATCACGTTGGCTCGAAGTTGGGACTAATAAAAAATTATTATTTAATCGAGATTATTAATTTATCAATTATTAATATAACAAGATTATACTATATAAAACAGTCCACAAATAAGATATATCTCTAGTCCATATTTTATGGAAAGCCGTTTTGGAGATAAATCTTGATCAAAAACTTCAAGGGAAAAAAAGAGAGGAAATTTTAGCTAACTAAATTGATGGAAATATTTGAGGAATTAAAATAATTATAGAAAACTCAATAAAAAATAGTAAAAATCGAGTGACAAAACAGTATTAATTTGGCAACTCTGAGTCAGACACATAACATATCTCGTTCATTTCAACAGAAGACCAATAAATGGAGAATATGGAAGTGACTAGGCCTTGCCTAGCCATGAAATCAGCTCCTGCTATCTCCTGAAAAGAGAATCTGTAACATTGTGGAGGGTGATGGAGATTGAATCATTGAAATAGATTTGAGGTCCGTCCTAAGTTGAAGTTGGGTAACTACTGGCTCGTGACTTTAAGTTAAAAGGTAATGGGGGGATTGTTTATTTACTGTTCATGTACAGTCATTGAGCCAGCCACTATGATACAATATCCCTTGAATTAGGGCATGAAGTAAGGTTCTTTTCTTTATTTATTTATTCTACAAGAGATGCAGTATCGTACATGATTTTATATAAATATAAAAAACATGGGAGAGGCTATGGTACTTGAGAGTATTGGCGTAAACATGTGTGTGATTGCAGATTTATAATAAGTTGGATTTATAATATGAGTTGGTAAAATTGAAATAGTCCCATTAATGTTAAACTTGTATTTAAACCTTTTGACTTGAATGAAATATGAGTATTTTTTACTTATATCATTAATTAATACAGTTAACTTAGGTTACTTGTTAATGTCGTTTTCACTAACGTCTATATAAAAAGCTCTATTTACAAAGAAATATACAGACTATTTTTTTTTAAGAGGTAGGGTGGGTAAAATTTTTATGTCCCTTATCTTACCTATTATTCGAACTTATACGGGTAGCTCAAGAAAACTAATATTGAAAATCCACTCAGGCAAGCTTTTCTCGGACAATAAACAAATAATTTAGCTACATAGTATCCTGGTCTCCCAATTCCTTCTACATGTAAATTCTATCTTAGTTTTTATTTCAATTTCTTAGCAATTTATGGGCTCTTGCCACTCTCTCTCTCTCTCTCTCTCTCCTTTTATCTTTTTCCCCTGTCACAATCTCTATAAATCTACTAAATCTTAATTAAAATCTAATTATCCACGTTTTCACTTCGAAGGATTACTAACAAGTGCGTAAATCAATTGACATGCGATTATTTTAACTTAACTAAGGTTTTGGTTCGAGGTTTAGAAATGTAATTGCGTTAAATAATTATTAGGAGAATTTTGCTATCTTAATGTTCCTACTTGACTCGAATCTAGTCTAGTCGGAGCCCAATGTGATCTTTGGATACCAGATGATTTAATATATAAAAGAAAAAAACTTTGAAAGACTTATTATTTTATATTTAGTGGAATCCTACATAAATTAGTAAAGGCGAGTCTGAAGTTACTTGGTCTTATAATTAGGATTGACTTCTCCGGCCAATAAAAGTTTTTTGAGTTGAATACCTTGACATCTTAGATTTAATCCCTTAAAATTAGTATGAGAGCCAAACCTTAATACTTGAAATATAGTGAAATAACTCAAGTGTGTCAGATGAAAGAGTCAGGTCCGATGGTGATTTCATCTAAGCGGAGTATTGCTGAGTTATATCTCACTTTAGTTAGTAAAACAGAGATACTTAGACTTATTATTATTATTAGTCCTTCTACTCAATAAATTAGTCTTTTGAGTTCGATATCTTAACATCATAAACCCAACCTTCAACAATTTCTTTATCATTAAAGTAAGATTATAAGTCTAGCAAAGGCGTTGGTTGATAAAATAATAAGTGAATAGGTGGTGTAGAGACATTGGTAGAATTCTACTCAATAACTAGGTCTATGAACTTTCTAACAAAAGTAAGGTGAGTGATAGATAATTTCCCAACTCTTTTTAATAATTTCCCAATTTAAAATCATATTAAACTTTGTATTCCTAACACCATACCTTATTGAACTTACAACATTGTTGAATAATAATTAGACTTCGAAATATGGAACACTCGTGATATTCCAAGCAATAGCCAAATCTCACAAGTCATACCAAACAATATACCCAAAAATACACAAAACAATACATGGAGGGGTACACTGAGAGAACGTCAAATCAAACCCAAAAGAAGGGTGGAAAGGGACAAGTGATCCTGTTTTCCGCTCTCTAAAACAACTGTTGCAATTCCCTTCCCCTGTAGCTGCCTCTCGGCTATTAAATTTCTCGTGGGTCCAAATACAAACACTTACCTAACAATAAACAAAAGGTGACATTGCAATTCCATCCCCTCCCTTCACTTTATTTTTCTCTCCCTTTTGCCCTCTCTTCACTTTTCCATTTCTCAAAACCCCAAAAATAAATAAATGAAAATAAGACCTTTTCTCTTCTCATCACATATTTTAGACCCATTCAAAAACAGCTTTTGCTCAAAGCTTCACAACTTTCTCACTTTGTGCTTCCATTAATATTACGACTATTGCTTGTAGAAGCGTCTAATTTCTCTTTCATTAAACCTTCTCTCCTCTTCTTCTTCTTCCCTCTCTCTCTTCCCTCTTATGTCCATTACATTACTACACAGAGCTTAAAAGAATCAAAAACCAAAGACTCAGTCCAATCAATAATATACACACAAGATTTTGCAGTGAAGTGCCCATGTTTTTTGCTCTCACCAACTTTTGCTCTTCAAAATCAAAACCCTCAAAAGCAGGAGCCACCCTTTGAAACGTTAACTTGATCAGAAGTTCTTGGATGGGTAATTCATGTAGAAGAGTACCTCTAATGATTCTACTTCTATGGTTCATCTTCATCTTCATAACTATTAGCCATTGCCATGGCTCAAGAAATACTAATGTTTTCAACTTGGCACCAAACTCTCCTCATCAGCAAACAGGCCACTTCTTGGGGTTCTTGCCTAGGCATTTTCCAATACCATCCTCTGGTCCCTCAAGGAAACACAATGACATTGGCTTACAAAATTGGAGATCCCCTTGATCAAGTTTTTTTTTTTAACAAAAGGTGACTTGTTTTTATTATTATTTTTTCTTTTTTACTTTTTTCTTTTAATGTTAAAACAAAAATGATGATGAGGAGTTGGTTGGTATTGTAAATGGGGTTTGTTGGTGATGATAATCAAATTCATTTTTGGAGGTTTTATATATATATATTTACATATATGACAATGCTTGTACTAGAGAAAATGTAATGTGTACTTGTGGCTAGTTTAATTTGAAACCTTTTGGTGTGTAAGGTAGCGACTGTAGAGTGATTAACCACTAATAGCTTGGAAAATTTTAATTTTACTTGCTCTATTAATTGTTAAATTTTGTATATATGTGTGCATACTCAGCTTTTGAGTATATATAAATCTTGTGCGTAAAATGTAAAGATTATATTTTACATGCAGCAAGTCTAGTTCTTTTGAATTTCACGCTTCAGACTTTTCGGATAATATATATTGTCTTAAATTATTAGTTAATTTATTATTCATACGTAGGAAAGAAGGAAAAAAAAAATCTGTATAATAGGAATTTTACCCACTTCATTAAAAAAGATATTTGGTTAATTGACTTCAACCAAACGCATAAAAAATTCATGTACATAGCCATTCAGTACAGGCGAGGTGATATCATATTATGATGTATCATGATTCATGCGATACAAATTTATGTTTATTATACTGATTTATGCCCATTTATTGAATTTTATAGTACCTTATCAATTAATTAATATTGGTTTATTTTCGTATAGGGTAGATGAAACTTGTTTACTAACAATACAATTATAAAATTATGAATCACCTTTAGTCAACTACCATTTGTACAATGAACAGACATGTAAACTACTTTTTGAATTAGTGAAATTGCCCAATTAACACGCCAAAGTTATTTTTCTTTCTTTTTTTTTTTTTCATAATGGGGGTCATATTTATCAAATCATAGCAAATAATACAAAGGACTTTGATATGATCACTCCTATCAACTCAATTAGCTGCAGCTTTCATTGCCCACCGAAGGGGGTCTCAATTGCTGAACAGTTCTTTCATTGGATTCGCTCGAAAAAGAAATTTTGGAATAATGAATATGTAATGATTCTTATTTAAAATGGTGCATTGCATCAAATATCATGAATTTTCCCCCCTTTTTTTTTTCTTGGGCGTTTATGGTTTGTATTTTTTTCATTATTGCACTAGTCATTTCCAGATGTGTGGCTCATTCTATATCACCTTTAATCGATTATTTACGTTCCATTATTTTCATACGTGCCAATGTCATATTCCTATCATTAGAATTATTAAGGATATTTGAAAGAGAAAAGTCTCTGAAAATTATTATATGCAGACATCCTGCGTTTTAAAATATAAATTTAAAGTTGGTTCCAGTTGTCTAGTTTTAATTTAGAATTTAGTTACAAACGAATCTATGAAAATATCTTTTTTATTAAATATTATATACATCCCTTTCTTAAGTACTAGGGATATCTAAGAAGTAATTGGAGATAATAACCTATTTTAAGATTAGATTTACTGAAAGGATTGGTAATGTGCTATTAGCCTTTGATTTTTAGACTTATATATGTAATTTGCTTGGAGGGTCTTCTTTTGAAACATATTTTTGAGAAACATTCTAATTATTAAATATGTATGTCCTCCAAATATTAAACATCATATTCTGTTTCACTTAAATTAACCACCAAAAATGGACAAAAAATAAATATCTCCACCGATCGAAAGTTAACTATTGACTTCAAAAGCACTGTTAAACAGATCATAATATATTGTAAAGTTTATTGAAATCCCATACCCAAGTTATTGCAAAGTTTAACACAAAAAATATAAAAGCGGGTAATTCAGTTATAAATTGAAATCCAATACCCAACGATGTTACAAGTTAAAGTCAATTTCAGAACAAAAGTCTTAATCAATGCCATTAAAATTAAATTTTAAAAAAATATCTCCCTTTGAATTTCTGGGTCCTATTGCACTGAATTAAACGTTTGCTGTTTGCTGGTTTCTTACGTGAAGGGCTTGTTTGGTTGTCGGCTAGTAGAAGAAGTATAAATTAATTTCACATCTTATTCGAACCAAAATCTAATCTGCCATAGTCAACATGATGTATCCTCTTTTTCTTGTACACCATGTGATGTTACTGACTTTTTCATCAGCCTGATTTAAGATTTATCAAATCAAGGGGCCCTTTGTTGAAATTAATTTTTCCTAGAATTAATCGTTTAAAATTAATTTAGGGTTTTTTTTTCTTTGACCAGAGACCAGAATTGTACAATCCTGAAGATTTTCTTTTCCCGGAAAATAGAATTCAATTCGTTCCCTGTTTCATGGCAAAAGCTAACATAAAAGAAACCCAAAAGTCGCCCCGATTGATTAAAGAATTACAGGTACAATGATGAGCAAATGCACTAGAATTAAAGTGGGTCCAAATTTTTTCTATGAGCAATTTCCTTTTATATATTACTTACAAATTTAAAGCTTTATAATATGGGCTGCTGTATTATAAATTCTTTTTCATCATAATTTTGAAACATAAGGGGCATACTTTAGTCACGTTTGTCGATTAAAGAACTAGAATCATGAACTTCTTTTCTATAATTTATTTGTTTATTTTAAATGCTAAGGTAATGTAAATCCCACCTTTTTCCCTTCCAATAGAGCTCTAATTGGGGGATTAATTCAAATTCACTAGAAAATATATAGCTTTCGCCGCAATTAAGGATAAGACTGAAAAAAGATGATGCAATTGAAGGTTTGTTTAATTAATTTAAGAAGATTTAAGAAATAATATTATGTCAACAACAATTGACAACAAGGTTGATTTTTTCAATGAATTAATTAGGAGGTCCATGCCTCCACGTAATATTTCAATAGATAGAGGGGTAAGCAAAACTAGACATTTATTTTAATCTGGAATAAATTAAAATAATATTTTAATAAGCACTATTCACTAGGACTAATATGAATTTTTTCTAGTTTTATATGAATTTTTTAGAGGAGGGGATATTTCCACCTATTGTTTGTGTAAACCCAGCCCACTTCTAAAAAAATATTTACAATAAATACACTTTTTTTCTAATAAATACATATCAACAAAAAACTTATGTAATTAATCAATTAAATCATTCTTATATTTTTTCCTTACTTTTTTTTTATTATTAAAGTAGCTTTAATATAAGTTCTATAAAATGACCCACTTGCCCAAAAAAATATGTGTTCTTGTATCTATTACTTTAGATACTTAATTTTATGACTTATAATCTAACTTCTTAAATGAAGTCTAATAATTTTTAATATTTTACATGTAAATGACATAAATTTGTTAGCCTAATAATTTAATGAATATTTTCTCATAAAGACATTATGCTAGTTTAATTAAAAAAATTAATAATCATAATAATAAAGTAGAATTAACTATTTGGAAACAATGAATTTTGTATAAAATTAAAAAATTGTTGAAGTTAAATTAAATTTTCGGTATTTTTACCCTTTAAGGATAAAATAGTCAATTTAAATCTAGGTTAAAGTAATCTTATTAGTAAAATATAATAAAAGCCTCCAAGTTACAACAAAATAAATTATTCTTCTGAATTCTTCTTTATTTGAAATTTTTAAAAATAATGAGAACTTTTAGTAATTATTTTCTAAAAATGGGGTGAATTTATAGAATTTATGGTGGAAATATCATCACCCTTTTTTAGATACTAAAAATATTACTTATTTTCTTATGATTTACAAAGAATTTTTTTTTTTTTAACAATTATTGGGTCTTAAAGAAAATTTTCAAGGACTAGCCCAGACTGGCGAGGCTTACCCTCCCGTAGCTTCACCTCTGCCTCTATGAACAATAGGTTGAATAAAATTTTAGAGTAACTAAAGGAAGGTTTTATTTTTATTTTAAAATGTATCTTAATTAATAATTTGATAAAAAAAATTTCAGTGTTCAATGCTCAGATTATGCATGTATGGGTATATACTTTTTTGGAATTTCTTTTGAGATACTAATTCTAAATGTTTGATACATTTGGATTTTTTTTTTTTTGGGTTATCCCTTAAATACACTCAAGAAATAGTATCTACTATCTAATGATGATGTAAATGATGTGCTTATGGAGTGCGTATGTGAGTGTGTAATTCATAAGAATGATGTATTTAATAGGAAGTCCTAGCATCATGGCATAAATGAATATATTAGGGCTTCTAATATGTACAAAAAGAGTGGGTATATGAGGTAATTATAAATTAATTACAGGAAGAATAGATATGATTTTTATTGATTACTGATTGAGAGATGATTTCCGATATTTGTTTGGGATTGAAATCTAGACTTGCTCACCTAACTTGAAATCATGACCCGTAAATGGAAATGAAATATTAAATTTATTGATTAGTTTTAAATGTTAAATTGTTAAAGCCTTTCATCCCATAGTCTTTGCTACCTAATTGTAAGGGCAAGCCTTCAAGGCAAAAGTACATCCGGGCCTTCAAAATTTATCCTAATTTAAACATATCTAAATTTCAAACGCCTCAAGAATGGACATATACTTCATTATGTGTGTGTATATATATATATATATTGTCAATTTGAATGGAGATATATAAGGCAGGTTGTCATCATTTTGAGTAGGGTGACATGTGTAACTATTGGTGGCGATGATTTTCCTAAGTGTTGATTAGATATAAAAAAAATGTCACTGGCAAATCAGTAGGCGCCATGTTTTAAATAATTAAAAATAATTTTTTTTGAAATTTAGTTTTTAGTTTTTGTATTTGTAGTTATTATATGTTAAATTAATAGTTGCATTTATTGATTTATAAAACTTTAATCTAATTTAAAGTCAGTTTTGGGGTGGACTATGGTTAAAATGTATAGTAGTAATTACAACAATTGAAATAATTTTTTCATTCAAATAAATAAATAAAAAAAAAAACCAAGGGAAGTGTGACAGTCTGTGTGTGTCTCTTCTTGCAACATTTGGGCCGGTCTACGTGTACATCAGGGCAAAATCTTGAGGTCTGGATATTATTTTCTCAAATTTTAAAATAAGCGTAACATTAAATCAAATAAAAATTTAGGTAATGATCACAAAATTATTTAAATTATGGTTTCTGTTCAAGTAATTACTCAAAAGTCTTTTTAATATAATCCTTGATATATCCAAAATTTTTGTTTGAAAATAATCACCAAAAATGTGAGCTACACTGTAACACCCGCTTTTAATTATTTATTATTTTTCTCTTTTGTCCTTATTTAATTGAGTAGGATATTTATTATTGAGTGTTTGTGTGTGAGTAAAACTTATCAAATTGCTTTAAATAACTTACGTAAGTTATTCTTATATTTTTTTAAAAAAATATAAATATTTATTAATTACCAAGTATTTAAGAAGCCATTCTTTTTTTTAAGATGCCGTCTTTTATTTTCTACACTGTTACAAACCCTAGAAAAAAAAAAGAAGAAAAGAAAAAGAAAGAAACATAAGTCTGTGGAGAAGGAAAAGAAAGTTTTATAATTTCTTTTTTTAGTGTTTGCCTTAAGGTATTAAGTATTTCTTTGACTTATGATTTATTTTTATGAATTGTTTGCCTTTAATTACTTGTGGTATGATTTGGGTAATATATGAGTGTTTGTAATGTTGTTATGATATGAACAGTCTCTATTCCTTGCTCAAAATCGTTTTCTTTATTTAGAATTACGTGAATATGCTTATATATCATGGAACTAGACATCCTAAGTTTTCCATTGATAGGTTTTGTGTTGAAATCTTCTGAGTATGCAAATTGTTATGGGTTTTCGAAGTTGGGTTACTGGTGCTGGAAAATTTCGATTTTCAGCAGCGGTTCTCAATTCTGGAAATTTTTCTATAAGGTTACACGTCCTTAAAAATTATGGCGATTTTTGTATCAACAGATCTATGTCTCCTATGCTTGTATATTTAATTTCGTAGTTTTATCCTTTATAGTTAAATTATTAAAAATTATAAAATGTGGCTGCTGCAGATCTGGAAACTGTTTTCCAGAACTGCAGAAGCTGAAACGTGTAACAGTTGGGCTAATCTATGAACATTAAATGCCATGTTAGGATTTTATAATGCAATGTCAATCTTTCTTCTGTCTTTAAAAACTAGAATCGTGATTTTTGGGCATGTAAAATAAAAGATACGAATTTTTGAAATTCTATTTTCAAATCTGGAATTTTCTGGACGGGTTAGATGTTCTCGGAAATAAAATGTTTTAAAATAGTTTCAGGAGTCCAAAAATTATGAATTTTAATTATATGCTTTCTGAATGTGTATTCTGTAATTAGAAAGAAGAAAAATATTATTTCAAGAACTGAAGAATATCTTATGAATTTTCTAAGTGGTAAAGGTCTGTTTTGGTTAATGCTGGACAGTTTTGTTACTTTGGTGAAAGGTCAATATTTTGACTCGATTTGGACTTGTGCTGATTTTGTGAAATTTTGTATGTAATGTTATGCATGTTCACAGTGCCTCTGTAAATTTTCATGGTTTTCCAACATGTGTATAGGTTATTAAAAGTTAGCATGTGCAGGATACTCATAAGTATAGAATATGTCTAGAATATGTATAAGTATTAAGCTAGTATAAGTGCGTATGATTTAAGGATGATAGGGATTATGTTTAAGGTTAGAGATGATATTGATAAGAATATTTTTATGATGATTATAGGACGCGGGTGAGCTCGTTGGTTGTTTCTCGAGGTATTGAATTAATTGCTACGAATCGAGGTAAGTAGATTCATGCATGATGCGCTTCGTAATGAATGCAATTTATGTTTAAATGAAAATTTTTACAAAACTGATTTCTAAAATATTTAAATGAATTATGTAAAATAAAAACACTTTTAAATGAATTTATATAAATGTATTTTAAAATGAATTTTTCTTAAGAAATTAGTTTTCTCAAACAAAAGTTTTCTTAAAGAATTTTCTAAAAGAATTTTAATGTTCAAAGAAAAGTTCTTAAATGTTTTAGAAGACTTTAAATGCTATTTATGAAAAGATGTATGGTGGATTCAAAAATGTTTTAGCTCATAGTCCGTAATAATGTATACGATGCAAATGTTATGATGTTATAAAATGTTATGGCCAGCTTGCTGGTATGATGATGATCTTGTGCACAAGGATGTTACGAACAATGCGGGGTACAGTACCCTGAATGAAGAACAATGTGGGGTATAACATCCTAAATGATGAATGATGAATGATGAATGATGATGACTACGAGGCATGAGCTACCAATGTTTATGTTTTTAATGTTTTTGTGAATGTTTTAATGTTTTTAATGCTTTTACATGAATCCACCCCTTAAGTTAAATGATGATGTTATTATAAGATGTTACAAAATGTTTAAAGGTTTAATGACAAAGGTTTTCAAACATGGTGCACGGATTTGCTTACCGAGTTGACGGCTCACCCCTCGTCTCTAATATTTTGCAGATTGATTAGAGATGTGGCTTGGGTTCTTAGATGGAGAATTTTCTTAGTGGATCTTTGAAGTTGCTTTAAGTATTAAATTTGTCTAGACCTTTTTATATTGGATTAGAGACTTTTTATTTGAGACTTTATTTCAGATGATTTATGTAAGGATTCAGTTTAAGTATGAATAATGATTGTCTCTTGAGATTTATTAATAAGAATACATGATGTGAGGCTTCATTCCAAATTTACCCTTGTGTTTTCATAGGTAATTTTTGGGGTGTTACATACACAGAAGAAAAAAAGTTGGCTTCACTAAAGAAACCAGTGTCCTATTAATGGAAAAATATCATAAAAAAAATTATATTGTTCTTAAAGAGAAAAAATAGAATAGAATGGAAATTGGTTGTGTACATGTGCTAGGTAGTGATAATCAAAGTTATATGAGTAACCACTAGCAGGTCCATGATGTATTTAAATACTTTTGGTGTGAATCCCAAATTATTAAAGTGAAAAGAATATCACTTTCATGTTAATAATGAAATTTGAGCCAATAATTAACCATAATTAGATAAGATTATGGTTAAATTTCAAATTTTTTTTGAATCAATAGTACAGTTCTTATTGTGTATGACACCCCATCTTTCAATCAATTATTTTTAATGATGGCTAATTACGTGTACACAAGAATTGATTAGCGAGAAATATATATCTTGTACAATCATAAATTGCTAAATGGTAAATGCGTTTATATTTTGCGGATCGTTACTTGATATAAACAGTGTGGCATTATTATATGTACAAAGTGAAAGCACATTTGGGATTATTACAATTAGAGGAAAATGGATGATGCATCATTAGAATACAATGAAATGAATAATCACTTTATCCATCCATAAATTAAGTTCATAAATCACGCGGATCCAAAGATTCAGTTTTTTCTCTTTAATAATTTCTAACATATTTAAAACTTTATATGTGGCACTTCAATGGATATGACATTTCATGTTACCAATTCAATTATTATACATGATGATCCATTTTATGTATATGGGGCTGGTGAAAATGTTAAGCGGTAGCATCATTTACCATATTATATAATCATGGTCTGTACACGTTGTCACATTATTATGTACAAATATATTGAAGATTGAAAGTAAGCTAATGTATGTGAATTATGACATCTGTGGAAGCACTATTGAGACGATTATTGCTTAATTTCATCCGCATGAAATGAATTATCACCTGGGAAAAAAAAAGAAAAATACTTCATCCATCCAAATATAATTTGCACTCGATTAAAAGTGGGAAAATAATTCTAAAGTTGGAAAATTATGTTCAATTATTATATTTGATGATTCATCTCATAACATGTGAGGCTATGTATAAACGTTGTGACATGACTAGAGAGTTGAAAATTATTTCACTATGAAAGGAATTGAGTGAAAATGTGTGAAGGAATTATTGATTTTAGTGTCAAAAACTATTGGAATGAGTACGCTTAAATTAAAATTTCCACTACATATATAAATGGATTGTCAATATTTATTAACTAATTCTACTTTGTGTAGTGGTAAAATCATGGCCTAGTAATCATGAAGAAGGGGCATGACACCAGGAATTACAAAATATATTTTATCTTAAATTGGCTAATAATGAATTTTTATGTGAAATTTAATGTTAAAAATGATATCAATTGACTATATTTGTCTTCTTCTTCTAAAATCTAAATGATGAAAATACTTTTATGTGCGATTCTTAAGGGAAGAAAAAGAGGGAAGTGTCTTAAAAATATTTATTTTATATTTTATTATTTTGCTTATCAGCAACTTAATCTACTGTGCATCTTGGGATTCAAATATCAGATTTCTTATTTTTAACACAAAACGCTTTATCAACTTAACTAATTGGCACCGAAAAATAAAACACTATCAATCAACTACTTGACACCCAAAAAAGAAAAAATTATTTTCATTGAGCCTATAACTCATTGGTAAATTGTTGTTTGAACTCGAGCTACTACCCTCACCACAATGAAGGTAAGAATTCACCAATGCACTATAAGCCCAATAGCATCTTAGAAATATTTATAATTCTTAACAATTAACACAATTTTCCTAGGGAGTGAATAATAATACCACCAAGTTTCGTGATGAGATCAAGATCTTTCTTGATTTTGTCGTACAAATAACAACAGGATTTTTGTAAATACTATATAATAGGTTGTAAGTGTATAAAATATAGCATCCACTGTCAACAATTCCCCAAGAAATAAAATACCAAAACGGTGATGATTACACAAAGTTATGTCTTTGTTCATGGCAACAACGGCGAAAGTTCTTTTTTTTTTAAAATATTTTAAAGCCAAGCGTGTCCGTAATAAGTTGATTTTCTTTAGATGTGTAGTGGGGATAATTTGAATTGAATTTGGGCCAAAATATAACTTAGATATGATGTTAATCACATAATCATATGGTTTTATATTCAATTTGTATGTATTGTTCTTCAATTTGACCAAGATTCCATCTTGGTTATTCAATTCAATCATACTCATCAAAATGTATAAAACCGTATAGTTTAATAAATTTTAAAAATATTATCCTTGAGAACACACTAGTAGATATGTATGGGCCACTGAGCCTATATTATGTTTAAATATTTACAAATCGTCCCACCTATGTTTAAAATCAATAAAATGGATAAAATAACAAGGAAAATGATAAGGAGTTTCCGGTTCCGAGGGCTGATAAAGGGGCAACAAAAATTTATATTCGACTAAATTTAGGTGCTGTTTGTTTTTTATTTTGAAGTTTGAATTTAATTTTTTTTTGATATTTTATCATTCTAGACTGTTTGTTTTCTTAGCTTATTACTCGTTGTCAGACGATTTTATTTGAATAGAAAAAAATAAAAAAATTCATATTTATCTGAAGTCTGAAACTTTAAATAAAAAACTTTTAATCTTAAATCTCAAAAATACCCTTAACAATTTATATATTTCCTATACTATGTGTAAACTAATATTTTTGTATTATCCTTAAATTTTTTTAATTGTGTTAAATTTTTTTCTCATAATAACATTAACTAAACCAAAATATTAAATAATTGGATTAATTTTGTGACGAATTAAAACTAAAATTATAGTATTGACTTTATAATGAATGTTGATGTTATAATTATATTTTTTATTATAAAATAAAATTAAAAATAATGATACTGTTATTTTTTTAATGTTATCAGAACTAAACAACTTGTTAAATTTTCAAAATTATGAAGAACAAATATATATACACCACTTTAAACGATATTTATATTAAATCACTAATTTTTAAATTTTTCTATTCAGATGTTGAAAAAAAAAAGCAGATATGTCATTTCAATATTTTTATTGAAATCTATTCAAACTTTAATTAAATTCAAACATATCTAAATTTCAAATATACGAACAAACGTAAAGTGTTAATTGAACAACTCCGGTTCACAAATCATTGCTCAAAAAATCATCAAATGATTCATTGTTCTTAAGAATTCACCATTGACAGCTTGCATACAAGTTTCATCTAAACTTTTTTTTTTTTTTTTTAACATGACCTGAATGCTAACTCTGTACGTCTCCTTTCGCTTGATGCTTTGAATGCACACTATATATTACTTCAGTTAACAATAAGTAAATTATGATTAGAACATGACTAACGGTTGCAAAATTATACGAATGGATCCTTCTCCCAGAATATCCCACCCCTGCTTCAGAACTGCACAAAAGATTCAGTAAGAATAGCGTCAATTCTTTCTACAGCAGGGTTTCACTCGGCAACACTTGTTTCCCTCAACTGAAAAATGGATTATCTGTTCCTTAATATGCTTCCATGCCGGACCAGCTCCTGATCTAGATGACCATGCAGAATACAATGTTTTGACAGCTTGTGTTGAGAAACCATTGTTGCTAAGATCTAATAGTTGCAACGGCTTTGCCATGCCAATGGCAGATGAAAGCTCTCGGATGAATTGGCATTCAAAAGATGAGTTCTTTTGACATGAGCTTGTGCAACTATTGTCAAACCCTGATGCAGCATTTTCTACCTTGATTTTGTCATCTTCGCTATCAGCGACTTCAAGATCATTGCAGTCAGTGTTCATGGAACATAAACCCTGTTGATCAGTGTCAACTTCTTTGGATACACAGTCAAATGTTTTGAGCGCGGGCTGTAAATTTTCTGAATTCACACTTGATAAGTTCTGCTGTAAAGTTAACTCTTTACTGGCATTATCAGCAAGATTGAGTTCCTCCAGAGTGTCATTCTCTGCTTGATAACAAAACCAACGTCAAAATGATTAGCTTGAAAGGAGCAATAACAAAATTGTATTGTGCTGTGTGTCTCAAACCTGATAATGCTTTGATTAGTTGAAGAACTCCAGCAAGCCCCAGCTGACACTTGCTTAGTACCAAAACTTTTAAACAACATTGAGGATTCATAAGCAGTGACACTAATGCATTTGCCCCCTGGCATTCATAATTCCAGTCACATCCCTTAGATATGAATAAAGAAATCAGCAATAACCAACGTATCATAAACTAATGTAGAACAAACCTCTTTCATAATAGGATTTCCTCCTAGGTTCAGTTCAAGAATGCCATACACTAGACTAACACTGGCAGTAAATTTGTGAATGCTAGTAGATTCTAATCCACAATATGACAGGTCAAGTTTCACAGATTCTTGAGCTCTGCTGAATAGTGACTCAACTAATTGTAATGACCCATCCTGCATATAATGTCAATACCACGTCACGCAAAGGGAATGAAAATTCCTTAAGAGTGTATTTTAAGTTCTAGAGGAAATAGAAGTAAAATGACTAAAGGTTCACTCACATTTCCTAAATTAGTGCACCCAAGCATTAGATGTGTTAAACATGAGGTCTTAGCAAGTTGGCAAAGGCGATCCACGACAGGCTTGCTCAGCTTTAAACCATTGAGATTCAGCTCTGAAAAGCTGCATAGAATTAAATACAAATTTAGATTAGGTAGTTCACAGGAGTCCTTCATTCACAAAGATTGTAAGAATAAGGAATTCTCATCTTTATTCTAACCTTTTCAAAGTTTCAAGCTTGACCAATAAATTAGTGATAGCATTCCCAGTCACTGGGCTGTTGTATCCTGTCATGGTGAGATTTATTACTTTCCAAGCAACAAATAAGTACTTGGAAGATTGTAATTGACCAATTTGTTAAATGTACCTATGCAAAGTTGGGCTAGTGTAGATTCAGCACCCAGAGCATCAGCAACCTTTTGGATCGTTCTAGATGTGATTGAACAGTTTTCTATATTTAAGCTGTAAAGGACTGCAAAATGAAGAGCACTTATTATTATTAGTACAGGGAGACAAATAGTGAAGCAAATGCGAGAAATGTTGGGTTGATATTCGAAATTCTCAACCCAGAAAAAACTGTTTACTCAACTTCTTGTAAAACAGCATTGGACAAAAGAAGCAAAACAATAATGATAATCGTTAACAAAAGATACAATAACTGACATAGTGACATCCAACCTTGAAAATAAAATGAAATGTTTAAATCAACTGAAAACCAGTAAAAGTCATTTACCTTTGCAGTTTTTCAAGATTGTTGAGAGGTAAGAACCACATGCATCAGTGAGACGATTTCCAGAGAGATTAAGCACTCCCAGTCGGGTGAATAGCACAGGACATTCACAAATCTGATGAGTATAGAAGAAGCAGATTAAGAAGTCAAATGAGGGATTAATCACTTTGATTTTGATAATAATGAAAAATAATACATTCAAGTCTTAGAAAAGACATCTATCAAGGATTTATGGATTTTATGATATATAAATTGCATAAACTGCCTCTGCCTAGTACATATTCCAATTACTTAGAAATTCTTTACATCATATGTTCATCCAGGCTTGTATTTAGAAGAAAGTACAACCCTACTTCTTGCCAAGCAGTTCAATAGAAACCAAGCTATGTCACTTTCTAGGCATTACAAAACTATAGTGCAATTCAATAGAAACCAAGCTACGCCACTTTTAAGGCATTACAAACTAATTACTATAGTTGGGCCGGGGCCTTAGCTATTACATAAAACTTTAAGGATAAATGGTGACTTCAACGGTATCATATTCAGTGTGACGAAGTAGTCTTGTGTTGAAATCGGTGCATTATAGAGATTAAACTATTATAAAATGCGCTTATTTTTGTTGTATTTGTGGCTGTGTTTGATCCTTCTACCATACACGTGATTCGGCATGTTAGAGCATAAATACAACTTTAGTGTGCTTTTATTAGTTTAAGCATTTAAATAAGTAAATATCTGGCATTGTGTTTGTATCTATTATGCTTGTGCTTGCAGTTACATTAATCCACAAGCCTTGTGTGTGAAAGCATGTGTTAAAAGTCAAGAAACTCTCTAATAGTTTGAGTTTTTAGACCAAACGACAACTTAAACAGAAGTGCAATTCAAGTCGAAAAAAGGTTATTCTCTAAAACAAATAATTATTGTCTTGCCCAGCATACAGAAGATTGATGAAGGAAGAATGAAATGGAAGAATTCAGTAAAAGGAGGTTGAATGCTTCATAATAATCATGACAATACAAGGATGACTAAGAAATTGTGAAGCTTTGGATATGCAAAAGTGAAAATGGTTTTTGCAACTTGAGTTTACAAACCTGAAACAAAGTAGTTGGACCAAATCGATTGCAATGCAAATCCAAAGTTAAGTCAACATAGTTTTGGCATGAAGATATGAAAAATTGTTGAAGTTTCTCCATAGTTCCGTTTCCTACAGACAGCAAACCATCAGACAGCTAATGTCAGCTAAAAAGACTGCAGCACAGTATCATCATTTGAAATATAACAATTGATGCCAACTGAAGTTGAATATTTCGGTTAAAGTATGTTAAAGAATTGGCAAGTACAGAATACACAGAACATAGAAAACTGAGAAAGAAATAAATAAATAATGAACTAATTAACACTGTCACCTAACAAATTGTGAGAAAGGTCTAGCACGGCAACTGTTTTGTGTGTATGAAGGGCATTCAACAAAGGAGTTACTGAGATATCTTGCAATTCACATTCAGAGACGACGACTTCATCCTCTACCTGTTTTAAAAATGATGAACAATTTGAACATCTTAGTGTGAAAATGCAATAACATAAGACAACAAGATGATATAATTTTTAATAAACTATACCTATTAAACCACATCTTACCTCTGAAATGCATAATTTTTTAAGCAACTTCATATTTGGTGCCTCAGATAACTCCTTGCAGCACTCAATATACAGCTTCATCAAGCGCTTTTGGACCCATCCTGAAAGTTGACATCAAAATGGAATTTATAACCTCTTGAATAAAGAAACTGGAAACTGAGATGTACCAAACACGTCCTAACCAGAGGCTAAACTATAGAGATCTGGTTAGGTTGCTGTCTTAGGACCAGTTCTTATCCATGTTCATGTCTCCCTAAACCAAAACAATATGAATTTCCTAATTAAGCTAAGTAGGAGAAAAAAGAAAAAAAAGAAAAAAAAAGAAAAAGAAAAAGAGCATGCCCGTTAGGCCCTGCTTGACCAAAAAGTGGCATGACATAAAAAATTGTAATCTTTTTAACTTCTAGATATTGCCTGTTTAATGATTATAGCGTAATGAGGTAGTTTTGTATGTGGGAACCATTGTTTTTAGTTGGTATACGATAAGACTAAAGCCTTATCTCTGTTAAGTATAGATTTTCCATTCAGATGTCTTGTAGTAATATTAATGCTATAGGATCAAGAGAATCCAAAGTGCACATTTGAAATTTTCTGATTCAGTTTTGATTAAGATTTCTCACATTGGTATTCTCTGAAACCAGACCACATTCAGTTATGAGATAACAGTGCCAAATCTAAGACAAATCATTAAACTATTTTTCCCATGATACTGCACCAATCCACAACATTTAGTTAATCACAACAGTGGTTGACTGAAAACTTAAATTTAAAAGGTGGAGAAAAAAAGAATAGGTTATTATATAATAGATTCACTCAGTAGAAAAGAATTCATAATAAATACCATCAATAGAAACTTCAATTATATCTTTTCCCAGCTGATCCTTGAAAGTGTCAAAGGATTCTAGAGACCTTCCACCATATTTCATATGCTGAATTATGGGCAACAGACCTAGTGAGACAAAATTTGCAGAATATTAGAATTTTAGTTGACTCTGATGACAACTAACCCTTGAAACAAGAACAAAAGCGAGAATAGAAGAATATGCAAGCATAATAAAGCATAAAAAACCCACTAACTTTCCTTTCTTTCAACAGGATCCACATCACATGAAACACAAAGAACAGACAAAATGCTCTTGCGCAAAGCAAAAGCTCATGTTTCCATTGTACATAAATTGCATGTCCAGCAAATGTAGAAAACTCCTAATGTATTCAAAACCTAGTTGAAGTGTGATAATGGAAATTACATGTGACCTATTGTTGGAAACAAGGCAGTCAATTGTTTAGCCATCCCTGCCAGGACATCTGAAAAAGATTTCTTTGCTTATCACTTTGGGATACCATGCGTGTTGAACAATTATTAGAATTGAACAATTATTAGAACACAGCACAGCAGATCAGATAGATAAGTCCATCATGCAATATTTTTTGAGTCAATCTCTAAACTGAGGCATTGTTGAGAAGTTGAGAAGCACAAACTCAGAATTGCCTGGAAGTTCCTACCTTTTGATATCCTCTCTTTAGGAAGCTGCAGGTAATATAAGCAAGCCAGTTCAACCTTCAAAGACTCAATATCCAACTTATCATCACAAATGCATGAACGTACTTCTAAATGTATGAGGTCATCGTCAATTCTGAATGTTACACATTGCTGCAATTGGTGCAACAAATCAAACGTTAGTGGAACATAACAACAATAATAGTCACGAGAATTCTTTCAAGAGTAGATACAGGGTGCACACAATTCTTGTTGACTTTTCCTATGACATATTATTACATGAGCATGCATTTTGGCCAACAACACATGAAAGTAGTATAATAACTGCTTAAAGACAGCAGCATCAAAATCAAGCACAAACAAATCAGAGCCACTGATCTGATACTGCACCAATGATCATGATGCAATTTTGGACTTTTTTTCCCCTTAAACTGAGGGATCAGCCAAGGCATCTGAGAAATAAGAAAATTGTATACATTTAATGCTAGATGAAAAGGGAAAATTGAACCATGCGAAACATATTTCCTGATCTTCATGCAATCATAACATTTTCCATAACAATCATGAAAAACAATACCATAGCACAAACATATGCAAGTATCATGATACTTTTGTAGGTGATGAATAATAACACTCACATCACCATTGACATCGGATGCAGTAAAGACTTTCCCAGTGCATCTAATAGCATTCCCATATTGATTGGTTGGATTAGAAGATGTGAATTTGTGTGAACATGTGCTTTCTTCGACATTAATTGGATTTTCAGAACTGTTGGCACATTTGAAATCTGCAGCTGGGACATCCTGCCAGACCAAAAGAATAAACCACCAAGGAACAAACTTCACAATGAAAAAACATAGTTCAAGGAATGATCCAATTCCTCCCCAACCTGAAATTTATGGGCTGGGCTAGCTGAACCACTTTTACTATTAACTGCAATCAGGCAAAGAAAACACCTCTCACAACTAAGTTGTAGTAGCAACGAAAATATAAGATCAAACAGTAAATCATTAACAAGACCTACTTGCATCAAAAGTAGCAACACCTTCAACAGAACATTTGTGAAGCCTACCTTTCAAGCCCTCTTCATTATCAATATCACCTTCATCGTCTGAAAGGACTACACGAATTCGTTTACGACCACCACCTGTCTGCTGACTATTTGTTGATTTAGATAATGTTTTGGGGGATGGTTCTCTTGGCTCAATGGGAATATTCTGTTTTTCCACATAAGCTCTTTTCAATTTTGGCAATCTTTCACTGGATCGAAGAAATGAAATTAAAGGTTCATCATCTTCTACCTCTTCTAGACCAGCTAAAGTCTTTGATTGACCAGAATCAGATCTACTCATCTCAGCTGAGAAGCAAGCACTAGACCTAACATCTGGCAAATGATCACTCCCTTCTGTGTCTGTCTCTGAACAGCAATCCCTTGCCACACAATGTGCTTCAAGATCCTCACTTTTAGACTCCTTCAACTTGTCAATTTCATGCTGCAACCTCCTGCAGGGAAGCAGGTTTATTAAAGCAATAATAAATACTCTTTTTCAGGAATACTGTTCAAACATCAGAGAGTAATATATCTGTATATTACAGTCTTAAGTCAAAATTTTACAAAATATTACAATTAAGCTTCAGTTTTTATTTTCACAATTCCACTTCCTTAATCACAAATTTAGATGGCATAATTAACCTAAACAAATAAGAAGGTTCGCATTAATTGCATTTACCTGGCCTCTTCAATATTGTCAAACCTTATCATGTAACTGTAGTGCATATTCTCTAGTGCAGAAAGCTGAACAGAAGGAAGATTAGCTTCAACGGCAATCCTGTAATTCAAAATGACAAAACCAAGAAAATCTCACATAAACTGGAAACAACTACAAGGGTGCATTTGCATGCAAACCCAAGGAAAAATGGTATCATATCTGTAAATTATATGTATTGGCTCAATAGTAAAAAAAATAATAATATAAATTATCTTAGTTTTTCTCTACTTTATTTTCCTGGCTGAACACTTGCAATAACTTATACGCTAACAACTTTCTTCCAGAAAATGTATATCTTCTGGAGAAAATAAGTAGCATCAGCTCTACTAAATATGGCTATTAGATAGTAAGGCTATAACTCTCCGGAAAAATCAAGATGATGGCTATGACGATGCTGATGATGAAATTAGTCATCATTAAAATAAACAAAAAGAAAAAAAATGACTCCATTTACTGCAAAGAAAACAAAATGAATCTTTCCTATACTAAAGTGCTAGATTATTGAGTAAAAGTATCTCTACATCCACCAAAAAGCAGACAGAATCTGGTTACTTTTAGGAGCAGTACTGCAGTGCCATTTAAACAACTGTTCTAAAGCGTCGACTTCTTGAGAAAAGAAAAATGAGTAAATTTGTCAAGATGAAGTGAGCGCTTGGGTAGACATGTCATACAACCTCAATTTCTATTGAAAAACAGGCTGAATCTGGTTTCTTCACAATCAGTATAGAAGCCCAGTTTAAACAAACCGCACAACTAAGTGGTCAAATTAGCATCAAGCACAAAGCATAAAATTATGCAGCCAATACATGACATCAATTTGCACGGGTGTCATGATTGGATTTTGATACCATAAAATGCTAAAATATTTACACATTATATTTTGTTGTTAATGTATTACTTTATAAAATCTGCATGCTATAACTGTGGCTAGTATATAAATGTTATATTTATCATCAACTAACAGCCTTTTATTATATCCTAACAGCAGTTCACTAATGTATGCAATGTATTCTGAACCACATTAATTGCCTATCAGGCACATAAAAGAATAAAAAAGGATTTATTTATTACTATCCCAGATGCACCTAAGGCATCTAAGAGTGTCAAGATGTCATGAGGATACCCCCACATCAAAGAAATATGCAACTTATGAAGCCATTCCTAGTTCCAGATATTCTGAAATTTTCCAATTCATAAAGAAAATCATGTGATTACCTATAGCCCTCTTGAAATGCATCAAGTGCTCCTGCCCAATCACCATTACTGTCCAACACATTTCCCATATTAACTTTTGCCAGTGCTTGACCCTGAAACCGATAGCTTTTCATCTTAGGAATTTACCAACCAAGTACAGTGAATCCACAGATATAATAGAAAACATAAAATCATGTGTTCTTGCAAAACAACACAATCCTAAATCCTAGAACTCATTCTAAGCAAGTGCATAAATTTCAAGGTCATCTGAATGTACACAACATAAGAAGGATCCCTTTATGCTATTTCTATATGGACATCAACAAATATAAAACTTGCATTGAGTATCATCGTGCGATCACTGAACTTACCTCCAAATTGCCAATTGACTTGTACATTTCCCAACTCTTTGTGTACCATTTAATGGCTTTGTTGAATTTTCTAAGCTTTTGGTACGATTCTCCAATAACTAAAAATGAATCACTTAGCTTTCCCTTGTCACGAAGTTCACTTGCTATACTCTTCTTTCTTTTTGCATACTCACAATGCTAAACCCAAAAAAATTAACAAAATGAATAAAATGTTTTAAATACATAAGAATAAATCAAGTAATAACTGGTTAGAATCAATTCCTCCTTTGGGCCTCAGCAAGAGCCTCAAGAAAGGTATATCCCATTTTAATTGCATCATTACTATTCTGAGTTCCAAATTTTTGAGCATTAATCAAAAGCCAGATTACATGGAAACTGAGTGCAATATACACAAAACAAACTTCAAAAAGTTGATGTGTGCATACAAGAGGTTCAAATAAGCTTAAAAAAGAAAACTAAAATATGGTTATTGTCTGGTGAGGACACCATTGAGAATTTTCCATACCACTTAGTTATGAAGTTTCCAAGTTACTAAGTCATGTTCAAGATCATTATCAATCTTTTGAATTTTACAAGGCAGGAACTAACTAGCAAACACACAGACACCCTACCCATAGGCTGTAGTTCTGGCCCATTTGTCATATTTTGGATCAAGCCACTATGTTACACCAGGCCGAAGCAATCAATAAATTAATTTTATTAGTGAAACCTTTATAATGTCCATTAGTTCTTCTTCTAGCCTTCAGAATTCTACATAATCTGTCAACTTATATAATGATTTTTCCTTTTAGAAGAGGGGGAAAAAAGTTATCGGTTATAATTGCTTTAGAAACCTAGGATGTAGGGGATGAGCCACAATTTGATGCCTAAAACAGAATAAATCAGGATATCCAAATAAACAATGAAAGAGCCTTATTCTCTATTCCCTCAAAAGCCACTTCATACATAACTGCACCACCTATGATGCAAAGATACAAATTCAAGAGGAAAGAAGGCATTCAGCCATGCTGGTTTAATTCATTTAACTATGATACATAGCCCATCAACGGCAAAACATACCTTGAGCCATGCAAATATCATGCTTGATTTCTCAATGAGACGGTCAAGAGATGCATTCTGCTGCAGCAGATACTTCCGTTCCTGTGAGGTGCCTTTGGCAATGTTCATATTTCTAGTTAGTTTCTTAAGATTTTGCTCTTCTTTCTTCAATTCATCCATTACTTCAATAGCCTTCTTTACAGTTTCAATATTTTGATCAATTTGACTAGCTAAAGCATCTTCATCTTCCATGGATTGTGCCAATTTAAGTGCCTTCTGGTAGCATAGAATGGCCTCGTCATACTTCTGAACTCTATAATGCAGTTCGCCAAGATTGATATACCCTTTTGCCTCACCTTGACGGTGCTCAATTTTCTTACAAATTATGATATCCTGTTCAATGTGCTCCCGAGATTTATCCCACATTCTCAGCTCCATGTAAACATTTCCAAGGTTGTGGTGAAGCCTGCTGCGCCCATCATCATCCTCACTCACCTCTTCTTCATTGCAAATCTCTAATCCTCTAATAAGAAATTTCTTGGCTTCTTCCAGATTATCAAGCTCCATTTGAAGCATCCCAATGTTGTTATGTGCATCAATATATTCTTTGAGGAAAGAAGATCGACTAATTGCCGGATTCTCCTTCAGCGTCTGAGCAAGCTTCATAGCAGACTTGAAATACTTTTTGGCATTGCGAATTGAGTAGTGATCATCATCAGATCTCAAGAACATTTCATAGTATGTACGACCAAGCTGTGTGCAAGCTCTTTGCTGCTCAACAAGATCACTTGCATCCTTGGCTAGCTCTAGATGTTTTTTCTATAAACGAAAAATAATCACAAATAACATATACAAAATTCATTCACTTACAAGGTCTATATCGCACCAGAACTGTAACTGCTAATGATACAAAACGGGAGTGCAACACCAACAATTAAACTTTTATCAAATCAGAAAAATTATCAAGATACTTAACCTTTGTTGTTGTCTTTCAGTTATCATTATATCAAACAAACTACAACCACCATTTCTAATATGCTGGTGCTAAAAGAACATTCAAACAGCTAAATGTGCTTCGTTATCTATTTTTATTATCATTATTTTTCTTGGCAGTGTTTGGGTATGCATAAAAGTGAATTGTCGGATCACTTGCAGTACTCTTTCAAGAAGCACTTACATAAGTCACATTCTAAAACTCGTTTTGAATAAGCAGGCATTTGACAAGTGCTGTTACTTTCACAAACAGCTATTTAAAATACTTCCGTACAAGTTAATAATCATAGAGCCTGTAACTTAATACGTGCCTTACAACAAATGAGCACCTAATAAACATTAAATTAAACCCCAAGCAATTAAAATTATACAAATATCACAAAAAATTAAATGAAAAAGAAGGTAAGAGAGAAACCCAGATAGTAACTACCTGATAAACCAAGGCGTCTTTGAAGTGCTCGAGGCGTAAATAGACTTCACCGAGAGACTGACAAGTGGGCAACAAGTGCTTTTCCGGCAAGTACTTGACGGAAACGTCGTAATCGATACGGAACCACTTGAGAGCTTCCACGTACTCGCCTCTGTTCTTCAGAATGTCTCCGATCACATTCGCCCATCGCGCCTCCTCCTGTCTGTTCCCCTCCTCCTTGGCGCTGCGATACGCTCGCTTCGCCTCGCTCATTTGCATCTCATCTCGTCCCATCGCAATCGCAGAGTTTGATTCTGATTCTGATTCTGCTCCAGGGATACAATTTCTTTGTTTCGGGGAAAAGAAGGTTTTGATTTGTCTTTTTTTTAAAAAATTAATTTTAGTACCAAAAAAATTTCAATTCTCCCGCCAAATGAGTTACGAGCCCTAATTTTTTGTTCACGTAAGGCCCGGCCCAGTTGAGCAAGTTTTGTTTGATTATAGCAAATTGTTAAAATAATTGAGGAAACAACGAGAATAGCTTTATGAAGAAAAAAAAAATCCAGTTGTTGAGCTGGTGACATGAAAAGTAATGCCGAACTTCCCAACTAGTATCTTTCAATCGGATTAGAATTTAGTTCTAAGCTGTGTTTATTATTGAGCATTGAATCAATAGTTAGAATTATTTAAATTTTATTTTTTTATTTTTCTCATCCAAAAATTATTGATTCAGTAACCAGTAAAAACTCAACTCAATATTAAATCTTTATCCCATCAATCACACCCTCACCCAGATTGAAATGATATTCACCCACCGGCTTGACAACCATGCATAGATAATAATTCATTTTTTATATTATCATGAATGTAGCAATTACGAGGACTAGTTAATAATAAGTGACATGAAATATCATTCATTTTATTCGAGATACAAAATTTGTACCTATATTTTTAAGAGCCAGTTCAGATTGCAATTGGAAAATTTTGAGAAGTTAAAAAACTAATTTTGTTTTATATATAATTTTTGAAGTCTTTTTAATAAAATTTCCTCATGGTATAATTAACAGATTTTGAAAAAAAGAATAGGAACAGCTTTCAAAATCAAATTTTGCTTGAGAATTGATTTTATCTTTACAAGTAAATATAGTCATTATAGTTATAAGAGAGAGACAGAAAACTCAAGGCGTTCAATATTGTTTTCAATAGAAAACATAATTTAGAATGGTATTTAGAATAAAAAATCTGAAATGTCTATCATTGTTTTTTGCAGTAATCATTTTCGTTTATAATGAAGAGAATGAGAAAAAATAACTTTTTTCAATTGTATTATATATATATATATATATGAAGATCCTTTTGAAAAATGACTTTTGTAATATTACTACAGTTTTTGTCTTATAACTTTTAAGAAAATATCCTCTTTTCAACTATTAATTCTACCAAAAACATTCTCTCTATTTCCATTTTTATAAATTAAATAAATTTTAAGAGTACAAAACATCGGGTTTATTTTTATAAACAAGTTCATAAAGTGTTGGAAGACAATTAATAATTAACTAGAGCTTGGGGAAGTCTATACATTTTCTGATCATATATATATATATATATGTTTGTGATTTCGTGATATTGATGAATTCGCTTAAAATCATAAGCGATGATTCAAATTTTAATCTTCGGCAGAAGTGTGATTCTTTACTGGTCATCAATTTGTTGAGGAGTCCGCCTTTGGCCCTCCTCAGGCGTTGAAGTTAATTTCATAAGAATAAAGAAAAAAAAAATGCATCGACATACTCTTATAAAACAAAAATTTCATCTTTCATGGCAATTACGTTAACAGTTGAACTGTTTTAAGTTTGGTTTGTGAACTACATTTTCATTGTTCCCAAGCATTATTTATCTAACTCTATTGTTGATTGTTTAGCTAACTTGAGTTTCGATAAATAATTTTATTTAGTAAGATGAGCCACTACTTACTTTTATTGGGGAGCATTTACTTGAAAATTTTTGAAATATTTTAAAATATCAATTTAAAAATTCGATTGGGTCAGCTGTGCTGTGATGCTTTATTCTAAGAAATATTCTCTCAGAATAAAGCATGGGATCTTAAACTGCATTATATAAGAGACAAATGCCTCTAAACGATTTCTAAATAACTCGAATTTATGATTCTTTTCTTAATAAATTTTTATTCTCATTCATAAAGTACACATTGGACTTCTAACATCTTAATCATAACAAAATAGTTATATGTAAAACACTTCATCACAAGAACACAGGTTGCAGCCAACTCTTAAGATCTCCACCGATTAATTCTTCATTTGTTTTATGAACATATAGTTCACACAAAAACACTCAAGCAACATCTCTCTATAACACGTAACATTAAAAGAAATTACACCAATAAAGGAGAAAGAAAACCCAATACTTCAAAATCATCAAGATCAAAATGAACCATACCCATCTTCAAAATCTTAAAAGAGTAAACCACACCCATCTTCAAAATCTTCAAGATCATCAAATGAATTGTACCCACTTAAATAACCATCATGATCATCAAATGAAAAGCACCCACCTTCAAAATCGTCTTGACCATCGGATGAATTCTGCCCACCTTCAGAATCATCGTGACCATCTAAAGAACTGTACCAACCTTCAAACTCACTAAACGAATCATACTCATCTTTTAAAGCATCAAAATAAGGTGAGGTATATCCATCATCAGAACCGTAATAAAATAAACGATGTCCATCATCAGAATTGTCATAAAATGAACCACATCCATCTTCCGAATCATCAAGATCATATGTTCCATATACATAATCAAATATTGTAGTTAGATCCATCTTTCTATCGCTTGCCTTGATCTTCGAGGTGTAGCGTTTCACACATTTACTTATATACGAGTATATATGTCAGCCGTTGTTAATTAATTTTCTAGAAGATCTAAGTACTTAATTAATAGTTTTCTTTTCGGGTATCTCAAACGTTTTTCAAAGATTTTTATTATTGAAGGCATTATCTACAAGATAAGACTACAACTAAAATTTTCATTTCTTGATTAATGTAATTACATTCATTTCCAAACTGCTTTAAGTTCCAGTGTTCAAAGGACCGAATTTTGGAGGCTTAGGGTATTTTAATTTAAATTTTTATCAAAAAATTTCAACACAATCTTGAGTTATTAATTTCAAGAAATCTGAATAAACATAATTACTAAATGTTAATTTAATTTTCAATATTTATCATTAAATTATTAAAATTAATAACTCAAAATTATGGTAAGATTTTAAATAAAAAATTTAATTTGAAATCTGTAACGTAATTATAAAATTATTTCATAAAAATTTTAAGCTTTGACCAACAAATAATGGAATTACAATTTCTTTTTTTTTTTGGGAGTTGGGGGGGTGGGTGAGGAAAAAGACCATTTGATTGGCTATGTGACTGCTGGTAGATAATTCAGTCTAGAAATGAGGGCAAAGTTTAATGAAGTAGGGCGGCTAGACTTAATTTTCCGTTACTTCAATAGACCCCCTCTTGTTGACCAAAATGATGTTGAGTTTTTGTTTTTATTTTTATTTTTAATTTTCATTAGTTTATTATTTGTTTCCAACCATGCAGTGTCCGATCCTCTTGCTTTTTTCTTGTTCTTGTTCAATAATCTTAATTCAATTCAATGCCGTGAACATAAAATATCGCAGCACGTAAAATTGTACTTGAGCCTTGGGTGAAGTAGGACATTAATTTTTGAGGTCATACGAAAATACGAAAATAAGAAAATGAAAATGGTGATCAGAATCAGCATTTACTTTAAGAAAATCAAATTCTTTTCAGAACTTGAAATTGAATAGCTTAGTTTGGCTCTAACATAAAATTGCGATTGAAATTGAATCGACTTTAGCCTACTGATCATTTTACGTTCCTTCATTGACAACGAAGCATTGAAAGTTCTATGATACTATAATTAAAATTGCGGCACCAATGTCGTGATAAATATAAATTTTGTAAATTATACTTAACATTGTAAATAAAATAAATATTTATAAAAATAACATAAAACTTGTAAATTAATATTAAACTTTAATTTAAAAATAATTTATTTATTTAAGAAAAAAATTACTCATCAATTGAAAGTAAAAAAATTTGTATTGAAAACAATTAGAATAAATTATATTAAATTAGCTTAACCATAAATTCTATATTCTTGCTAGCACATTTATAAATTTTTATTTTTCATTTTCTATCATAGTATTTGTTTACTATACAAGTTAATTAAGCAAAATTATTTTTCTTGATATAGATCAGGCCTAAACAAAATAAAAAGATATTCTTTTATTACTAAGCATATACAAAATATCAAAAAAGAGGATCTAATTTTTAGCTTTATACATATTTCTTGTAGTTTTAAATTTTACTTTTCACTTATACTAAAAGGTTTAAAAGGAGGATAAAATTATTTTGCAACGATGGCACTGTACCACAACAATAGTCCTTCTTGTTTTTTAAAAATAATAAAAATTACAAGTTTTGAAATTTTAACATATAAGCCCTAATTTAAAAATTATTTATTATTTTCTCTCTCTTATTTTCCATGGTTTAATATTAATCCTGGTTAATTTTTTTTCTCCTCCATGCTTTTTTTTTAATTTGGTTTCTTCTTCTCTTTCTTTGTTTTTTTTTTAATAGAATTTTGCATATAATTTTTATATTTTTGAATTTTCAAAGACAATAAGAGGATTTATTAAAAAAGAAAAGAAAATCAAAATCAATCAATTGGATTTGATCTAATATTGGCTATGTTTGGTCTCTTGTTTTTAAGTTGATTTTATTATAGTTATTGGGTGGTCTTCTCTCAAAGATAATAAGCTTATTTGGCTAATTTTTAATACAATCAATTGATTTTTGATCAAATTTTGCCAACTGAATTTGAGTTGTCCTAGTATTTTAAAAATCTCATGACACTTGTCCTTTAGTGTTAGTATATGATTAGGATATAATTATCTTTATTTTTTAATTCATTAACTACCAATTACTTAGTGAATTATTTCTTGGCAAACATTAGATCATGAAAGAATCCTGATTTAACTATCTTTAATCACAAAGTTTCAATCATTAACATTAGAAAGAAAATCTTGTTAAAAATTTATTAGGATTTAATTACATTTATTTAAATTTGATTGAATACGTGCAAACACTAAAATAACCTACCCATCTCAACTTGTATTATTATAATTATTATTAAAAGCTTAAACCATAAATTTTTTACCTAATATGAAAGAAGTTTAACTAAACACTGAGTAACTTTTTTAAGTTTTGGCTAATCAAACAAACTTTACTTTATTTATTTCTATCCCTTTTACCCAAAAAAAAAAAAAAATTCTTTTTTCAATTTTCATTTTGGTTCATAAAAATTAAATCGACAAAGCTATTAGAAATCTTTACATGAATTTTATCTTTATTAAAATGTCCTCTTTTCAAATATTATTTCTACCAAAAACATTCTCTCTATTTCCAATTTTATAAATTAAAAAATTTTAAGAATACAAAACATCAGGTTTATTTTTATAAACAAGTTCATATAGTTTTGGAAGACAATTAATAACTAACTAGAGTTTGGGGAAGTCTATACATTTTCTGATCATATATGTTTGTGATTCATGATGTTGATGAATTCGCTTAAAATCATAAGTGATGATTTAAATTTGTCTTTGGCAGGAGTGTGATTCTTTACTGGTCATCAATTTGTTGAGGAGTCCACCTTTGGCTCTGCGTTGAAGTTAATTTCATAAGAACCAAAAAAAGAAAAAAAAAATTGCATCCACATACTTTTATAAGACAAATTTTTCATCTTTCATGGCAATTACGTTAACAGTTGAACTGTTTTAAGTTTGATTGATGAACGGTATTTTCATTGTACCCGAGGATATTTATCAGGAGGGTAACTCTATTGTTGATTGTTTAGCTAACTTGAGTTTCGAAAAATAATTTTATCTAGTAGGATGAGCCACTATTTGTTCTTATTAGGGAGCATTTACTTGAAAATTCTTGAGATATTCTAAAATATCGGTTTAAGTAACCCGAACTTATGATTCTTTTCTTAACAAATTTTTATTCTCATTCATAAGAGAAATTTTAGAATACATCTGAGGTATCATGTCAGCCATACAACAAGTAAATAATATCATGACATGTATGCATTTATTTTAAAAAATCATCATGCAAGTGATGGTTATATTAAATTCAACTACACATGTCTTCATACATCAATTGGTTGTAATACATCTGAAGTATTCTAGAATTTTTCCATTTATAAAATACATATTGGACTTCTAACATCTTAATTATAACAAAATAGTTATACAATCTCTAAACCAACATAAATTATATGTAAAACACTTCATCACAAGAACACTGGCGGCAGCCAACTCTTAAAATCTCCACCGGCCAATTTTTCCTTTGTTTTCCGTACAACCTATAGTTCACACAAAAACACTCAAACTAAATCTTTCTATGACACTTGACATATAAAGATATTACACCAATTGAGGAGAAGGAAAACAAATCATCAAGATCAAAATAGACCATACCCATCTTCAAAATCATGAGAGAATAAACCACACCCTTCTTCAAAATCTTCAAGATGATCAAATGAATTGTACCAACTTAAATAACCATCATGATCATCAAATGAAAAGCACCCACTTTCAAAATCATCGCCATCATCCGATGGATTGTCTCCACCTTCAGAATCATCGTGATCATATGCATTAATTTAACCTCTTTCAAAATCATCGTGACCATTTAATAAACCATACCCACCTTCAAAATCACTAAACGAATCATACTCATCTTTTAAATCATCAAATAAGGTGAGGTATATCCATCTTCAGAATCGTAATAAAACAAACCATATCCATCATCAGAATTGTCATAAAATGACCACATCCATCTTCCGAATCATCAAGATCAGATGTGCTATAAACAGAATCAAATATTCTAGTTAGATCCATCTTTCTATAGCTAGCCTTGATCTTCAAGGTGTAGCATTTCACGCGTTTACTTACATACGGGTACATATGTCAGCAGCTATTTATTAATTTTCTAGAAGATCTAAATACTTAATTAATAGTTTTCTTTTCGGGTATCTTAACCGTTTTTCAATGATTATTATTTCTTCTCCTCTTCGGACTCACAATTCCAAGGACGACTTCAGAACGTAAAGACCTAGACAAAGGAGAAAACGCCGTTAATTTTGTTTTTGGTATGTCTCAAGCACATTAAACCATTAAGTCCCAAAAAAGAAGGAAGGAAGGGAAGGGGGCGCGAGGGAGTCAGCAAGTGATAGGTCCCAGACACTAGGTATAGTTATCAAGTAGAATTGCTTTGTTCTTCTTAGGGTGAGAACTACCACAGTTGTAAATTTGGATAAATCTTCTGCTCACTTTTATTAACTGAAGAGGCTTATTAATAGCTTACAAAACGAAACTAATTTCTAAGCTTTGTAGCGGTGCTGATAGGCTAAGCAAAGCTTACAAAATCACGTTATTACTATCAACTAAACAACTTAACTTTTATTTCGAACTAAAGATCAATTCAAAGGAAGCAACTCGTGTGTGAAATCCTCTCCGAATCAGCGACGGTATTGAAGAGGTCAGCTCCATAATCATCAGCAATTCAATAATTCCACAAGTCAAAAATTCATGCATGGGTTGCACGGCGTTGGTTGGCCGTTAAATTGTGTTGACGAGTCCTATTAAAAACGACAAAGAATGTAGGGATGTGTCGTAGCGATAAAAATGCTTGTTATTTTCATGGCGTGCTCAAAATGCAAAGTGCACGTATATTTTCGTATTTTGTTTTTTGAACTAATTATTCTGGCAATTGACTTATCATCTTAGAAAACTTTTATAACTTATGATCAAACAATCAAACTTGGAATATTTTATTATACTAACGTAGTAAATAGATTTAAATTTAGATTATTTTAAACATTATGTAAAATAATAATTTTAATACTATTAGCACGTGAGATATTTTGTTAATAGTAAAATTTATTTAATCCAAAGATTTATATAAAATATTTATAATAAATACAAATATATTATTAAAATAGATATAATAATTTATGTATTTTAAATTATTTTAAAATTTAAAAAATATTTTTATATTATTAGCCTACTGCACAGATTTTATTATTTCTATTATATTCTTATTTATTAAAAAATTTAAAATTAAATTTTTAGTTAATATTTTCAAAATGTATTATGGTTAAAAAAAATAAAGTCTTAGTGTCTTTTCAAAAAATTAAAAATCTATATAAATATTTCCTTAAATCTAGGGGTGTAACTATCCTTTTATATATATATTTATACACACACACTATACAAATGAGATAATGTTTAATTAGTTATTGGATATTGATCCAGGTTCAATGATTCTTTGGGTTCAAAATGCATGCATTGAGGAGATTTATTTTCCACGTTGAAATTTCCAGAAACACACAATAAGGACAAGCCGATGGTAGCTTCTCGGTGGGATGCACTTATTTTTTATATTAAATCAATAGATTTTACATTAGTGGGTTACATAAATCTCAAATCTTATTTATATTGATTGGCCATCCTACGTGATCATTCTGACATGGTACGTTCCACTCACATTATTATTTCTTGTTTATTGGAGGTTGAGGGCCACCATAAACACGTAAAAATAATTGAACTGATTGTTACCTACAAAAGTCAGTAACTTAAGATCTACCTTTTAGTTTTCATGGAAAGTTTGAACGACTTGTTGTCCGTTAGCTTCAGTAACAAATGAATCATCGTTTCTATCTTCTCATTGTCGACTGATTCTGCTTTTATGAAGAATGATTCTCACCGCGTTATTAATTCCACATGAACCCTATTTAAACACCCAAAAAAAAAAAATGAAATTTATGTGAGATTCAATCGTGAGGTGAATATCATTTTCTTCTATTTTATATTTGTAGCGATAATGACGCGCTAATATGTGTTTAGGAAACAAAGTACACATTTTTTTTTCTATAATTTTTAATGATTATACCAGAAAATGATTTATTAATAAACAAGAACTTTTATGATTAATGATGAAACAATCAACTTTTTTTTTTTTAATTATTAGAAAAGATTCTACCAATACAAATATATTTTGGTGAGTTGAGATTGCTTTAAAATTATTGATTAGCTAATTTTCATCTTAGCCATAGGCTTCTCCTTATGTCATTATATTGATTGGTCATACTAGGTCGTCGTTTTGAGATGGTACGTTCCAATCACATTAATATTTCTTGTTTATTGGAGGTTGAGGACCACCATATACACACAACAATAATTGTAATTAATTGTCACCTACAAAACTTAGCAACTTGTGAGCCACCTATTAGTTTTCACAGAAAGTTTGAATGGCTTGCTGTCCGTTAGCTTTAGAAACAAATGAATCATCGTTTCTATCTTCTCATTTTCGACTAATTCTGCTTTTTTGAAGAATGTGTAACACCCCAATTCTACTAACAAGGTGCTAAGGTGAAATTGCAGTAAAACTGTATTTCATCAATTTCATTTCTAAACTACTAAAATAATATCCAATAATAAATCCAACATAATCAAGCCTAGTCATAAGGACTAAACCATGAAAGCTAGTCTAAACTTGACCATCCTATAGAAGCTGATTTTTACCAAGTTAATCATATGTCGGAAAATTGCAAAATCAGAGAAGCGAAACCATAAACATGTGTAGCATTTCACTTTAAAATTTTAAAAAATGAATGAAGGTCAGAAACATAGTGGAAAAAGAATTTTATATGCACATATCCACACGGTCCAGCGGTGATAAAAACAGAGGTTGCTGAATTAGAAAATTTGTAAAATAAATTAGATCACTTGATTTTACAATAATAGAAACATAAAGAAATAATATATCAAATTTCTAGAACTTTTAAAGATGTAAAACTATTTTAAACGAATTTATAGTAAGAGGCCAGCAAATGTGTCCAGAAACTTTCAGATTTGTATTTTGCACTTCAAAAATTCATAACTTAATGCTCACTCAATGTAAATTAGTCAAATGAACTTTTAATCATAGAGAATTCATAAAATCATATGAATATAATTTTTATAGGCCACTCTAAGGTCTTTTAGCAGCCTAAATAATTTTATTATCAACCATCGTAATTCTGGAAAGCAGTTTCCAGAACTGCAGCAGCCCAACCTAACAATTTTTAATAATTTTTACAGTCGGCCAAAAATTATGAAATTAAACATGCAGTAAATAGACATAATGAATATTAAACATAAAAATCAACATAATTTTCAGAGATCATTTGAGTAGATAGAAAAATCGGCAAAGTCAGACATGCTATTGAAATTCAAAATTTTCCAACACCACTGTTCCAACTTCGAAAATTCACAACAAATTGATTACTTAGAATCTCTTTGCAAAAATATATCATTTAAAACCTTAAGATGTCTAGTTTAATTCTAAAATTTTTTGTGCAGAAACTGAATCAGAAATGAAGGGAAAAAAGTAAATAAGTCATAGCTCTCATGCCTCATAATGCCTAACAAGTCATTCATGATGAAGAGGACAATACATGCATTCATCATCAAATACAAAAGATTAGAGAATATGTATTAGAGAAGGATAATTTCCTGAAAAGTTCTTTTAAACATGCAAAAAGAAAACCCTAGAATTCTTTGCTTTTATACGTTTATCAAGTTTAAGAGTTAATCATAGAGAGAAATAAAGAGTTTTAAGTTTTATTAAAATACTTTTTTTTAAAAATATATTAAACAACAAAGATGATAATCCTTTCTATTTTATTTCAGAAAAATTAGTAAAAAGATAGATAAATAAAGAGAATTATGCATTTTCTCAATTAATGCGAATTAAAACCAATTAACACAAACAAACGATAAACAATTAAATAGGCAAACATAAACAGACAAGTAAGGAATCGGTGTTACAATTTCTCTCCTCAAAAAAATTTCGCCCTCGAAATTTAGCATGTTACTTCAATCATCAAAAAGTTGAGGGTACTTTTTCCTTATCTCAACCTCTCACTCCCAAGTAGCCTTTTTCACTGGATGATTCATACAATGAACCTTTATCAATGGAATGACCTGAGCTCTCAAGACTTTCTCCTTCTTGTCAACAATCTCCACTGGTTGCTTTTCATAAGTCACATTAGTTGAGATTTGGATAGGTTGGTAATCTAATACATGAGAAGGATCAACAATGTACTTCCTTAATACCAACAAATGAAACACATTTGATGCAGTATGTTATTTTAGGTATTTTAGGATTTTAGAACTTTATTATTTTAAAACTTTCTATTTTAATTAGAGTCAATTATGGTATTTTATTATTTTATGACTTTCTATTTTTATTAGAGTCAATTAAGTTATGAGATTTAGTTAACTTAGGAAAGTATCTTTTTTTTTTCCATTATAATTATGATTTAGTTTCCCATTTTAAGTTAACTTAGGGAAAATATATTTTATTTCCATTATAATTATGATTTAATTTCTCTTTTTAAATTAACTTAGGGAAATGAGTTTACTCTATTATAAATAAAGAGGTTTTATAATTATTTTCATAACTTCATATTCAATTATTCAATAAACGTTTTTTATATTTCCTTCTGGGATTATCTATCAAAATCTCTCTTGTAAAGTCGTTTAGATTAGAGCATTATCCAATCTAGTATTACGCGTTATTAAAATCTCTTTGAGTTGTTTGGGTTAGAACGAGATTTAATCACGCTTTGATTAGAGCATTAGCTAATCAAGTTGACTTGGTCTAGTAATAGAACAATATCTAGTTTTCTCATCCTATTAATTCTACTTTCGCTACACCTCACCCCCTCAATTGGTATCAGAGCGGTTCTATGTGAATCGTACAACTTTCCTAGTTACCCATACCCATCCATGCCAAATCCACCATTGAAAAAAAAAACTACAATTCAAGGTCAATAATGTTATTAAAAAAAAATTCCCATGGCTTATCAAGTATTGTTTGATGACTTTTCGATTTCTTCTGGACTTGTTGTTGATCCTGAGACTGTTAGACAAGTAGACAAAGAAGCAGTCTCGCAAGCGTTTGAGAAAGCTTTTAACCCAAGATTGGTACATATAGAGCGGGCAATCGAAAGTCTTAGGCTTTCTTTAAATAGATACAGAGAGAGAAGTCCAGCATGGAAGAAGTTAAGTCAACCATGTTCACGACACCAATTTGAGATCCCTAGTCTTATCATAAGCCAATAGCGTAAAGTGGAAAACATCCGGATAAAAGAAGTTTGTGCCTCTCTACATGTCGAAGAAGTGCCTAATGTTGCAGACAAAAGGAACAATTTATTATTGATTTAAAGTTTTAATCTGACCATTTGTGCGAGATTTTGCATGATGTTTCCATGGAGGACATGACAAGTGTTAAAGCTAATGAGATTTTTGATCTCTCTGGGACTTTTGATGAAGAAGAACAACCTACCATTGGTTTGTGCATTGAACCTAATAGTACGATCAAGGATGTGCAGCAAAATCAAGTTGAAAAGCTGAAATGATTGAAATGGTTCTACCTATTCACAATGAAGACAAGAATGTTGTGCTTGAAGAAGATTTGATTGAAAAAGTGAAATTCTGTACGGTATTAACAAAATGGCAGTAAAATTTGAAATTGAGAAGTTTAATGGGAAAAATTTGAAATTGAAAAGTTTAATGGGAGTAATTTCTCATTGTGGAAAATGAAGATGCAGACAATTTTAAGGAAAATAATTGTTCAAAAGCAATTGGAGAAAGTCCCGAAGAAATCACTGATGGCAAGTGGAATGAGATGGACAGCAATACAATTGCTAATCTATACCTAACATTTACAGATAGAGTGTTATCCAATGTGGCGAAAGAAAAGACAACAAAAGGTATTTAAAATACTCTCACAAAATTGTATGAGGCCAAGTGGTTGCACAGTAAGATCTTTTTGAAGATTAGACTTTATACTCTTCGATTGACGGAAACCATATCAGTGATCGATCATATCAACATTATGAAAACTCTATTATCATAATTTACAATGTTGGGCATAAAATAGAAGAAACTGAATGTAAGGAGCTTCTACTTAAAGTTTACTTGACTTTGATGATCAACTCATCATTAACTTGACGAACAATATCCTTACGGAGTGCCTAGTCTTCGATGATGTTGCAGCTTCTGTATTAGAAGAAGAGAATAAGTCCAAGAACAAGGAATACAAGAAAATAAGTTCGTAGCAAGCGAAAGCACTAAAATAGTGAGATGGAGATCAGCGGAACGTGATCCTAGTTAGAGTCACAATCATGATAGATCAAAGTCAAAAAGTAAGAAGAAGATCAAGTGCTATAAATATGGCCAAATAGGGAATGTTAAGAATCGGTGTTGGAGTAACCAGAAGAGAAGAGAGGGTAAATATCCTGAGTTATCAGACACTTAGGGGGTGTGTAGCAAATGCCTCAGATGATGGTGACGTTTTATATAGCGAGCCAGTAATGGTTGCAAAAAGTAGAAAACAACTATATGACGTCTGACTTATACACTTAGGAGCTACCTAGTACATGATCTTTCAAAGAGAATAGTTCCACAAATATAAACTTATCTCAGGAGAATCTGTATATATAGGTGATGATCATGTCTTGGAGATTACTGGTGTTGGTACTGTCAAAATAAAACTTTTTGATGGTACTGTTGGTGTATAAATTTTAATGCTATTGGTGTTAATGTGTAAGTATACACAACAAGTAATAAAGTGATGAGTATTCAAGATCGTCTTCATAGGGATTGATGTTATCAGACTTGCTACATCAATTCTAACAGTATAGATTTTGTTCTAAATTAAAATAAAACAACTAATGAAACTAATATACTAATTAAAATAAAAACGCAATAAATAAAATGTAACAAAGTAAATTATCACGTCAAACTCAAGGATAAAACCAATAGGAATATAGAGTAGTTGAGTGAATAAACTCTTCTAATGGTCTTGACTATTTTCTAATGGTTGGCTTGGTTGCTGCAGCATCTGCTACAGTACTGGGCAGAATCCTTATGTATCCTCAGCTGTCGCATGTTGGATATCTTATATCTATATGCAATCTAACAGTGATCAGTTGTTATGCCAACATAAGATATAACATTACACGCTTAGGTTCTAATTATCCTACAAGATGAATCCCTATGTCTAGTTCATCACTAATCTTAAATCAAGCATGACCCTTTTGGGACTCAAATAAAACTCAATCCAGGAAGCCCAATTTAAGATCAAGTATTGCTTTGATATATTATACTAAGATAGACCTTTTTGTGGCTCTTCCTTAACTAATATCATTAAATGAGTGATCGACCAAAATAATGAATAAAAATAAATTCTATCAAAACAAAATGCTATAGCAAACATCCAACAACATATAAATTCAGTCAATAAACCATCAAGATCGTTTATCACTCAACCACAAATAAATTTAGTTCGTGATTTACAAAAGAAAAATAAAGAACAAAGTTCTAGCCATCAAACACACCCCTATGAATAAAAAGTAAACAAGAAAACAAGAGAAAAATAAGAAGGACTGAGTTTCCAATTTATTTCTACAGATTCTCCTCTTGTGCAACCCTTAAACTCTCTTGAATCTTGTTTTTCTTGTGTTTCTTTATGGTTTTTTTCCTTGGGTGATGGCTCCTCTTTTTCCTTATGATGTGTGCTTCTTTTATAGTTGAAAATTAGGGTAAACGGAAGCCTAGGTCGCGTATAAGTCAGATTAGGAAACTGCAGATCGCAATTCTGCAAGAATCCCGCGCAAAATTTTCTCTGTCGCTATTCTAGGATTACTATAGCAATGATTTCTATAGCAACAGCTACACCAACTGCACTATTCCAAATTTGTTTTAATTCTTTTTTAGCCATGTTCTTTTCTATCTTTTGCAAGCCTATTACAGCAGCATTCCTTCCTTGAAATTTGGACTTCCGAACACCTACAATTATACATATTATTTAGCACACAAATTATACACAAATTATTCTAGATCAAGCAAAATTTATCACTAATAAACTAAGATGAATTTTTATGTAAAATATAACAAAAAATGCAATTAAAACACATTATTTACTCTCTAAATATGATTGATTTAAGTCTAAAACTACCATAATAACTCTCATTTCATAGAGTTATTAGGTACAATTAGCACTATTCAGGAGGCACAATATGTCAAAGGCCTGAAGAAAAATTTATTGTCTTTAGGATAAATACATAGTCTTGATTGTAAAACTCATGTGGAAAATAAGATCATAGAGATTGCCAACGGTGTGCTAGTGCAAACGAAAGTAGAAAAGATTAAGGCCGATCTATTCATGCTTAGAGGGGAAACACTGCAGAAAATTGATGCTTGTATCGCGTTAAATAGAGAAGAGTCAGCGATGATATAGCATCTCAAACTTGGCCACATGCTAGAACAAGGTTTGAAGATTCTCTCTAGGCGAAGTTGCTTTCAGGGCTCAAATCAATGAACTTACCATTTTGCGAGCACTATGTTACAAGTAAGCAGTATAGATTGAAGTTCAGTCGATTTGATGCAAGAAGTAAATGCATTCTAGAATTGGTTCATTCGCATGCTTAGGAATCGTTGAAAAGTACCTAAGAGGTGTAAAGTACATGGTGACTTTCATTGACGATTATTGCAGGAGATGTTGAGTGTATCCAATTAAGAAAAAGTCAGAAGTATTTTTAGTGTTTAAGGAATACAAAGCACTGGTAGAACTTGAATCTTCGAGTTTCTTACATATTATAAACAAGAAGGTATTTAGAGGCAGTTCACAGTGGTATACACTCCTCAACAAAATGGAGTGGCAGAATGGATGAATAAAACTCTTACAAAAAATATAAGAGCCATGTTGAGAATTATTGGAATACTAAACTCATTTTGGGCAGAAGCAACTAAAACAGCCTGTTATGTGATGAATCAGACACCATATACAATAATTGAGTTAAAGACACTAATAGAGATGTGGATTGGGAAGCCAACTGATTGCTCTCGTTTGTAACATTTGGATGTCCTGTTGTGCGATGTACATTGCCCAAGAAAGAATACAGTTGGATCCAAAATCTAGGAGATGTACTTCTTGGGATATGTTGATGGAGTGAAGGGGTATCGTTTGTGAAATCCCATTGCCTACAAGATTATCATTATTAGGGATGTTATCTTTGTAAAAGATCAATTACAAAAGAAATATGGGGATAATAGCACTGTAAAGGAAAAGTTAGAGACTGTACCGGCATATATGGAAAATAATCTGAAAAGGAAGATTCATATTCTTCTGAAGCAACACCGGAGCACTAGGGACTAGAACCAGTTGAGTTTAAGGCTATAGAAGTTCGTCGGTCAACTCGAGAGAGACGACCACCAGTATAGCACTCGGAGTATGTTACAGAGATCAATGATGCATACTGTCTTCTAACAGAGGATGAAGAGCTATTAACTTTCTATGAATCTTTAAACAATTCAGATGTTACTACGTGGATAACATCAATGCAGGAAGAAATTGAATATCTATATAAGAATAAGACATGAGAACTTTACCATTGCCAAATGGTTAAAAAGCCATTAATAATAAATGAGTTTACAAGATCAAAGGTGATGGCAGTGATCAAGTGGAGAGGTATACTCAGAAAGAATGCATTGACTTCAACGAGATATTTTTTTTAGTAGTTCGACTCACAACAGTCAGAATAATCTTGACAATGTGAGCTACATTAGACGTATATCTGGAGTAGTTGGATATGAAAAATACATTTCTTTATAGAGAACTTGAAGAAGAGATTTATATGCTAAAACCAGAAGGTTTTGCTGAAACAGGTAATGAGAACTTGGTTTGTAGGTTGAGCAAATCTCTATACGGTTTCAAACAGGCGTTAGAGCAAATTCCATTCTCATAGGGGGTTGGGAATGTAAACGAGGGAATGAGAATGAAATATATGTTTACTTTTGTATCCCTCTAATTTCTTCATATTTTTCAAATTACCCTCATTCAAATCACAATTAATTTTATCATTTTAAATCTCATTAATAATAATAATAATATTATTATTATTAAATTTTATTAACTTTATTATTTTAGTTATTATTAATTATTGTTATTATTATTTCTATTAATATTATCATTATTAACAATAAAAATAATGATAAAAAAATAATTAATAAAAATAATTAATTTATTATTATTAGCAATATTATCATTATTGTTGTTGTTATTGTTATTATTATTATTATTATTATTATTATTATTATTATTATTAAAAACAATAATAAAAATAGTTAATAATAACTAAAATAATAAAGTTAATAAAATTTAATAATAATAATAATAATGTAATTTTCATTATGTAGATACATGTATAAATATTATTATAAAAATAATATTAATTAAAAAATAAAATTATTAATAATAATAAATGTTAATAATGATAATATTAATAAAAATAATAATAACAATAATTAATAATAATTAAAATAATAAGTTAATAAAATTTAATAATAATAATAATAAATGTTAATAATGATATTATTAATAAAAATAATATTAACAATAATTAATAATAACTAAAATGATTAAGTTAATAATAATAATAATAATAAAAAAAAATGTTTATAATGATAATATTAATAAAAATAATAATAACAATAATTAATAATAATTAAAATGATAAAGTTAATAATAATAATAAATGTTAATAATGATAATATTAATAAAAATAATATTAACAATAATTAATAAATAATAAAGTTAATAAAATTTAATAATAATAATAATATTATTATTATTAATTATTGTTATTATTATTTTTAATAATAATAATAATAACAACAACAATAATGATAATATTGTTAATAATAGTAAATTAATTATTTTTATTAATTATTAATAGTATGGGTATTCTGATAAATTAATTCTCATTCTCACTCCTTGTTTCCATTTATTTTACCAATTAAACACATTAATAACACTCCATTATATTTTTATTCCTATTTATTTTTATCAAATAAATATTAAAATTTTATTCTTATTTCTCATTTTCATTTCAACCCATTCTTATTTTCAATCCATTTTCATTATACCTCATTTTCACTTGTCAGTTGGGTTAGGTCTTCGCTAGTAGAGCTTTCGATTTCGACTTGATTCAATCATGGACTAGCCAGTTGGCAACTTGTCATATGGAAACTATGAAAACGCCGTGTAAAATAAAACAAAGAACGGGTTGTGCTATGAGTTTAAAGGTGCCTCCCACAGTTGAGGTCCTACTCAGGATACCTCGTGGATAAGATAAAAAAAAAATAAAATAAAACAAAGAACAAGACTCAACAGCGATAATTTACACCTCATCTTTGTTTTTTTTCCCCACATCCATTATTGAGTGACAAACGCCGTGTAAAATAAAACAAAGAACAAGACTCAACAGCGATAATTTACACCTCATCTTTGTTTTTTTTCCCCACATCCATTATTGAGTAGACGAGATCTTGAAAGAAAAATGGAAGGTGCAGAAAACTTCATGATCTTCATTATAAAACCTCACTCTTATTGTCAAAAAATAAACTAACTATCAAAATAATAACTCAATCGAATGGCAAAAAGAATCTATAGTTTTCTCTTATTCGTCTATATGCTCTCAAAATCGAAAGCTCAATCCCCACAGTCGAATAACTACATAACCCCTGGCTCCACTCTTTACACAAACTCAACTCCAAATTTCTGGCCTTCTCCTTCAGGCCGTTTTGCTTTCGGATTTTACACTAGTGGCAATGGCTTCAGGGTTGGAATATGGCTTGTTGACAGCAGCAGCAACCCAGCAAATAACACCATAGTATGGACTGCTCGACGCGAAGACCCTGTGGTCTCCTCTGGTGCAGCTCTGCAGTTCTCTATAGATGGCAGCAGAGTCCTGCTTCGCAACTCCAATGGCGAAGTCCAGTCTATAGCTGAGCCTACTCAAAGTAGTGCTGTTGCTGCTTCAATGCTTGATTCAGGTAACTTCGTGTTGTACGACTCCAGCACTCGGATTGTTTGGGCTAGTTTTGATCAACCAACAGACACCCTTTTGGTAGGCCAAAAGCTAGCTCAAAATACTGCTCTTCGTTCAAGCACATCTTTAACGAATCAATCTGCTGGAAACTTTGAACTTTGGATGGAACCATGGGGAAGTCTCACAGCGTTCCCAAAGATAAATATTCAAGTGACAAAATATGCTTATTGGTCATCATTTACTGATTCAGCTGCTGGACAAAATGTAACATTGAATTTAGGCGGAGATGGGCGTTTATATCTTGAAAATTCAACTGGGTATACTGTAAAGAATTTAACTGAAGGGGGTCTTTCAGTTAATAGGACAAATTTGTATCGAGCTACTCTTGATGTTGATGGCATTTTCAGGCTTTATCAGCATCAAGTTGGGACTAATGGTAGCTTGAGCTCCAAGATTGTTTGGGCGGCGATCAATGAAGAAGATCGTTGTCAAGTGAAAGGAACTTGTGGATTAAATAGCTATTGCAGCCTTCGTGGTTCCGGAACTGCTTGCCTGTGTCCTCCTGGATTCATTTACAATGATCAGCAACGGCCCCAGGACGGCTGCAAGTTAAACTTTTCCACTGGAGATGATTGCCTTGAAGATCAGGGTAGCAACATTTACAACATTTCTCATCTAGAAAACATCTATTGGGAGCCTGATGAATATGATCTTATCAATCATATACCTGATGAAGAAGCTTGTTCAAACGCATGTTTGGGTGATTGTAATTGTGCTGTGGCAAAGTACAAAGACCCAGTGTGCTATAAACACAAGCTTCCATTGAGATTTGGAATGAAAAATGACTCAAGCGGAATCAAATCTCTGGTCAAAGTTAGAATTGGCGGCTTTCCTAAAGGTGGGGATAGGATTGTCAACAAGAAAGTTGGCAAGAAATTTCTAGTAGTTGGTATTGTTCTAATTGCCTTTTCTTCGATTGTGTTAACGTTTGCTCTCTATAATCTTTGTGCTCATCACAAATGGAGCTACGGCACCGTCCCATGGCAAGCAAGTCCCCCGGATGTAGTTCAAGAAATCAGTTTGAGGTCATTTAGCTATGAGCACCTGGTTTCGGCTACCGAAAATTTCAAGGAAGAGATAGGCAGGGGAGGATCAGGGAGGGTCTTCAAGGGTTATATAAATGGTGGGAAAGAAATTGCGGTGAAGAAGCTGATAAAGTTGGTAGAAGAAGGAGAAATGGAGTTTCGAAACGAAATGAAGATAATCGGAAGAACCCATCACAAGAACTTGGTTCATTTGGTGGGGTTTTGCAGTGAAGGATCAAACAGGCTCCTTGTATACGAGTTCATGAAAAATGGTTCTTTGGGAGATCTTCTTTTCAAATCCGAGGAACGTGTGAATTGGAGTGAAAGAAGAAGGATCGCGTTAGAGATTGCGAAAGGGCTACATTATTTACATGATGAATGCGAGACCAGAATCATCCATTGTGACATCAAGCCGCAGAACATCTTGATGGATGAATCTCGGACGGCTAAGATATCAGATTTTGGACTTTCCAAGCTGTTGAAGCCTGATCAAACAAGAACATACACGATGGCAAGAGGGACAAGAGGCTATGCAGCTCCGGAATGGCACAAAAACAACGCTCCAATCACTTCAAAAGCAGATGTGTATAGCTTTGGAGTTATGTTGCTTGAAATTATTTGTTGCAGAAAGAAGGTGGATGCGTCTCTGAGAGATGAGGAAGTCGTACTAGTTGATTGGGTTTATCAATGCTATGAAGCTGGTGAGGTTCAACTTTTGGTGAGTGAAGAATTAGATGCAAGCATGGAAGAATTTGAGAAAATGGTAAAGATTGGACTTTGGTGCGTGGAGACTGAGTTGGGTTTAAGGCCTGCAATGAAACAAGTGATTTCGATGATGGAAGGAATTGTCGTTACACCACCTCCCCCTTCATATTCTTCTGTTCGAGGCTAACTATATATTTGTGCATATAAATTAGATAATTAAGTAGCTTTTGATTATGTACGTTTGGTAATCTATATTTGTAACGCAGGTGCTTGAGATCAGCCAAATAAGAAGCCATAAGTGTTTTGTTAATTTTGAGCCACTACGCTGCACGCTTCATCAATTTCAGCAACCTGCTTCACTTAAACTATAGTCCTGCTTGCTTCATCTATTTCGCATGCCTGCTACATTGTTTTAGCCACTATCCTGCTTAATTTGATGATATTTAAAATGAAAAATTGAACGCGAATGTAGTTAAGAAATCGAATTGCAGTTTTAGATAAACGATCTCTTGTTCCAGATCTACTAAAAAAAGACTCAATTGTGTAATGATGAGACTTGAAAAAAAAAAGGTACTTGTCTAATATATGATCCTTTATCAATTTTAATAATACATATCAATTACATAATTCTAGCCCATTCCCCTATTTTAGTTAAATTTAATAAAAATAAACAATGTTTTTTTTTTTAAGAAACTAATTTTATCTCAATTGCATATTCTTTTAACGTTTATATTTATATAACATGCAGGAGTTGATTAGCTAATGCTGTACCTAAAGAAATATATGTTAATTACAATTTTAAGTTTTAAAAATATTAATTGTAAATTTGTATTTCTTTATTATCACCTGAGTTATGTCGGAATTGTTGTGGATGTCGAGTTTCTCATCTGTATCAAATCACCATTACCATTTTAATTTGTGAAGTGGTGACATTTTGACTAAATGGACCCGGCAGATTGTTGTAATACCTAAAGTGCCCCCACGATGTTCATGTATATTTAACGGTGTTTTCGGCGTGGTGGTAAATTGATACAAAATAAAAAAAAACTACGGTGATTCAAGTTATATTCAGAATTCTTTAATAACAAATTGAACTTTCAACAAAAATTGGGTGATAAATTGATAGTGTAATGATAAACTGAAAAAAGGGATTTCCCTTAGTACTAATGTTATGCATTTACATTAATAGTGTAATGATATACTGAAAAAAGGGATCCAATTGTATAATGCTCATACTGAACTAAGCATTACATTACTCTTTTATTAGTTTTTTGGCTGGGTGATGTATTTAAGAGGAGGCAACAACACTCCTTTAGTTCGAAGAAATGGTCCTGGAAAGCATTTTTTTTTTTTAAATAGTATTCAAGCAGACCCCCTTTTTAAGATACACATACTCCTTTTTAAGAAATAGTTAGATGTAGTTCTATGCTTAAAGCGGTGTAGTCTTGGAAAATTTCTCTATACCCCTTATTTTTCAAAATTTTACATAAGATAATAAAATTTTTATTTTATTTTCAAGCATATCCCTAATTCATTTTTTTTTGAAATTAGAGTTAGAGAATTAGGAAGCGTTTTTTTTTAATTAAAAATTTGTATAAACCTGAATTCATCTTAAATATAAATAGTCATAAATGTTTGAATTTGAATAATATATTTATTTTTTTATCTGAATCTCTGAAAATAAAAATTAAGTTATTTGTTTTTTCAACTTTAAGAACTAAAAACATGTACTTTTACATTTATATTCTCATTAAATTTGAATGTCAAATTAAAAAAAAGATTATATACATATACCATAATATTTTACCATATATAAGCAAAACCACGTCCAAGTGAATACATAATTATTTTGAAATTCTAATATATCATTTTCTTAATTAAAAAATTTTATATAATTACATAAAAAAGTTTAAGAATAATACTTTTGATTACTGATAATGGGAGATTCAAGAACTTGATGAGAGAAACAAAGTCAAGAGGGATTCCACGACAACTGAAAAAAAAAAGTCAAGATTATTGGTGAGTAAACATGTTTGGATGGGTCTTGGGATAGACATGAAAAGTAAATAATAAAGTAAGGATATTTTTGACATTAATTTTTTTTGGCTTATTCAATTTTATCTGTTTAGTAAAAAGCTAAAAAAATTAGCTTATTTTATTAAATCAAAATTATGAAAAGTCCCATTAAGCTATAAAAAAAAATCTCTAATTAACTTAATTAATTAATTAAAATCACTCTAAATCATTATGTTAGAAAACAAACACCATCTTATTTTATAAAATGATTTAAATATATTTTATAATAAGGGAATCTTTTACTTAACTAAACAACAATTCTAGAGACTCTTTATATTTGAGTCCCCAACTTGAGTTTTAATACTATATGTCACTTATTTAATGGATGATGAAAGTAAAATTATTTATTACTCTATTTCACCATTCAAGTAATAAATGCAATATCAATTGAGACTCAAATTTTGGAACCACTAGCTTTACTCAATGATATAGTAACAATTAATAACATTTTCATAATTTCATGATTTATTTCCTTCATAGTCATTCTTGTATTTTTTCTTTTCGTTAAATCAAATTATTTAAACATATCACGTTCTTTATCACTAAAATTAAAAAAGAATTTTATAAATATTCTTTAACGTACAATTTTAATAATTTATATTATAATTTTTTTTTGGTATTGTTGTTATTCTTTTATTAAATATATGCTTTTTTTCTAAGAGTTTTGATGTAGCATTACTTGATATATATATATTTTTTTACCTCATCATATAGATCGACATTCACATAAATATTTACAACAAATTTATAAATTAGCGCCAGGTAATAAAAAGTCCTAGGTTAGCCCTAGGACCTTGGGTTTCTTCTTGTTCTTTGTGTTGCTGCTTCTCTAATATAAAATACAATATGTCTTTTTCTTCACATCTTCAATGTGTAAAATCTTCTCTTTATATAGGAGTAGTATTTCACCCATACCTTAGTAGAGGAGTACAAGGATACACTTTCTTAAAAGTCAAATATTCTATAAATACTTAATATACTTACCATTGTAGTAGTCATCTTTAACTGAAACTCTTTGATATATATAATCATACTTACATGCCAATTTTCATTTTATGCTTCCAAAACTATTCTCTAATATTCCACATAATCTAATCTAAACATCTTCAATGTGTGAAATACTTCTTCTTATATAGTAATAGTATTTCCCCCAAACCCAAGTATAGAGGAGTACTAGGATATACTTACCATTGTATTAGTCATCTTTATTTGGAACTCATTCGTGTGTAATCCCACTTACACGCCAATTTCCTTCTTTATACTTCCAAAAATATTCTCTAATATTCCACATAATCTAATCCAAACATCTTTAATACGTGAAATAATTCTCTTTATATAGGAGTAATTATTCACCCAAGCTCTAGTAGAGGAGTATTAAGATATACTTTCACACGAGTCCAATATTTCATAAATACTCGAGATACTTACCATTATAGTAGTCATCTTTCTTTGGAACTCTTTGACATGCAATCCTACTTACATGACAGTTTTTTTTTTATACTTCCAAAAATATTCTCTAATATTCTACATAATCTAATCTAAACATCTTTAATGAGTGAAATACTTCTTTTTATATAGGACTAGTATTTCACCCTAGCCCTAGTAAAAGAGTACTAAAACATTCTTCCTCAAGAGTCTAATGTTCTATAAAATACTTGATATTCTTATGATTGTAGTAGTCATCTTTATTCGGAACTCTTTGATATATAATCCTATTCACACACCAATTTCTTTCTTTATGCTTCCAAAAATATTCTCTAATATTCCACATAATCTAATTTGAACATCTTCAATGTGTGAGATACTTCTCTTTGTATAAGAGTAGTATTTCACCCAAACCCTAGTAGAGGAATACTAGGATGCACATGCTTAAGGCTACAATATTTCATTAATACTTGATGTATTTACCATTGTAGTAGTCATCTTTATTTTTAACTCTTTGATATGTAGTCCTACTTACACGCCAATTTCCTTCTTTATGCTTTAAAAAATATTCTCTAATATTCCACATAATCTAATCTGAACATCTTCAATATGTATAATACTTCTTCTTATGGAGGAGTAGTATTTCACCCAAACTTTAGTATAGAGGATTACTACGATATACTTCCTTAAGAGTCAAATATTCCATAAATAATTGATATACTTACCATTGTAATAGTTATCTTTATTTTGAACTCTTTGATATGTTGTCCTACTCATGCACCAATTTCCTTTTCTATGCTTCCAAAAATACTCTTCAATATTCCACAAGATCTAATATAAAAATCTCCAATGTGTGAAATGTTTTTCTTTATATAAGATTGGTATTTCACCCAAACCCTAGTGGAGGAGTACTATGGTGTTTTTTCTTAAAGTCAAATAGTACATAAATACATGATATACTTTACCATTGTTGTGATCATTTTTATTTGGAATTCTTTGATATGTAATCCTACTGATGCATCAATTTCCTTCCTTATGCTTACAAAAATATTCTTCAATATTTCACATAATCTAATCAAGTTAATTCCCAAGACTAGACAAATCCTTCATAAAAGGAATAAATAAATTACAATATTATTAATACAACGATGCTAATAATAAAATGCCTAACAAAAAGAAAAGAATCTTACTCTTGATCAAGAAGAAATATTCTTGATTGCTGTGATTGTACTAAAGTCTGTAAGGATTTTGCAGGAAAATGTTGGAACTAGTACTACTTGAGATCCACAATAATTTTAATTTTTGCATCATGGCCTCAGTCTTTGTAGTGATATGGCATGCTTATAGCCCTGGCTAGATAGCTCGCGCAATCAACATCTTGAGAAAATATCCCGGACAACAAAAATATGGAGGCTAAAATAATTTCCACAGAATGCATCAAACCCTCTTCCCCAACACATCTTCACCTCAAAACTCAAAGCTCTCTCTCTTGGACCAGTTTCGTCATCACATGTATTTTTCAATGGCCTTATATTATCCTATAAACCAAGTCATTAACCTTACCTCCCCCAATGATAGTCATTGTATGATCTCAAAAAGATTGCAATTGTTGAAACAATCTTTGTCAGAAACCCTAGCTCGTTTTCATCAATTTGCTGGCAAATTGAACGACGATAATCTTTTTGTTGATTGCAAGAATGAGGGGATTTATTTTATAGAGTCTCGAGTTGATAGTCATCTTAATGAATTTCTCAACCAACTTGATCTCTCTTTGATAAACAAACTCTTTCCATTTGAGGTTGGTGAGCATAGTGGATCGATTGCAGGTATTCACATTTTTATTTTTATTTTTTACTATTGAAGCATAGAATCCTGGTAATTAAAGTGTAGCAACTAAAGAGCTCTGTCTTGACACCTTCAGCTGTTGCCCAAGACCTTTAAACTAGGTTAACCAGATGCTATAAAGATGATTTTATTTTTTACGAAACAAGATGATAATGGATTAAGATCAAAAAATAGATCAGAAAAGTAGATGAATAAAAGACTGAAAGTCAAATAACATAATATCATAACGTGGTTCAGCTAATTCTTATTAGTTTACACCCACGGAGGAACAAAGTCACAGGCTTTCCATTAATTGATCATCAAGATACAGAGATTTTTAGAGTACATTTGAATGAACATTCTCTTTTAATCATAGAGTCTTAATTATCTCATATACTCATCAGTGTAATGTTAGTTTGTTGCACCAGAATCAGCTACCACCAAAATGCAAATTTTAGAAAATCACATGTGAGGCACGTGTTATAACGACTTCTAACACCTTAATTTGTAGCTTCTTTCTTCACACGTGTCTCATGTGCTTCATTAAATTAGAAACGACAATAGATGAAGTCGTTTTAATGAGTGTTGATTTTGCACACCAAAACGCACATAATAAAAGTCGTTTTGAAGCCATTTGAATTGTTTCACCAGTTACGCAACAAATCTCCACCTTGAAACAATTCACCCTTAATCACTTTTCTCCTTATTACCATGCAAATTCAAAATCTGCATAATCCAGCTATGTCCAAGCAAGTCTTGAACATAACTGTAGGAACCACCTTTGTTAGCATATCAACAGGATTGTTGCTGGTATGTATTTTCACCATCTTCACAAATCCCTTAGATACTATATTCCTTATAAAGTGTAGCATGCTTGGTTTTCTAAAGATGAGCTAGATTTATGCTCAAATAGATGGCACTTGAGCTATCATATTAAATGTCAATAATCTTTTGAGATATTCCCAACTTACTGATCAAACCTTTAAGCCATAAAGCCTCCTTGACAGCTTTTAAGGTTGTTGTGTACTCAGCTTCTATTGTTGATAAGGCAACAACATGTTGTAGGCTAGCTTTCCAGCTTATTAGGCAACTATTCAACATGAACATATATCCAGTTAATGACCTCATTTTGTCCAAATCCCCAGCAAAGTTAGAGTCAACATAACCCCATAAACTAGCACCATTGGCTCATTATTTCTTTTCATACATCAGCCCATAATCCAAAGTTCTATTCAGATATCTCATCACATACTTAGCTGCTTTCCAATGTTCTTTTCCAGGTGATGCCGTATACCTAAGCTTAAAACATGTGAAATATCTGGTCTTGTGAGGACCATTGCTTACATCATACACGATACTACATTTGCATAAGGTATTTTTGACATCTCATGCTTTTCTTCACTTGTCTTTGGGCATTGCTGACTAGAAAGTTTAAAGTATGAGGCCAAGGGTGTCAGCACTGGTTTACAACAATTCATCTCAAAGGTGTCAAGTACTTTCTCCAAGTACTTTTTCTAAGATAGAAACATAGTTTCTTTTATTCTATCTCTCGAGATTTCCATGCCTAAAATCTTCTTAGCATGACCTAAATCCTTCATATCAAACTTAGAGTTCAGCATCTGTTTTAAGGCTTCGATTTCTTCCCTCACTTTTCAAGCAATCAACATATCATCCATATAACAGCAGGTATATGTGTTGATTTAAGTTTATCTGCTTGTAGTATACACAATAATCAAAATTGCACCTCATGAATCCATGTGATACCATGAACTCATCAAGCCTGAGGTACCATTGCCTTGTGGACTGTTTCAAGCCATACAAAGACTTCTTCAACAAGCATAAATAATCAGGTTTTCAGAGTTTACATAGCCCTCAGGTTGAGTCATCAAATTCTCCTTTTGTAATCTACCATGCAGGAAAGTAGTTTTGACATCGTGTTGATCAAGCTCCATGTTATATATTGTAGTTAAAGCCAATATCACCTTTATTGAAGCATGCCTGACCACTGGTGAGAAGACTTCCTTAAAATCAACTCATTCCCTCTATGTATATCCTTTTGCTACTAGCCTAGTTTTAAATCTCCTAGGCTTATTAGCTGTTAGGCCCTTTTTTACTATGAAGATCCACTTACATCCAACAACCTTTCTTTCTTCAGGTTTCTTAATCAATTCCCAAGTGTGGTTCTTGAATAGTAACTCAATTTCCTCATCTATTTCCTTTTGCCACTCTGATTTATATGAGCTTTGTATAGCCTCTCGTAGCTTTTTGACTCATTTTTATGAATTTTATGTGATGCATCCAATGCATATGTAATAAGGCCAGCATAACCATATTTTGTAGGAGGTCTTATTTGCCTTCTTTCTCTATCTCTAGTTAGATGATAACCCTTGAATTGAGTCCGTGTGTATTGTTGAGATTGTGCTTAGAAGTCTTACCACTTTCATTTTCACCTTTATTTGAATCTGTATCTTCCTGAGAGATCTTTTTATCCGAACACTCCACCTCAAACTGTATACTTTCAAGTGTTTTAGTCTAAGGTTCAACATTTTAAAGAGGTGGCTTTTTCCCAATCATAGATCCTTCATTAAAGATCACATCCCTGCTAATGATGCACCTTGGTGGAGTTAAATCTATGCACTATAGTTTGTAACCTTTTACACCACTTGGATAACCTATAAATTACCCATTCAAAGCCCTTGGAGATAATTTCCTTTGCTTAACATGTGCATAAGCATGGCATCCAAAAAATTTGAGATCATTATAGTTTTCGGTTTTCCAAACCACATTTCAAATGGTGTTTTGAAATCAATTGCAGCAGATGGGCTAAGGTTCACTAAGAGACAGGCTATCAGCAAGGCTTCTGTCTATAATCCCTTAGGAAGCTGTGATTGAATCATCATGCATCTGACTTTGTCTATTAAAGTCTTGTTTATCCTCTTAGCTATTCCATTTTGCTGTGGGGTTAACTTTTCTTGGCCTATGCCTTGCAATTCCTTCATTTGCACAAAATCTGTCAAATTCTTGATTGCAATATTCAAGGCCATTGTCTGTCTTCAACTTTTTTATCCTCTTTCCAGTTTGGTTTTCTACAAGAGCTTTCCACTCTTTAAATTTCCCAAACACCTGAACTTTACTCTTCAGCATATAGACCCAAACTCTCCTTGAGTAATCATATATCATAGTCATAAAATACCTATTTCCACCCAGAGATGGAACATGTGATGGTCCCCACAGGTCTGAGTGTACATATTGCAAGATATTGGTGGTCTTATATATAAATTTCTTGAAGTTGTTCTTAGTTGATTTTCCTAAGATACAATCTTTACAAAAGGTTAGCTCCCTAATCTTATCACTACCCAGAACACCTTGCTTTTCTAACTCCTTCAGACCTTTTAAACTCATATGCCCAAGTTTTAAGTACCATAATTTTATAATGTCTTTCTCAATGCTTTCAATGACATTAGAGACACCTGTTACAGCCTCCTATTTAAAACATACACCTCATTCTTTCTGGTCATTTTCATAACTAGTGTTGATCCATTGAGAATCTTCAGCTCTCCTAATTCAAGCCTACATCCAATTTGATCCATTATCCCTAAAGAAATGAAATCCTTTTAAGGTCTGAAACATGCCTAACTTGTCTAACCTCCCTAATGGATCCATTATGTAGTTTAAGATTGATTTTACCCATCCCAATGACTTTGCACACTGAATTATTTCTCATTATTACTCTTCCTCCATCAAATTCACAATAATAAAAAAAGTAACTCTTTTGTGGACTCGTATGAAAAGTACAACCAGAGTCAAGGATCCACTTACCCTTCTACATGTCCTTAGTGGCAACACATATACCTGTTGACTCATATCCTTCTTCTTTTTCAACAATAGTTGCATCTTCATTTTTCTCCCTCTTTTTGTTGTTTTTTTAGGACAATCCTTCTTAAAATGTCCTTCCTTATGGCATTGGAAACATTTTAAGTTCTTTGGCTTTGTTTTAGTCTTAGATTGCTTCTTTTTTTTTTCACTTGATTCTTATCAATTCTCCCCTTTACTATTAACCCCTCTCCCATTTCTATACTCCTAGATTTTTCTTGTAACCCTTTGGCATTCAGGGCTGCCTTCACCTCATCTAATGACAAGGTTTGTCTCTCAAACATAAGGGCATCAACGAAATTGGAATATGATGGTGGCAGACAACTTACCAAGAGCAAGACTTCACTTTTATCACTGAGGCTTTCATCAATGGTCTCCAAAGTATCACACAATCTATTGAATTCGTCAATATAATCATTAAGAGAAGATCATTCAGTCATCTTAAGAGTAAACATCCTCTTCTTAACATGAAGTCTGTTGGCAAGGGACTTTGTCATGTAGATTGCTTTAAGTTTTGCCTGCCGATCAACCTTTATTTTCTCCTTGGCAACCTCTCTGATAACAGAATCTTCAAGACTCAAAATTATTGTACTTCTTACCTTTTTATCAGTATCAGCAGCTTGTTGTGGTGTCAGTGATGATGATGCTTCATTTCCCTCTTTCTTAGTGACTAGTTCTAAAGCATCTCCGAGTTCTTGAGTTATCAGTAAAGCCTCCATCTTGACTTTCCATATATTGAAATAATTCTTGTCTGTAAATTTCTCCAAATTAACTTTAGGGCTAGCCATACTTGAATTTGATTAAAGAACCCTGCTCTGATACCAATTGTAGTAACTGAAGAGCTCTGTTTTGACACCTTCAACTGTTGCCCAAGACCTTTAATCCAAATTAACCAGATGCTATAAAGATGATTTGATGAAATCTTGACAAAGATTGATTACGAAGCAAGATGATAATGAATTAAGAGCAAAAAATAGATTAGAAAAGTAGATGAACAAGAAACTGAAATTCAAAGAACAAAAGATCATAATATAGTTAAGCTAATTCTCATTAGCTTACATGTATGGAGGAACAAAGTGACAAGCTTTGCATTAATTAACCATCAAGATACAGAGAATTTCAGAGTATGTTTGAATGAACATTCTTTTTTAATCATAGAGTCTTAATTCTCTTATATACTCATCAGTGTCGCGTCAGTTCGTTGTACTAGAATAAACTACAATCAGCAGCTTGTAACCACATAGATGCAAAATCTAGAAACTCACATGTGAGGCATGTATTACAACTACTTCTAACAACCTGAAGCACAGCTTTCTTCTTCACGTGCATCTTATGTGCTTCATTAAATCATAAACAACAACAAATGAAGTTGTTTCAATGACTGTTGATTTTGCACACCAAAATACACATAATAGAAGTCGTTTTGAAGCCATTTGAATTGTTTCACCAGTTACACAATATAAAGTAAGGTTTTGACCAACCCCATACTTTTTGTTTTCACTTGAGATTGTACTAACTAAACTAACTACTTTCGACATTTATAGGTATTCGCATTGCTAAGTACAAGTAACAACATATGCATGCGGTAGTCTTGTCTTTTACACATGCCTATCACATTTGTTCGGCAACGGAATAACATTGAGCTCATTTTGGAAGAACTGGGCTGCTACAGCTTGCAAGAACACTGAAACGACAATATGCCCAACAATGATGTTTCATATTTATTTTCTCAACATAATGATGTTACTAGGAGATTTTTTTTTGATGTAAAAGCAATAGCTACCCTTAAAGCCAAGGCAACCGGCTCATGGGTACAAAATCGAACATGTGTTGAGGTAGCATCAGTAGTTCTTTGTAAATCCATCATTGTTGCATTCAAAGCAAAATCAAGTTCCCTCAAACCGACATTACTAGCCCATTTAGTAAACTTGCGTCGAAAATCCAGGCCATCAATGTCAGAATATTCTATGAGGAAAATTGTTTGGATGGCTAACCCATTATGCACAGATGGTGAACTAGAGTTCGGTAGCTTAGTTTGTCAACTAATGGAAGTAGTAAAGAAAATTAATGGAGATTTGATGAAGAGCCTACAAGGTGACGGAGGGTTTCTCAACTTTTTTGAAGCTATGAAAGATGAAATTGAGGCATGCGCTATTGCAACAAATAGAATTAAGTATAGTAGTGGGTGTAACTTTGTGTTTTATGATATTGATTTTGGATGGGGAAAGCCTATTTGGGTGAGTGGTTTTGTTTGGATGGAACTGTTACCAAGTTCTCGAATATTGTCATTTTTATGGATACAAGATTGGGGGATAAGGTTGATGCATGGATTTATTTGTTAGAGGATGAAATGGCTATGATAGAACTTGGTAAAGAATTACTTGCATTTGCTACCTTGGGTCAAAGTCCCTTGGGAGTTCGCTAGCTATACTTCTTTTTGTTATAATATATGTTATGTGTGTGTGTATATAAACATATATAAAAACAATGCATCTGAGTGCCCTTTTTTCTTGTATATAAATTTTATTAAGACGATATTAAATAAGCGTGATTATATAAATAGTGATTTAATTTTTTTATTATTATATATTATCTAGTCTCTAGCTAATAATGTCTAGTACAAGCACACATTTTTCTACAACCAAATGAGCGAAGAGTTTGGAGAAGTTGGAACCATAATTTGTAGTCAATAATTAAACCCTGTTAATAAAATAATAATAAAATTCTACTGAACATGTTACTAATTTTTTTAATAATATATTAGAATATATTACAGTTTAGATACATACAGATACTACCATGGATATAAGAGAAATAATATCCACTCCTATTAAAATTTTCAGAAATAAACTTGATGGAGACTTGAATCCACACTCTCAATATATGTTGAAGAGCTTCTTACTATTTCCACACTCTTTAGTTTATCGCATTATCTCCCACTTTTCTATTAACAATACTCGTTGAGTTCAACGATTGACACCCCTCCAAAGCCTTTTTAAAGCTCTCTTTTCAATTATATTCTATTTAATGGCAAAAATACCTTTTTTTTTCTTTTTTGTAACATACACCTTTTTCATACCCTCTCTTTCTACAAAACTCAAAGACACTAACATCTAAAAAATAAAAATAATCAATATAAAAATGAAAGAAAAAGAAAAACGTGAATGTTTTAAGTTTGTGCAAATGAATTAGACAGATGAGACTAAAAAAATATAAAAAGAGAGAGAGAAGAAAATGTGATTTGGTTTTGGATCGCAAGGGAAGTAGAATTGAGCTTTATTGATTTTATTTTTTAGCTAGAGCAAATGATTCGACCTAGTATAGTTCAAGTTCATTATCTAGATGAGAGTTTAATCATTGGTTGAAGATATTCTAAGTATTGTAAGATGATATTTTCGAGGTTTGGTAATACATGAAAATTTCATTAAAAAAATGGACTAAACAGGGAGGAAAAAAATAAATCTATTCATATTTTTCCTTAAATGTTATTTTAATAGAATAGGGGTTTTAAGAGAATTCTAGAGGCATCCAATAGTCCCAATGAAATTTATTTCTCGAATTACCTTTAGCATCAAAATTTTTCGTAAACGCCAAAGCTTGCACTCTCATTGCTAGGAGAATGTCGATCACAAAGCTATCTTCTCTATTAGCCATGACAATGAAATCATCCCCACCCTTGAGAAAATTCCAACTATGATCAGATTGCAAATTTGAATATTGACTCCTACTAGCCGATTTTGTTCTCTAAGTTATTTGATCTTGATGTTGGATTTGGTGATGCATGGTAGCAGTAACTACTTTGCTGCTGCTGCCATTAGTGGTGGAAAAAAGTGATTGTTACTGCTATTGTTGCACTAGTGTTTTGAAATACTAGTTTTTATTTCTAAGGAAATTAATTAGACAATGATGATTTTCTTTATCAGACTTAATTTAATGTGTTTATTTTTTTCAATTATTTTCAAATAGATGTTAGCTAAAAAAAAATACATACCAAATTTGAAATTGTATATGAACTCATAAAGAATAATAAGGGCAATTTCACAAATAAATGGTAATTATTGAGAAGTTGGAAGAAAATAAATTGAGGGATCAAATATAACTACTCTTGTAGTCTTCAAAACATGCCAAGTTGAAAAAAATCAAAAGCCTACAAGCATTTATGGTGCCATTCAGTAGCCACAAATATTGACAATATAAAAAGTTGGAGCTGCATGCATGCATTTGTCAAAAAAATGAAGAAAATGGTTGTTGATTTCTAAGACTTTTGAGTAGGAATAAATGCATGTATGGTGAAGCCCTCCTATAAATACCAAGCTATTTCCTTTGATGTATGAATCCTAAAATTTTCCAATTCATTTCCTCTCTCGAGAGTGAGAGCCAAGAGTTTGAGGAGTGAGAGAATGAAGAGTATTTAATAAACTCTTGATTAATTAGTGAGTGAGAGATTGAGTGTACTAGGGTTTTAGGTTTTGAGATAAAATACTTCAATTCTTGTAATTTTCATTTCATTAATAAAGTTTTATCCTTCTGTCTTCAGCCGTGGACGTAGGCTGAAATTCAAACCACATAAATTCCTGTGTCTATTGTGTAATTCTAGTGTCTTAATATTTCTCAATTCATTTTAGTTGTGTGTTTGCTTCACCCATCAATTTTCTAATAGTGGTATCAGAGCCATTGCTGGTATTTGTTTAGAGTCAGGGTGCTGTTCACAAAAACGACACTGTTCACATGAAACAGTGTAAGCGATATGAGTATTTTTTGGTGCAAAGCATGGAATAATAGTGTGAATAAATTAACCCTATGATTATGCACGTCTCATAAAGTTTTGTCACAAGGTGATAAGAGCCTAGGGAGTTTGAGTTTTAAGCGGGCTCCCCAATCTTTTGGGAACTTTCTTAGTGTGCATTTTTATACATACAAGCACACATAACTATTCAAGATGGTATACTAGCTTGTGTATGATATTTACTAACAAAATGGTGGTAAAGTTTAAAATTAAAAAGTTCAAGTAAAGTAATTTCTCATTGTGGAAAATAAAGATATGGGCAGTCTTGAGGAAAAATAATTATTTAAAAACAATTAGAGAAAAGAGTGCATAAATAATTGATGACAAGTAGAATAAGATGGATAACAATTATTAACCTACACTTGGCACTTACAGATAGGGTATTGTACAGTGTGGCAGAGGAAAAGACAGCGAGGGATATTTAGGATACTCTTACAAAATTGTACAAGGCGAGGTCGCTACACAACAAGATCTTTTTGAAGAGAAAACTCTATATTTTTCAAATGGCAGAAACCACATTGGTGATCGACCATATCAACACTCTGAAAGGGTTAAAAATAGAGGCAATTGAACATACGAAGCTTATACTTCAAAGTTTACTTGACTCATATGATCAACTCATTATCAACTTAACAAAAAATATCCTAATAGAGTGCCTAGTCTTTAATGATTTTCCAGCCTGTATATTAAAGGAAGAGAGTGAACACAAGAACAAAGAAGATAGGTAGGCAAGTTTACAGTAAGAAAAAATGTTAACAATGATGAGAGAGAGATCAACGGAACATGGCCCTGGTGAAAGTCACCGTCGTGATAGATCAAAGTCAAGAAGTAAGAAGAAAATCAGGTGCTACAAATATGGAAAAAAGGACACGTTAAGAATGAGTGCTGAATTGACTAAAAAAGAAGTGAGGGTAAAGATCCTGAGTCATTAAATACTCAAGGGTATGTAGCAAGTACCTCAGATGATGGTGACATGTTATACAACAAGGCAACAATCATTATAGAAGGCAGAAAATGGCTATCTAACATCTAGCTTATAGACTTAAGAGCGACCTAAAATTTGATTTCACACAGAGAATGGTTTCACAAATATGAACATATCTAAAGAGGATTTGTATATATGGGTAGTGATCAGCCTTGAAGATTGTTGTCAGTGGTGCAATCAAGATAAAGACGTTTGATAGTACAATACATATTATTCAGAAGGTACGACGTGGCAAAGGTCTGAAGAAAAATCTATTATCTTTGGGACAAATAGATATAGTTTTGGCTATAAAACTCCTTGTGAAAAATGATATTATAAAGATTGTCAAAAGTACACTTGTGTTAATGAAGGCAGAAAAGTTCAATGCTAATTTGTTCATGCTTAAAAGGGAAACATTGCAGGAAGCTGGTAAGTGTCTCACATCAAATGGAGAAGAACAATAATGATATGGCATCTCTAACTTGGCCACATATTTGAATAAGGTTTGAATATTCTCTCTAGGCAAAAGTTGCTTTCAGGGCATAAATCGGTAAACTTACTGTTTTAAGAGCATTGTGTTACAAGTAACGAGTGTAGATTAAAGTTTAGCAAATATGACGCTAAAAGTATATGTAGTCTAGATTGGATTAATTCTAATGTATGGGAATCGCCGGATATATCCTTCAGAGGTGTAATGTACTTGGTGAGTTTCATTGATGATTATTCTAGGAGATATTAGATGTATATAATTAAGAAAAAGTCAGACGTATTTCTAATGTTCAAGGAACACAACGGATGGGTAGAACTTGAATCTGAAAAAATGATCAAGTTTTTTAGGACAGATAATAATGAAGTACAGACGATAAGTTTCTTATATTCTGCAAGCAAGAAGGTATTCAAAGAGAGTTTTCAATGGCATATACTCCTTAAGAAAATGGAGTGGTAGAGCAGTGAACATAACTCTTTCAAAGGGTATCATGGTTAACAAAAAAAAAAAGAAGTCTTAGTGTCTTTTCAAAAAATTAGGAATCTATATAAATATTTTCTTAAATCTAGGGGGTGTAACTATCCTTTTATATATATATATAGAGAGAGAGAGAGAGAGACACACACACACACTATACAAATGTGATAATGTTTTAATTGGTTATTGGATATTGATCTAGGATCAATGATTCTTTGGGTTCAAAATACATGAATTCAGGAGCGAAGATTTATTTTCCACGTAGAAATTTCCGCAAACACAAAAATAATTGGATTGACTGTCAAATTTTCAAATTGTTTACAAGGAGAAAGATGTGTATATTACTGACCTTATGTGTCCGAACAATAAGGACAAGCCGTTGGTAGGTTCTCGGTGGGATGCACTTATTTTTTATATTAAATCAATAGATTTTACATTAGTGGGTTACATAAATCTCAAATCTTATTTATATTGATTCGCCATACTACGGGGCAGTTTGGGAATGCTGTAGCTTTTAAAATAATTACTGTTAGTTGTGCTATAAAAATAATCAGCTGTAAAGAGAATCAGTTAAGTGTTTGGTAAATTTTATTTTTAGAGGTACTGTGAGTTTTAAAAGTAGTTATGGACGTTTGCTATTCATCAATATAAATTTATTAAAATATTGATTTTGTTTATAATTTGAATAAGGATATTTTTGGATTTAGGTAATAATTTTAAGGATATTTATGGAATTGTATTAAAGAATAAAATTGATTCTCAAAATCAGAACCTAAAAGCTACTCCTTCTCTGTTTTTCAAAATCAACTGTAGGTGGAGCTGATTTTGACAAAAGTAATTTTGATTTTTTTTTTACCAAACACAAAAATTAGATTTTAAATTTTCAAAATCACTTTTAAGCCTCCCAAAAGGCATCCCAAACGGGCCCTACGTCGTCATTGTGACATGGTACATTCCACTCACATTATTATTTCTTGTTAATTGGAGGTTGAGGACCACCATATAAACGTAAAAATAATTGTAACTGATCGTTACCTACAAAAGTCAGTAACTTAGGAGCCACCTATTAGTTTTCATGGAAAGTTTGAACGACTTGTTGTCCGTTAGCTTTGTTTTAATTTTTTATTATAAAAAAATGCTATTTGATTCTCACCGCATTATTAATTCCACATGTCCGCATTATTGGAATTGAAATACCTTGCCGTCAGAGAAGAAGTTCAGAAACAAAGAGTGTCAATCAAGCACTTTAGTACAAACTTTATGATTGCAGATCCTTTAATAAAAAGATTAAACCCAAAGGTTTTCAGCGAACAATTGAAAAGATGGGTATTATTGGATGTCATTATTGAAAAAATGTTTAAGTTTCTAGGCTCTTAATGTATTTGATACTCTGAGCTCATTTAAGTATTGTTTCTGATTCTTTTGCATCTTGTTTGATTTAATGGTATATACATGAATGATAACATGATTGTCAACAGGTTAGTCTCTACTAAGACATTATTGTTGGACCGTTATTGATTCTCTTTCCCATTACAGGTCATGTTAAGTGTAAAACTGATATTGTGACACATAGAAGGAACTATGTCGAAATAATGATGTGGAACCGCTATAATTCATATTAGTTTTTTCTTAATGATGATTTTATGGTTTGACGAATCCAAGTAATGGTTTAGCTCTTATTATGTACATAGCATTTATTATTATTAAACTATTAATTTGAATGTGCCACATGGGCCAAGTAAGAGAATGTTGGAATATTTTATAGTGGTCCACGTGCCACATTAGTAAATTAGTAATAATTTAGGATTTGAATAAAAAAAAGTAATAGGTCAAAATTCTATTGTTCAATTGGGAAAACCTGACTGTCCACTTTAATGGAAAGTGTAAATAAGAGTTTTATTGAAATTGGTCTTCTCTCCAGACACACACACACGCACACACACACACATATATATATATATTATTTTTCTCTCCATCAAGAAAGTGACTCACTCTAAAGGGGTCAAGAGAGATAAATCAATTTTACTAATTTTTAATTCATTGTAGTGAGATGTGATCAAGAAAATTAATATGAATCAAGGTATATCTTCTCTCAATTATAATGATACGAAAATCATGATATTCTAGATTTTATAGATTGAAGTTTATGCAAATTAGGGTTTATTTGCTTTATAAGAGTTGTAAAAATTTCCATCACAGGAATGATTTCAAAGATTGCATAGACTGTTGACTCATCTCCTTATCAAGCGTACACTCTTTACTATTTTCCATGATCTTGGTTGATTGTATATATTGATGATGATTCCTTTCTTGATGCAGTACGAAAGTGATACTAGATGCCGTTCTAGTGTACGTTCTTAAAATTTAAAAAAGATTAACTCTCAAAGAGAGAAAATATTAAATTAACGACAAAAATAAACCCAAAAGGGAATAATCTAAAATATTATTGATGAGAAACTAAATGCATTACAATAAAGTAAGATAATAAATTTTAAGAACGATTGCAGATAACTAGATGCCGTTCTAGTGTAAGTTCTTAAAATTCAAAAAAGATTAACTCTCAAAGAGAGAAAATATTAAATTAATGACAAAAATAAACCCAAAAGGGAATAATCTAAAATATTATTAATGAGAAACTAAATGCATTACAATAAAGTAAGATAATAGCCCAATTTATTAAATACTAACTAGGCAACCCAAGAGGGGGGGTGAATTGGGATTTTAAAATTTAATCTAAGCAAATCACATAAAATTTAATTTAATGCCTTAATGGAATCAAAAATAATAAATTCAATAACACACAATAATAAGATAGTAAGGGAAGAGAAAGGTTACAATTGACTTTCACGCCTCCAAGCAACCCAAGCTTGAGGATTTCACTATCCAAGCCTTCCAAGGCTTCAAAAGGTTACAATTGACTTTCAAGGTGTCAATGAACCTTTACAACAAAGAGATTATCTCCCAATCTCTTCACTCAAATATCTCATACACTTAAACACTCACAAATTTATGAGGAAATGAAGATTACAATCAAATACTCTCTTAAAGAGTAGATTTGCAAAATTAAGAACAAAGATGATTCAATAAATGATTATTTACGAAATTAAAGCTCAATATATGTTGTGTGCACTTGTTTATGCTTGCAAAGATTACTAAAAATGAATTGGATTTGAATTTATATAGTTTGAGCTCAAAAACTACCCGTTATTTACTTTTTAGTCATAATCGGCTTACTGTTTATGGAATCCGGTTTGCCGCTTTTATGTTACTGTTACAGTAAAAATTTGAATTTCAGAATATCCGGCATGCCGTTTACGATATCAGGATAGCCGTTTATACTCTAGAAGCTTGCTGTCCAACAACCGGATTACTGCTTACAAAATTCGGATAGCCGCTTTTCATCCGGAGAGTTTCTACCCAATATCCAGCTAGCCGCTTAGCACATCCGATTAGCCGCTTGCTACAGTAACTGGTACAGTGCACTATTTTCTAAAATTATAGTTTGACCCTAAAACTTTCCATAACTATATTGTGGCCCAAAACGTTATAAACTTTGTAAATAAGTCCAATTTCAGAATTTCTAAATAATACTTTGTGAATTCTAAAACTCTCTGAAATTATGATATGGCCTAAAATGCTATGAAACTTTTCAAATAAGTCATTTTCCAAAATTTCAAGCAATACTTGTTAATTTCAAAGTTTTCAAAATTCTTTCAATTAAACCACAAACTTGAAAAATAATTAATTTCATAAAATCATTTTTCCATTAAATTTAAAACCTTTATAATATGAAAATCATGATTTATTTAAAATGTATAAAGAATAATTTGAGCTTTTAAAAACTTAATCATTCTTAATTTTGTTTGTTATCATCAAAATCAATATTATGGAAACATAAATGTTAAAAATTTATACTATAGCTAAATTAATCCCAATATTTCTCAAATATGAGAATTAATCTAAAATCTTCCTTAGACTAAAATTACAAATACAACTCAAATAAGCATAATAAAACAAGATAAATCTGAATAAAAATACTAGACACTAAACTAACTCAAAATCTAGAGTTCCTAATTTATTCTACCTTATATGCTTCATCCGGGTCCGGGTTCGAGTTTAGTCTTTCCGGCTTCGGATTCAAATGACAATTTTAAATACCGAACTCGGATATAAACTTGGATTTTTTAGCTCCAGGTCCGGTTCAGGTTGAACCCTAAAAAATTTGAGTTTCTGGATTACGAGTTTGAAACCTGGATAATGTATCGTAGACATTAAAAAAAAATCAAGCCTGCCACTTTCGGCTCTTTGGTGGTTGCAGAAACAAATAGAACAAAGTCATGGGATTTTGCGAAGATAGTGGAGGATGAGGAAGATGGGAAAATTAAATAAACCATAAAGAAAGCCACATGATTCCATGAGCCCAAATCTCAGGATAAATATAATTTTAACACAAAGTAGAAATTGAAACTTGCAGAGAGGTGCGGCCATGGTGTTGATGTTGTGATGCTAATGATTGATGGATGATGATGAATTGGGCAGCGATGTTGTGTTGCTGATAATTGATGAACGATGATGAATCAGACCGATGATGATTTTGAATTCATTTGCTGAATTTTGAGGAATGAACATAAGAAAGCGACAGCTGTGAACTAGAGGAAATGTAGGGATTGTTTTGTTTCTCATTTTTTTTGCTTTTGTACTTATAAATAACAATTTAAAAAATTAATTAAATAATATTTAAAACAAAATAATTCGGGTCCAAGTTCCGAAAATCCAGATTCAGGTGAACCCGGAACCAGACTCGGACCCAGACCTGGACCCGGATACGTCCAGGTTTAAGAAAACAAATCTAGATTCCGCAGGTTTAAGAAAACAAATCTAGATTCCGCAGGTTTAAGAAAACAAATCTAGATTCCGTAAAGAATATACATTTGGTGCGGGTTCAACCTGGACCTAATCATCCCGGTTCGTTCGGATTCGGGACGAGTCTGGTACTTGTTGGTCACTTTACGAAAAGGTAAAGTCTTGTACAAACGAATGATTTCTAAGCCTTTCATGTCTTTAGTTAAACCTCACTCAATGTTCTCACCAATTAACTTTATCGTAGTAGTCATATCTTCTTCACGAATAACTTTCTTTATTATGAACAAGCAAGGCCATATCAATTGTCACAAGATCTTCAAGAATAATTTGCTTAGCTTCATGAATAATTGGTAAAACCATACCAACTTTATCAACTTCAAGAACAATTGGTGTTTCTTTACCTTGAGTCTCTTGAATAATTTTAACCATTTCATTAGAGATAAAACTCAAATCAAGAATTAACTATACCATATCATTTGAAACTTCAAGTTCATTTGAAATCTCTTCAAGAGAAGCTTTTGCAATATTCTTTTCTTCCGTTGATAAAGCTAGTAAAGGTTGCTCTTCCATGCTAACATCTTTAACTTCAGAATCTTGGATAAACTCTTTGTCATTGACGAGCATATTAATCAATACATCTTCAATAATTGTAGAATCAAGCATAATGTCTTCTTTCATTGGTGAATTATGATCTTTATTGGCATAAGAAGATTGCTTTTTTACATTAGAATCCTTCAGCGAGAAGAAGTCCACGAAAGGATCTTATTACAATGACAACTCGTTCAAATCTCTTCAATGCTTGTTTTCTATTTATCTTTCTCTCGATTTGTAATTCAACTTGTAAATCAAATGTAACAACATCCTAATATTCATTAGTAATAACAATTTATAACAAAACTCGTTCCTTAATACCAGCACGTAATCCTTTCACAAATCTTAAAATTATATCTTTCATCATCTTTAGAAAGATTCACATGATAATGATAATTACAAAGTTAAGGTTCTTAGAATCGAATATAATTTATACCTGGCTGATATTTATCAAATTTTCAAGAGATCGTTTGAAAATGTTCATGAGGAATAAAATAACTTTTATCTTCTTGTTCATACTATGCCAAGTTTGAATCTTATCTCTTCCATGTCGAATTCGTATTGTTTGTTTATCCACCATTGTGATACATGTCCCATTAATTTAAAGGATACATACTTGACATGTTTATCCTCTGGAATATCTTCAAGAGTATCTTTAATTTTAAAGATCCAATAAAAAATATCCTCAGGATTAGTAAATTCATCATAACAGAAAGATCATTATCATCTTTTCTATATCTCATTGTATCACTTCTTTTTCAATTTTCTTTTCACCTTTCTTTTTAGTTTTTTAGGTTTCTGTAAGAACAGAAAAATTAAAGGCCAATACTGAATTAAAAGAAATTATTATGTTAGAATTGTAAATAAGCAAAAGATGAGGTTGCCGACGACGGTGATCGAAAAATTGAAAAAGAATGGGTGAATAATAAACTTTCATTTTGAAACACAAGAAGAAAATAGTCAAAATGCCATCTAACCTCTCATATTAGATTCATTAAATCCTTACAAATTCTATAATGTAAATACGCTTATTCCTCTATAAAGTCTGTTGTTCCTTTCAGACAACCTAAACTCAAATCTCTATATAAATCCTTTGAAGTTTTTATACAGTCTATTTCTTTTAGTTCTAAAGAAACTTACCTTCCTATTCTTTCCCCACAAGACATCAAAAGATACAGGAATGAAAGTTATAAAGGACTACATATTAGGTGCCATCAGAATTGGGCTATAACCTTTGTTTCTTAGAGGCAAAAATGTCATCTACTTCAATTCTTGATACAAGATGACATACTTTTGAGAAGGCTTTAATCTCGGCAGTAGAAGTAAGACTCAACCAAAAGCACATAGTTATCCAGGTAAAGTCAAATTTCACCTTAAGATCTATATAAACCAACTCTCTAAGAAACTATAAAAGTCTTGATTTTGTTATATGGATTAATCATGGAACCAAATGAATCAGCCTTTACAGTCCACTATACTATGACCTACAAAGTCTAGACCCATATTTTTTCCATGAGCCATGCAAATCTTTTTATAACTAGATTTACTGTTGGCAAAAGAAGTATCATTCAACCCAAAACCTTAAAAAAAAAACCAATTTATTTTCCCCCCAAGAAGGATAGATGAATACAAGTAGAATAATAAGCAGTTACAGATGTATAAGACTTCACGAATGGATAAATTAACAGTAGAAAGAGTGTCAGTTTTCTTTTCCGGAGAAAGAAATCCTTTTTATCCATGCGAAAGCTGTCAAATTGAAGGAAAGCATCCAAATTCTTGTCTTCACATGTCGCGCAGATCTTGTTCAATAAGGTTTATGAGACTAATCAAGATTATCAATACTCTAACAATTGGTGAATAATTTTTTTAAAAAAGTATCTGGCGATTATGCAGCTATCAAATAGGTATTTCACAAAACAAATCGCACAAACTTTAGACCTCAAGCTCATTAGACCATCTAAGACTCATTGGCCAGCTCAGTATTTTAGGTGACGAAATATTTAGAACAAGTCTGGGATAAAAAGAGATTAGTCATTGACTATAGGAATTGAATGAATGTCTCCAAGACATTAGATATCCTATACTCAGAAGGACCGGTCTCTTGAAATGAATAACATCTGCAAAAGTATATTCCAAGCTCGACATGAAGTCAGGATCTTGGCGGATCGGCATAAAAGATGAAGATAGGCATAAGACAACATTTGTAGTGCCACATGGACATTATGAATGGAATGTCATGCCATTTGGACTAAAAAATGCTCTATCAGAATTTCTGCACAGGATGCATAAAGTATACAAGCCCATAGCAGAATTTTGTCTGGTATATATTAATGATGCTCTAATTTTCAGTAACAGTCAAGAAGAGCATGTGGAACATCTGTTAAAATTCAAATACTTGACATACAAGTATGGCTGGGTGCTATCCGAGTCTAAGATGAAAATTGGACTTGAAGAAATTGATTTTTTTAGGGTTTCACATCAAAGATGGACATATTATTCCTCATCCACATATTGTAGAAAAAATATCTCAGTTCTTTGATGAGCTATCAATTAGAAATCAGATCTAACAATTCTTGATCAACTATGCAGTAGATCATTTCTAGAATCTAACAAGGCCGACTAGTCAGATTTCCAAGCCATAAAGGAAGTAAAGCTGAAATGTCAATCACTCTCTCCTTTAAAGATTCCTGACAAAGGATACCTCATCTTCCAAACAGATACCAGTGATAATTATTAGGGTGCTCTATTGATTAAGGAATCCAAGGGAAACAAGAGAATTTATTGTTATAAATCAGGACAATTAAATAAAGCTCAGCATTACTACCCATCTTCTGATAAAAAAAGTCCTTGTAGTTATCAAAGGCACCAAGAAGTTTCAATTCTTCCTCTATCTCACTCCATTTGTAATTGAAACAGATTACAAATATCTCTAAGGGATACTAAGACGAAAGGAATGAAAAATTCCAAATCCACAATTAGCAAGATGGGTTGAATCTCTTTCAAGATTCAAATTTGAAGTCAAGCACATTAGGTGAGAATCCAACACTATTGCAGATTTCCTCTCCGAACCAATTACGACATTCTTAATGGCTTTAAGCAAGACTTTACCTAGAGAATGGTATATGGAAAGATGTTCTTTCATCTATAATCTTCCAAGTTTCATCTCAGCACTTCCTTTAGAAATCAAGCAAAAGATTTTTGAGAAGGTTGTTGACTATCATGAATATCCAAAAAGTTCTAAGGATATGACTTGGCGCTTAGTGTCACTCTTACGAAAGCTAGAATTCAAGCCAACTATCATTGGAAAAGGAAGCTCTCAATTGTTGGAATCATTCCCTAAAAAAGATCAGATGAGCAAAACAATATTTAGGGTATGCACTACGTATTACCATGTCGTAGATAAGGATAACAACTGGAGACATTGCAGTATATGTGGAGCTTCTTTACTAGCATATTATGCTTCTTGGCTATTGATAAATTTATATCCTATGGTTGTACTGTTAGAACCACACCTCATACACAGAAACCGAAGATCTCTTAAGGAAAGATGGTTTGATAGACTCTTTGCTCTGATATTCGAAGATATCCTAACACTCAAATTCATCAATGGATTTCACCTGACCTATAGAACTATCATCAAAGTACAGCTAAGGTATATATAGCGAAGAGATAAGCCACCAATGGTCAAAATAGTAGAACATGATGATACACAAATTATATGGAGTGGATGCTTACATGCTAGGAGAGCATTAGCAGAAGTCTATGGCATGGAAATAATGTATAACACTTGCAACCCTCTATTTCCAAGTGCTCAAGCAACTCCAGATCTCTACTATAAGGAAGAAATTCAGCATGGACAAATTCATGGTGATGATCACTATGAGTTAGAAATAAGGGGATTATATGATGATTGGCTTTGAGAACATGGTAGAGAAGGGGAGATAACACCACCCTGGGGACCTCCAGGATTACCCCAATAGGAAGAAGAATGGTGGCAAGACCAAGGACAAGACTAGCTTCTTGAAGACGCTCAACCTTTGCAAGAAGAGCCTCCGATAAAACCCATGGATGAAGTTATGTTTGAAAATTGGGAATAAGAACACGCCTACAATAATAATCCTGCATGGCATGATGAGGAATGCAGCACAGACTATAGGAAGCAATAATGGACCCTACAAAGCGAAAGTAATGATGAGTAATAACTAATAAATAAGTGACAAGTGTGAAGAGTCACATGTACTGTCTAGTGAGTCATCAATATAAGTTGTATGATGTGACTAATGTAGTGTGTAATCTGAAAGTAAGATTCCTTAGAGATAAAGAATAGTGACTGCCATGTAAAAGAGATTCCCTTAATGCCTATAAAAGGGACTCTCTAGTATTGTGTGGATCATCATTCTTATATTCTCTTCTCCTCTTTTAATAATAAAATCTTTCTCTTTTTTTTTTTTGGGTTAAGTATATATTTTGATATTTGATACTTTGTTCTTTTCAATAATATTAATGCTATAATGTCTAACGCAAAGAATGCGATTTTTTTTTTTTCAAGAGTATGGTATGGCGGGGGATGTGTCCTTGACAGGAAATGTGTACAGCTTTGGAACATTGTTGCTAGAAATGTTTATAAGAAGACGACCAACCGATAACATGTTTAATAATGGTTTGACTCCCCATGAATTTGCCAAGATGGCTCCACCAGAAAAAGTAATGGAAATTGTTGATCCTTCTTTGTTGTTGGACCTGAAAGCAAGGGCGAGCAACTCTAGGAATCCTGGAAATTATGGAGCCAAAATCGAGGAGTGCTTGGTTATTATAGTGAAAATTGGAGTTCTCTGCTCATCGGAATCCCCATCCAAGCGAGTGCAAATAATAGATGTTGTGGCGAAATTACGTGCTGTTCGCAAAATCTTTCTCAGTATTAGGGGTTGAAGCATTAGCAATGGGAGGCCATGTGCTTATTGTTTACTATCGTCAATAGATCTTAACCTTTTATTATGATTGCGTTTTTGCATGCTTCATAGCGATTTAACCACTGAATTTTTGCTGCATTACATGTTGCAACAATCAATCACGTTGCCCCACATCAATTTGTATGTTAAAACATGGGGTACGCGTCAAACAATAATTAAATAAATATTGCTCCATATCATTACTCTTTTGGCTATTTTCATTCTAATTTCTACCTTAATCATATTTATAAAATTAAGAATAAATAAGGGAAAAAAAAGAAGTAAATTTAAAGACTGGACTTCAAGAAAAATTTCTGGAAACAAAGTGATTTGATTATGACAATTGTCTCTCTCCCTATAACACAATTTTTACACTTGCAGGGAGGACTTTAGACTGTAAAGAGCTATAAAAAGGAGGATTTAGGGGAACAATCGAAAAATAGAAGACAAAATGGCCAGGAAAGAAAAGAAAAGAAAAAAAAAAGAAAAAGGAAAGAAAAGAACTAATAAACCGGCTCTGCTTTTTTCTTCATGGATTTTTTCGTCTTCAGGATGGCATCATGTCTTCTCTTGGAGATTACTTTAAATTCCTCCTGGTACTGCAGGTCAATCATTTCCAGCTTCATTCTGATTTCTTCGTCTATTTCTTGGTCGGACACAGAAGAGATACTGAGACCACTCAAAGTGTCCACCACACCATTGGAGCATATGTCCATGATATTTCTCTTTTCATCTGGGGTTTCGCCTAATCCCATTCTGGCAGGAGATTCACTCGTTCTAACAACAAATGCATGTCCATTGAAGTCCATAGTCCCCGGCTCTGGGAATATATCTGAAGTAAAGCAGTATTCCTTTTCATTCTGCTCACTGGAGGATGCAGAAACATTTGATTTCTCAGAAGTTTGATCATCTGCTGTGGCCTTACCCTGACAGCTAAAATCATTATGAGATCTTTTCTCATCGGGCTTCATAAAATCAGGCCCTAGCACAGTTGTTTGAATGCCTTCTTTGAGAGAAGTAGAATCTTGGCCATCTGAAGACCTTGAATGATTGTCAGCTTCATAAGACCTCTGGGACAACCCTGAAGAATTGTCTACACGTTCTAGCGACAAAGCATCCTTCTCATGGTTCCCAGGAGGCTGTCGTCTGCCTTTTTGGGGAATTAGATGGTCAATGCGAACACATGGTTTCCAACCAGGTATCAGGTTCAGTAACAATAAATCAATCAACTCTGCAATGAATGTAACATTCTGGTCAGCCAGCTCCAGCTGCTCAACCATTTCACTTGAAACTGAGAAGGCTGTATCACTATCAAGGTAGAAAAGAAAATGAATATTCCTCAGGCGGCCTGCATTTATGGACATCAAACAAAAGTTATGTGAAAATATATCAAATTGTAGAGAGTGCAAGGAAACAAAGTTTAGAGAAAAAGTGACAAGAATCTGAGAGCAGACATGCATTAAAAAGGCAATGTACTGACCAGACTGATCTGCTATTCGAAGGATCAATGATACAGAGTATTCATCATTGCTCTCGCCTTTTAACAAGAAAAAGTTCCCTCTCTTAGATCTTCGAACCTCAATGCTCGGAGAATAGGAATCCCCACCACCAGAGTTATCAAGAGAAGTGATTACAGGCAGTCCTGCGTCACTATCAAAATCCATGGAGGGATGCTTATTTCGCACACTAGCTGGTCCTTCTGACATTAGACACCTATCTCCAAAGGCTCCCACTCTGGGCAAAACAATGTCAGGTAGTGGCAGTGGACGATTTTTTGTTGTTCCATTCACTTGGAGAAAAGGGTCCGTCAGAAGCTCCTTTGCTGAGAGCCTTTGAGATGCAGGGACTAGACACTTCTCAATAAAGCTCTTTACTTCTGGATCTTTCACTTTAGAAAGGGCAGCAGGTTTGATACCCTTCAAAGTCATAAAACAAAGGTCATTGACCAACATAGGCAATAGCCATTACAAGCTAAAGAAAATGCGAAATATCATTCATATATAACTTACTGATGAAACCTTCTTGTAAATCTGAGCAGAGTTTCTGCATTCACTATAGGGGTATTCAAATGTCACCATCTCTAGCATGCACATTCCAAAGGAATATATATCAGCCAACTCGTTGTAATTCTCGTCATACAACTCAGGAGCCATGAACTCTGGGGTTCCTGTGAAGACCATCTCCATGGATCAATTGGAAAGAATGAGGAGCCAACTCGGAAACAATGACATTTGGGTAAATACAGTAGGCATAGAAAACAAAAGATCTCCAATAAAACCATTAGAATGTGAAGCAGTGTCACAGCTAAAATGAAATTGGAAGAAAATAAAGAACAAACACAAAGAGGACCCCAGAAAATTACGTGGTTTGGCTTTTAGCCTACGTCCACGGGCGAAGACAGAAGGAAAATATTTCACTAATGATATGGGGCAGTTGGAATATTTTTCCCCAAATCTATAATGGCATAATTGCATATAAGAGGAGAAGTTGCATCTGATAATAAGTATCAAAGATATTAAAGAAGAAAAATATAAATTATACCAATTACACTTTTGGCATTAGCCTGCTCCATTACAGTGGCCAACCCTAGATCTCCAATTTTCACTTCTCCTTGGTTACCATTGATAAATATGTTGTCACACTTCAGATCCCTATGTATTATTGGTGGATCATGGCTGTGAAGGTAAATTAAACCTGACAAAATCTGTCTAGCCCAACCTTTCACAGCCTTCATGTCAACCTTCTTGTGTTTCTTCCGGTACCTAAATCACAGTTCAGGGCCACTAATCACAGGGCTAATTTCACTATAAAACCAAAAAAGGGGAATTTTAAGGGAGTCATGAGAAGGAGAGTAAACATACTGTCTGAGGCTACCCGAGGTGAAGAGCTCAGTTATAATATTCACCGTCTTGTTCTGGTCATCAATCCATGAATTGTAAAACCTTATAATATTGTTATGCTTCAGTGACTTCAAGAGATGCACCTCAGAGTAAAGCCTCTCTAAGTCTTCTGGCGACTGCAACACATCGTCAATCCGAACTTGGCACCATGCTACTTCAAGTCCGTTGACTTCATCAAATGCCTTGTAGCTAGGATTTCATAAAATTAAGGAAAGCATACAGATCCATGAACAAAATAAGTTCAAACTACCAAAAAGGAATTTATTTCCATTTGCAACTTTGCTACATCCAGTCATAGGCTAGCTTGTCCAACATCTCCTTTTTCTTATCAGAGAAAAAAAAAAGAAAAAGGAAAAAATGTCTGCTGTAACAGCTTCTGCAAACATATGTATCCACAGGACCAAGTACAAACACTAGTATCTCCAAATGAAACAAAAAAGGAAGAAAAAAACAGAATAACGAAGGATACACTGTCTTAAAAGCCCCTTTTCCGATCACTTCTTTATACTGTAAGAACCCACATCCGGTTATATTTCAGTTTTGTTGATGGGGATAGACAGAAAAACATAAGAAAAGACACATCATAGAGCTTCAGTCTCTTGCCTCAAAAGCAAAACAAGGCATACAACAAAAGATAAAAACACACAAATTTTCTTTCATCTCCCAATTTTCCCAGCAAACAAGCAGGGAAAATAGAAGAAATTGATTAACAATGTCAAAAAGAGCATAACATTACCCGGATGTATCGACAAGTTGGATCAGTCTCAAGTACATCAGGATCAGGAGGCTCCATTTTTGCCGCACCATCTTCTGAACTTTCCATATTAACAAAGCTCCACTCTCTACAACAACTTATCTAAATTTTTAAAGCTGAATCGAAATTGAAATATCTAACTTATTTACTGCAAGACTTCAAAAACCAAATTGAAACCGAAACCATAGTTGCTACTTCAAGGTTCCATTAAGTATAGGACACTAAATAAAAACCTTTTAACGAAACATCATTTGAGAACTATCATATAAAAACAGACGGTAAGGCATTCAAGAGAAAGAGATTACAAACCCATTATACAAAAAAGATTCAATTCCAAACGCCCGAAAAACCCCAATCATACACAAAGCCATTATTCAAAAAAAAAAAAAAAATCCAAACACCCGAAAAGTCCAAATCATAACACCAAAGGAACAACAGCACAGAGCTAGAGAAAGTGTTGATACTTTATCCCAAGAAGCCAATTCATTAAGAAACTAAAAAGAAGCCAATTCATTAAAACAGCAACTGAACCTAAATTTACTTCTAAAAGCATTCAATACAACAATAAAATAAAAATAATAAAAGAACATACATATGGCCACAAAGGATAATGCATTGCATATATCGATATAATTTTTTTAGAAAGTCATTGTTAGGAATTAAATAAAATTAATATGCAGAATTTAGTTTCTTCTGTTCATACCTGTTTGCTTGGTCTGGCTTCTCTGCTAATTAAACGAACCAAAATGTTATTATCCTTAGCAAGAGAACAATGAAAACCCTAACCCTAATGAATTTGATTCCTAGAAGAGAGAAAATGAGATAGAGACAAAAATGAAACAAGTGTCGTTTTGATGAATCAGAGACCAACACATTCCGTGTTCAAAGCAAATCAATTTCTCTCTAAAACCAGAGAAAACTCGACATGTTATACACAGCGTATATTTATAGTTATCTGTTTCGTTTTAAATTTATCTTATTGGAAATATCTGACATTCAGCTCCCTAACTTATTATAAAATCACTAACGAGGATAGTTTATGGCAGTTTATGCGGAACCTTGTTCCCTAGTTCTTTTTATTAAAATCAACGACACATAAGTCCATGGATAATTTGATTTCATGAGTATAACAGTTAGGGGTTGGTCCCAGATTATTTCAGTTCATTTTTCAATTCAGACCACGCTGATCAATTCAGTTGGGTAAGATTTTGACTTCACAAAAACTAAAAAAATAAATCAAAGTAATATAGAATAAAATTGGAATTAGACTTAACCGACCAATTTTAATTTAGTTCAATTTTATAAATTTTAACTTTTATTTATTTTTATTTGTATTTTATATTGATTTTATGGTCCACTAATAATAACATATTACATATTCACTTATATAACAAAATATTAAGTTTTTCAATTCTAAAATTTGAACTATTATCGAACCTATTTTTCAGATATAACAAAAAAAAGAAGAAAAAAAAGAATGAATTTTTCATTCTAAAAAATTGAACCGAAATTGAAAAAATCAAACTGAACCAACCTCTCTGTTGGTTCTACCATTTCTTAATATTATTCAAATTAATAATTTTGTTTCTGAAAATTGGATACTGAATAGCATGAATGGTAATTAGAAACTATGGCCTTAAACTGCGATTAAATTGAAATCTAGGGACCCCACACGTTTTACTCATTATCTTATTTTCAAAAAATAAAATTCTGACGTTAGCCAATTGCGGCGGTTCCCGACATCGTGTGATTTGTTATGATTACGTGGATTTTTCTTGGTTCGGTGGATGTTGGATGTGTCAGCATGTTTTGATGAGGTGGCTATTTTTATTGGACATTGAGGAACAGGTGATGGACTGATGGTATTTGAAAAAGTATTTCTTTTTTTTTTTTTTCCTCTGAAAATGGTATTTGAAAAAACTTGGATGGATTCTTTTTGTTTTTTTGACCGTTAATTGAGATATTATTTGAGTTTTAATTTCATAATCCTGTATAAATAATAAATTATATAATCAATCCTACTGAATATTTCAATTGCTCATTACTATAAAATTAATTCTAATTTGGCAAAAAATATGTTATTTTTTTCCTTTTTTCATATTGGGGGTTATCACTTATAAATGAGATGTATTTCGCAAAATAAATTTAGGAAATGTTTTCTATAATATTATTGTCCCAATATCTTCGTTGCATACTAGATACTCAATTAATATGCAAATCATTAACCTCCATGTGAACAATATAGTCAAGCGGTCTATTTTTATTTAGTTTTGTATAGTTTAGATGAGTACAGAATTTGAATTCAAAATGAACAAAAGACGATCAAATTAATGCCGTAAAAGCTACAACAACCACAATGAAGCCACCATTAAAATAATGACATTATGCAAATATTTATTTCTAAACTTCCTTGAATAAAAATAAAGAAATTCAAACTCTTAATAAATTAAAATAACAGATACAAGACAAAATCTAAATAAATCAAAATCCAATTAAAATAAGATTAAGTACTTCTAGACTAGAAAACTCGTCCTAAATCACCACCCTTGAAAAAAAAAATTTCTTATTTTTCTTTTATTATTATTACCGAGGGTACATAGAGCTGTCAGAAATATATTGTGCAGAAAAATCCGGTGGATGATTCAACAATTGTATTGTGTAGTGTGGTATAACAACAATTCCTTCCATCATCCAGATCACTTGTTTCATTGTTGGTCTTAAATTTAACTCGCACTGCACACACCAAAGTCGAATCTTCACCAAATTTTCAAATTCCTCCATGTTAACATCTTGATCACTTACCAAATTTTGGAGCTCCCCAGCTTCATAGCATTGATAAGCCCAGTCAATGAGAACAATTTCATCATCTCTCAAACTCTCATCCACGTTCTTTCTACAGGAAAAAATTTCAAGCAACATGACTCCGAAGCTGTACACATCCGCTTTCACAGTAATAGGATTGTTGTGGCTGTGCCATTCTGGAGCTGTATAGCCTCTTGTCCCTCTTAAAACTGTGTATGTTCTCGTTTGATCAGTCTTCAACAGCTTGGAAAGTCCAAAATCTGATATCTTGGCCTTCCAAGATTCATCCATGAGATTGTTATGCGGCTTGATGTCACAGTGGATGATTCTGGTTTCGCATTCATCATGTAAATAATGTAGCCCTTCCGCAATTTCTAACGCAATCCTTCTTCTTTCACTCCAACTTGGGCGCTGCTCGGCTCTGAAAAGAAGATTTCCCAACGAACCATTTCTCATGAACTCGTACACCAGAAGCCTGTTTGATCCTTCACTGCAAAACCCCACCAAGTCCACCGAGTTCTTGTGATGGATTCTACCGATTATCTTCATTTCGTTTCGAAACTCACTTTCACCTTCTTCTACTATCTTTATTAGCTTCTTCACTGCAATTTCCTTACCACCATTAATACAGCCCTTGTAAACCCTCCCCGAACCTCCCCTGCCAATCTCTTCCTTGAAATTTTCGGTAGCCAACAAGATCTGCTCATAGATGAATGACCTCAAATTGATTTCTTCAAATACATCAGGTGAACTCACTTGCCTTGAGATGATCTTGTAGTTCCATATCTGATGAGCCAACACAAAATACAGAGTTGAGAAGAAAATTATCAAGGAAAAGGCAATTAGAACAATACCAACAACTACAAATTCCTTGCCAATTGTCTTGTTGATAACCCCGTCTCCACCTTTAGACAATCCACTAACTCTTAACTTTGATCAGAGCTTTGTTTGGGCTTGTACTATTTTTTCTTCCATATCCCAAAGGAAGCTTGTGTTTAAAGCACAGTTGTTCCCTGAACATTGCCACGACGCAATTACAATCCTCCAAACATGCCTTTGAACAAGCTTCTTCACTTGTCCGAGTGACAATGTCATACTCATCGCGCTCCCAGTAAGTGTTTTCTAGAAGAGAAATGTTGTAACTGTTGCCACTCTTATCTTCAAGGCAATCTTCTATTGTGGAATTTAACTTGCAGCACTCTTGAGGCTTTTCCGGATCAATGTAAATAAATCCCGGAGGGCAAAAACAAGCAATGCCCGTACCATTAAGGCTGCAATAGCTGTTCAATCCGCCAGCTCCTTTCACTACACAACGATCTTCATCAACGATTGCCATCCAAAATATATTGGAGCTAAAGCTACTGTTAGTCCCAATTTGATGCTGATAAAGCCTGAAAACGCCATCAACATCAAGAGTAGCTCGATACAAAGTTGTCCCATTTACTGAAGGTCTACCCTCAGTTATATTCTTTACAATAAACCCAGTTGAATTTCCAAGATATAAAATACCATATTGGTCTAAATTCAATGTTACGTTATGTCCAGCACCTGAAGTATAAGATGACCAATAACCATATTTACCTTCTTGGGTACTTCTCAGTGGAAATGCATTCAGATTCCCATCTGATTGCATCCAGAGTTTGAAGTTGCCAATAGACTGATTGGTTAAAGACATGCTTGAATATAACGCGAATCTTTAGCTTGCTTTTGGCCTACCAAAAGGGTCTCTGTTGGATGATCAAACCTAGCCCAAACAGTTTGAGAGCTTGAGTCATACAACACAAAGTTACCAGAATCAAGCATTGCAGCATCCACAGCTGTTCGAGTAGGCTCAGCTATCAACTGGACTTCGCCATTGGAGTTGCGAAGCAGGACTCTGCTGCCATCGACAGAGAACTGTAGAGCAGCACCAGATGAGACCACGGGGTCTGTGCGTCGAGCAGTCCATACAACAATTATGTTATTTGCTGGGCCGCTGCCAATAAGCCATATTCCAGCCCTGAAGCCATTGCCCGTCGGGTAAAATCCGAAAGCAAAATGACCAGAAGGAGAAGGCCAGAAATTTGGAGAGGAATTTGTGTAAAGAGTGGAACCTGTGGTTATGTTGGATTGTGGTGTTTGAGCACTGGACGGTGAGAAAATATAGATAAATAAGATGATAATGAAGGTTTTTGTTGCCATTAGAGATTTATGCATATATTGTTAATTTGTTATTTTTAAATTTTAGTTCATTTGCCTATTGGAGTGAGCTTTTATAATGAATGTCAAAAGGGCTTCTGCTTCTTGTCTACTTGTTTTCATTTGTAGTAATTGCTAGGCGACTTAGCGAATTTGGTGTTTGACACAAAGTAAACTCTCGACTTGATTTTGTATTAAAGTCAAGTAAATGGTTGATTTAGGTTCACACTTCCTCAATTGGACTAACGTGTCTCAAATTTTATTTTAAAGTCTTATTCATATATATGAGCAAACCGTTGCTGTTTGTCGGTTCAATTGCTTAAACCTCTAAGGGTAGTAGTAAAAGTCTTGATTCAAACCCACTTAAAACTTAAAAGCATGATCCAAATATACTTACGGTATATCCAAATCGGGTCTTAATGATGTCTTGCTTATGAATCTTGAAAAGCTACATTTAACTGCATATTAATATATGAGGTAAGGTACAATCCTTATCAAGGAGCAAGATTTTGAACTATTGGCGTCAGAATTATTTTAGCACATTTTTTTTTTGTTGAACTTTAGCCAAAATATATCATTTTGGAACTCACAATTCAGAGACAATTTCTTTAATATTTTCTAATTTTAGAAAACCTTTAGAATTTTTATCTTTTCATTTGGTCGGATTTTATTTTATTTTTGACAATAATATGCTTGCACTTGGTTGCTTTTTATTTATTTATTGTTCATTTAAAGTCTAATATTCTTTGATGCAATAAAATCATTGATCCTAAGATCCTAACGCCTAAGGCCAAAATGACCTAAGCAAGCAAACGTAATTCTAGTCAATAATGGATGTGGAAGAAAGACGTGGTCTATATATGATTTTTGGTCGCTGGCCATTTTTTCCCCCATATGCTAAATCCATGATTGCATTTGATATCTTTCAGTCAAAGCACGGTACTTGCATAGTACACTTGATCCTTTTTTTTTCCTTTGGTACTGAATATTGCGCAAACGACTTGAGCGTTTGACCTAAATAGCATTCTTCCATCATACAAGAAATTAAACCGTGTTGAGAGGGAAAGTGAAATTAACTTTCTGGAATTTGCAACTAAAAATCTTCTTTGACCATTTAAGTTGTAGAATATGCTTAATCATTAAATTTTGACCGATCCACATAATTAACTAGGTCGTACTATTTTCCTTCAGTGAACATTAGCTTGGAAATTGATTTTTCAGAAGCTAGACTACGTTCGGTAAGTCTCGCCAAAGGATTGGAATTTCAAAAGGTGGTGCATATTCAAAAGACATCAATTAAGCCTTAATTTCTTTTGTGAGAGGATTCATACTGCATGAATTTTCAATCAGATACTTATGTTATTTTAGTTTTAAAAATAGAGAAGTGAATAAAGTCCAAATCAAATTTTAATTCCTACGCCCTTGAGATTCTAATTCATTTGGCCAACTAAATAAAAGTATTTCAAAAACCATTCCGTTCGGCTCTTGAGACGCATATTTATGATCATTGAATGAGAAAATGTTCCGCATTAATTAATATTAGTTATTGGTATCAAGTACTCTCCCTAAGGTCAAGGACTTGATTTCGAGCCTTATCAGAGGAAATGTGATGAAATCAAATGATCCTTTGTTAAAAGCTTGAGAAGTTAAGCTTGAGACAGTGCTCCAACATTTCAACAGTAGGATTCATGTCTCTTGCCAAGTGTTTATGCGTGACTTATTTGGATTGAGATGCTGCATCAGAGAATTTTGTAAATAACTTGTAGATAATAGCGGTTTGAAAGCAATTGGTGTAGCTTGCAGAGAACTTGCATTATCTTGAAGTAAATGATAGCCACTGTACTGGAACTATGGCACTGGAGTTCATTTGCAAAAAATGGCTTATAATGTATGAGAAGTGTTTATGAATCAAACGGCTTTTTATGTTGAATTCAGCAAATAAGAAATTATCAGGTAAGGTTCTCACATTTTATTAAAGTGAAGAAGGGCTTTTAACAGGGTTTTACCACAATATAAAACCTGTTTACAATATTAATAAATTACGGAATCTTTATTGCAAAAGCACTCTCTTCAGCAATTACGGAATCCTTATTGGAAGAGCACTCTCTTCAGCAAATATTTACTGCAATGACTAACTCAAGATCCTCAGCCTCAATTCATTATTGTTGAAAAGTCAGTGTTAGGCACATGCATTTAGCACCCAAATTTCAAGAAAGCATGTAATTTTTCAAAAGGCTACCAAACAAATGAAGAAAAATGGAAAAGTTGGTAAATTTGTCAAATTGAGATACATGGGCGCCATTGAAAAATTGCTTGGATTAGGTGGAATAGTGCAAGCTTGAAACCTATAAATTGAAGCCATTTCTTCCCAATGCATCCCAAAAAAAAAAAATTGAGAGAGAAACAATTCAATTGTAGAATTGTTGAGAGAGTGAACAATTGAAGAGTGTGTGTATTTGAGAGATTTTTCCTTTCAAGTGCGTGTGAGAGTATTGGACATATTTTGGGTTTCGAGAAGTAAGGTTTTTTTAATCAAATATTGCACTCTAACAATTGTTAGTAATACAATTATTTTCTCTTTCTCCTGTGGATGTAATCCTATTGCCGAATCGCGTTAAATTTTGTATCCTTTATTTCTTTTGTGATTATTCAGTGCGCTTGATTCTGCATTCCAACAATTATAACAGGGATTATTTTGAAAGTTTATTTTCCAAGGATTGAAATGGTTTATAAATCGCAAAACTCTCTCCCCAATGTGACTGAGAAATTGAGCAAGGATATTAAGTACATTTTGCAAATCTTCAGTTGATGAAAAATTGTAGAAATCAAATGATGGATAATTAACTAACGACAATGATTTTGGGATATTGTCAAGTAATCTGTCGGTTGCTGTCTTCCACCTTAATCTCAGAGCATCATTGAAGCGCATTGCCTCAAATCTCGATCGTTCAAAACCATGGCCATAAATCTTGTCTCATGCTCCCTGATTCAGATTCTCGATTTTCGCCTTCCGTTCATCAATCTCTCCAGAAGGTTGAGCTATGTCCTTTCGCAGCTCATAAAAGGGGTTGCCCTGTTAAGCTATAAATAGAGGCTATGTTTAGGCCATTTAGATATAAAAATAATAATCCTACACCACTTTTTTCTCAGTCCTCTTTTCTAAAATGCATTTCATCATATAACCTCTATGTTTTATGCATCAAACATCCAATATATTGTTTTTTTTTTTGTTGCAGAAACAATATATTGATTTTTGGCAACCTTGTAACATTCAAGAGTATTAAGGTCAGCTTCTGTCAATGAACAATATAAGCAAACAAGTAAGTTTGTTATTGTATCTTGGAGGCATATTTGCTTAACCCATTTACATCATTCAATTGGTGGGTGCAAATAACGTCTTAAGAAAAATAACATTTGCAACATGCCTTGAAGTACACATTATTTTTCTGCAATTTACCTATTACTATTATTTTCTTCTTACGTATAGAGTTGTAGACACACTACTTTACACAATAAAGTTCCATCATTATTACTGCAATTCTTTGCATTTGTCGTTCCCCACAACTACATATCCCCAACTATCTTAAGACATTATTTTTGCAACAATGGCACCAAGTTCATCTCTTCAACAATTTACAATTGATTTTGTCAAACTGCAGCAGTTTGATGGTGGTAACTTTATACGTTGGCAGAAAAAAATTGTATTTCTTTTTTATAAGCTTTAATATGGTCTCTGTTCTCACAACACCAAAGCCTCAAGATCGTGAGGATGAGACATTAGCAAAAACTACAACATGGTAGAAGTGGAGCAGGATGTCTACATTTGCAAGGGACACATTTGCAATACCATGCCAGATACTTTGTTTGATCAGTATCATAACAAAGCCACAACAAAAGAAATATAAGACTCATTGGAGGCTAAGTACCTGATGGAAGACGCCACAAGCAAGAAATTCTTGGCTTCTAAATTTTTTAATTATAAAAATGGTCGATAGTAGACTTGCGGTTGAACAATATAATGAGATTTTGCATATTCTTGATCAATTCAACCAACACTACATGAAAATAGATGAGTTGAAAAGAAAAATCAACTATTGTTTCTTCAATTAGTTAATTGTTGTAGAAAATATAAAAAATCAACGATAGCATGTGGAGAAGTTGAAAAAAAAAATGCTCCCGAAGGAGTAAAAACCTTGATCCCCAAGAGTGGTGAGTAGAACGAGAGCAGAAGCCATGCTCCCTTAGAAGCAAGAGCAAGAACCATGCTTCTCAGGGAGCGGGAGCAGGAGCAGGAACTGTACCCCCAGGGGTAGCAAAATAAGTCATGACGCATGGGACCATTGACTTGATTTTGGATCATGGACCACACAGAAAAGCCAAGCCTAAATAGAGGAGTTACGGTTGAATTAAGCCCCATAAAGCAAAAGTCAACAATTGAAGGATATTACTTGGTCCAAAAGTAAAATAAATAAAGTTTGACATGGATACAACCAATAAAAAGATAAAATAATATTTTGTGATTCAAATCCTAAAGGATAGAGGAGAATTAAGAAGAGTTTAAGTAAGAAAGAGACTTTATCTGTAGAATGCTATAAAAGCAAAGGTCTATCTCAACAAGAGCACGAGCACTGAAAAAATAGCAAAGAGAGAGAGAGAGTTGAATTTTAATTGAAATCTTATTGAAAGATTTATTTTCTCTGCCTGTGTACGTAGGCCAAAGGTTGAACCATATTAATTCTCTATGTCTTTTTATTATAACTCCCTTACCTAGATTAATTCTCACTAGAGTTTACTTCTAGAAAAAACTTAACTCTTACTGATGTTTATCATATACTGAAATTAGGAAAAATCTTGTATCTAGTAGCCTTCTTAATAAATTTGGCTTCAAACTTATACTTAAGTCAAATAAATTTGTATTGTCTAAGGGTGATATCTTTGTTGGAAAAGAATACATGTATGAGGGAATGTTAAAACTCAATATTAATAAAATGAATGTTTATTCTGCTTACATGATTGACTCATTATCTTTGTGGCATAATCATTTAGGACATGTGAATACTAGAAGATTACATAAGATGGTTAATTTAGAATTAATTCCTAAATAGGAAAATGATATGCATGAAAAATGTAAAGTGTGTGCACAAACTAAAATCACAAGAGCTCTTTTTCTAGAAATTTAAAAAAAAATCTTCTTTGTTGCATTTAATTCATAGTGATGTATATGTTCTACTAAAGGTAGTAAAACGTACTTTGTAACATTTATTGATGATTTTTCAAAATATTGCTATGTGTATTTATTACATTCTAAAGATCAAATGCTAGATAAATTTAAAATTTACAAAAACGAAGTTGAGAATTTTTGCGACATTAAAATTAAATGCCTTAGAAGTGATAAAGGAAGTGAATATGCATTTCTTGAATTTTGTGAATCTATTTGCATTGTGCATGAAAGTAAGCACTGCATATATGCCGCAACAAAATGGCGTAACTAAAAGGAAAAATAAGACACTAATAGAAATGGTTAATGCTATGTTTTTTAATGTTGTACTTGGTAAAGAATTTTTGGTGAAACTCTTTTAACTGCATGTCATTTCGTGAATAAATTGCCTACTAAAGAAACAAAGGTAACCCCTTATGAATTATAGAAAAAGAGAAAGCTTAGTCTTTCTTATCTAAAAGTTTGAGGTTGTCGAGCTATTGTTAGACTACCTAGACCTAAGATAAACAAATTAAGAAAAAGGGGAATTGAATGCATATTTTTGGGATATGTTGAATATAGTAAAGTTCGTAGGTTTCTTGCAACAGAACCTGAAAGCTTTGTTGATGCTATAGTGGAGTCAAGAGATGCTATATTCTATGAAAATAAAGTTTTCATTACCAAAAAGATATTGGTTCTCGAAAGGATGATAAACTAATAGGAATTAGTCAAAAGCGTAATGCTAATAATAAGCAAAATCAGTTGAGAAGAAACAAAAGAATTAGGACTGGAAAATCTTTTGGACAAGATTTTATAGTCTATTTAGTAAAAGGGACAAAAGACTTACAATCTAAATAGATTATGATCATACCTACTATAGAGTCTGATCCCTTCACCTATGAAGAGACAATAAAGTCTCATGATGCTGCCTTTTGGAAAAAGACCATTGATGATTTAAATAGACCCATTATAGGTAACAAGACTTGAAAATTAGTTGATTTATCACCTGGATCTAATCCTATAAGTTGTAAACGAATCTTCAAAAGGAAGAAGTAAGTTGATGGAAAAATTGAAAGGTTAGAAGAAAGACTAGTAGCAAAAGGTTTTACACAAAAAGAAGACCTTGATTATTTTGATGCATATGTAGTTGTTGCAAGAGTTGCTACTATTAGAGTCATGATTACTTTGGCTTAAATTTACCATTTTGAAATCCATCAAATTAAGGGTGTTGAGAATCCAATCTAATCCGCTCAATCCATCTGATCTGCAAAAATCTAATCTATAAAAATCTAATCTATGGATTGGTAAATTAAATTGGATTGAAATTTTAAAAATTCGCAGTTGGTGGGTTGGATGTGGATTTACTTCTATATATTTGCAAAAATCCACGACTCCGCAAAAAAAAAAAAATATATATATATATTTATTTAATTAAAAAATAAAAATTGTAAATGCATCGTTACTACTTAGTAATAAATTAATTAATTAATTAAAATGTAGTTATATTAACACTATACATATCTTATCCAATAATAATATATAATAAACATAATTGAATAATTGAATACTTAAATAAACAAATATAGATTTCTAAGCAGTTAATTTTTATAATTTTAGGTAACTTTCATGTATTGATTTAAACAAATGATATTTTTTCTTTTTACTGTGCTATATTTTGAGACTTTGAATGTATTATTCTAACTTTATTTAAACACTTAATTTATTTAAATCTTATTCAATTTTGAATTTGATTGGTAGTAAAAAAAATTTTAAATTAGATTTTTTATCTAATTAGTTCGTAAAATGAGCATAATTAAAATTTTTTAATCCACAAACCAATTCGCAAAATGGTGGATTGGATTTAATCCACATCCGATCTGCAGACGTATGGATTGGATTTGGATTGAATTCACCAATCTGTGACAATCTGCAAACTCATGGATCATTTATGGATTGATGTCGAATCCGTAAAATCCGATCCGTGAACATCCCTACATCAATTGGAAGTAAAAACAACTTTCCTAAATGAAGAATTAGATGAGGAATTTTACATGAAACAACCAAACGAGTTTATTATGCAAGGACAAAAATATAAAGATTGTAATTCGGTCAAATCTTCATATGGCTTTAAACAAGCTCCAAAGCAGTGACATGGAAAGTTTGAAAAAGTGATTGTTTCTAATGGATTTAATATTCATGAATCTGATAAATATGTGATAGCAGATTCATTAGAAATAAATGTATGATTATTTTTTTATATGTAAATCATTATTGTAATGAACTTTTGATATGAAAGACATAGGACTTGCTGATACGATTTTGAGGATTAAAATTATCAAAAATGATAATGACCTAATGTTGACCCAATCACATTATATTGGGAAATTTTAAAGAAATTTAATTAGTATAATTGTGAGTCTGTGTTAACACCTTTTGATTCAAACGTAAAATTATACCCTAACACTGAAAAATAGTATCTCAATTATTGGGTGTCTTATGTATGATATGACTTGTACTAGGCCCAAAATTACTTTTGCTGTTGGAAAGCTTAGTAGATAAAAGTAATACAAACCAAGCACACTAGCAAGCACTGTAGAGAATTCTAAAATATTTAAAACAGACAATAGATGATGATCTATATTACACTGGATATCCTTCAATTTTGAAGGATTTTCGAATGTTAGTTGGATTACTGATCGAGATGATCATACATCCATGATTAGTGTTAAAAATTGTATAATTATCAAGCGATAATAATGTTATTTTGTGTTTAATTTATAATTTATATTTGTGTTTATGTAATATATTAGAAATTATTAATTATGTTTTAAATATATCTAATTTTGTGTATTTTTGTGTGTTTATTAGGAAAAATATTAATTTCACGTAAATCGAGGCTCCAAACAGTTAAACCGAGGTGAAATTTAGATTCCGGTGGTCCGAAAACTTTAAGGTCAGTCAAGATCGGCTAAAAATCGGGCTTGTGTAAAAAGAGTTTACTTTTCCTGTTGACTGAGCTCTGATTGGATGCTGAAATGACCTTACAATAGACTTGAGTGCATGGAATAGCTGGCAATTTTGACTGAATCTCAACTGTTCATGATTCAATGGCCATGATTGTGCCACGTGGCAGTAGTTGGTGAAGCAAGTTGTAGGATCCGAATCTTTGTATTCAGGTCGACTCGATCCATCCATTAACCCGCCAAATCTCAACTGTTCTTTGGCCAAATCGGACGAGTCAAATGATGCCATGCGTGACGTTGACTTTTAAAGTTTGACCAGCCATTAGATCTTGATCTAAAGGTTGTGAGGAACACATGCATGAAGCTTATGATGGACCGCAAAGCACTGGATTATGAATTTATTTTTCTATAAATAGATTCTAAGGTGGACCGCAAAGCACTCGATCCGCCCATTTTTATGTTTTTAGAATCTCTCTACAACTCTCTTCTTCTCAAATTCTCTCAATCTCCCTGTAATCTTGATTCTAAGGTGTGTTTTTAGTATTTTGTATAATTATTTTTATAAATAAAATTAGTTTTATTTTCAATTTTAGTTGTTTTTATTACTTTCAATTATAAGTAATTTAATTTTAATATTTCTTTTTATTTCAATTATGCTTAACTAAATAATATTAGTTAGGGGAAGGTGAAACTCTTAGGAAATAAATATGATTTAATCAAATTCTATTTTTAATTTTATAAATTAAATTATTTTTTATTTAATTTTATACATATTTTATATTTTGAAATTTTGATTTATTGTAGACAAACAAATGAATTTGGCATAATAAATTCTTAATATCTTAATATAAGATATGGTGAAATGGTATTTTGATTTATTGTAGACAAAATAAATTTTGGCACAATAAATACTTAATCCATCATAAAATTAAAGGGAAAATAGTAATAATTTATATAATTAATCTTTTGGGCAATAAATCTTAAGAAAAATGGCAAAAAGAATTTATTAAGTTTTATTTACTACTAAGAGTGGAACCACAACCCTAACTAATTTAATTTTATAGTTTCATTTAAATTAAGTTATTTATATTCAAGTTTTAATTTTAATTTTTAGATAAAATAAAATAAACAAATTAAATCTTTTCTCTATGGATCGACCTCGGACTCACTGAGTTATAATATAATAAGACACTCTTATACTTGAGAGTTTAAAATTACTTTTAAGTTGTGTCAAGTTTTTAGCGCCGTTGTCGGGGAAAAATTTTTATTTTGGTTTGTTTTTCCGTTCTTATTTTTCTCTTATATGTAAATTTTCGTTTGTCCCCTTTTCCTTTTCTTAAATTCTCTTCTATCCCCACATCTTTCATAATTCTAGTTTCACCCTAACAATTTTCGTTTCTAGCTCCTTCTTCTCATAATTATGTTTTGACCCCAACATCTTTCAGAAATTTCACTTTCACCCCAAATGACTCAATTCTAAACTTCTAAAAATTACGATTTGACCATAAATTATAAATAATTTGTAATAAAATCCCTGAACGAAATTCCTCACAATAATCAAGACTTGGACTTACATTTTGGACATATTTGGACATATTTGGACTTAATTTGGACCAAACTAACTCTAACTACTAACTCTTAACTTACTAACTGCTAACTGCTAACTTTTATTTTTTTATTTAATTTTTTGCACTTATTTTATTTCGCATTTATTTATTTATTTGTTTTTGCTTTATTGGTGGGTTCAACCACCAAACTAACTACTAACTCTTAATTTTTATTTTCAGTTATTTAATTTTCAGTATTTATTTAATTTTGTATTTATTTATTTTTGCTTTATTTTTTTTAATTGGTGGGTTAAACCACCATTTTTTTAGTTATTTTATTATTTTGTATTTTTTGTTTTTTTTTATTTGATTGTTAATTGGTGGGTTCAACCACCATTTTTTTTCTTTTGCATTTATTTTACACTTTATTTTATTTTATTTTTTTTGTTAATCTAATTGGTGGGTTCAACCGCCAAATTGTTATTTAATTTTTTTTTACATTTATACTATTTGCATATATAATTTTTTTTGTTTTGTAATTTTTACTTAGTTTTTATTTTGTTATTAATTTATTTGAATATTACTTTTGCGATATAACTATTGCATGAGACATTGGTCTCGAACTTCAAGTGGTAGGTTAATTCGTAGATCTCAATCTCCACCACCAATCATCGACGAGATCCAAGACGAAAACCTTTTGGGCGAACCTAATCCGCAAATTGATCAAGAAGACAACCATTCTCAACATGGACATGATTAAAATCAACCAAGAACTCTAAGAGACTACATGAATCCAACCAAAATCAGAGCACCGTCGTGTATAGTATTTCCTCCAGAAGCATCTCGATTCAACTTCAAACCAGGTATTATCCAACTTTTACCAACATTTCATGGTTTAGAATCTGAGAATCCGTACTTGCATTTAAGAGATTTTGAGGAAGTTTGTAATACATACACAGACCAAAATTGTAGCATTTGAAGACCAAGAAAAGACCACATTTACATTTCCTTTTGGAACATTTGCATTTAAAAGAATGCCATTTGGGCTTTGTAATGCCCCTGCAACATTTCAAAGATGTATGCTAAGCATTTTTTGTGATATGGTTGAACATTGTTTAGAGGTCTTTATGGATGATTTGACTGTGTTTGGGAATTCTTTTGATGATTGCCTTGATAATTTGGAGAAAGTTTTGAAAAGATGTGTTGAAAAAGAACTCGTGTTGAATTGGAAAAATTGTCACTACATGGTTACTTCTGGAATTGTCTTAGGTCATGTTGTTTCTGTTAAAGGAATAGAAGTTGACAAAACAAAAATTGAAGTCATATATAAATTGCCACAACAAAAAACAGCTAGAGACGTGTGATCATTTTTAGGACATGCAGGATTTTATAAGAGGTTTATAAAAAACTTTAGTGCCATATCTAAACCACTTTGTAACCTCTTATTAAAAGATGCACCGTTTAAATGGAATGATGATTGCCTAAAATCTTTTGAGAAAATAATTTGTCTTTTAACATCTGCACCTATTATGCAATTTTCTGATTGGTTTTTACCTTTTGAATTAATGTGTGATGCAAGTGATTTTACTATTGGTGCTGTTTTAGGACAAAGAAGGCATGGTAAGCCTTTTATGATTTATTACGGGAGTAAGACTTTGGATAGTGCTCAAATGAATTATTCTACAACTGAAAAAGAATTACTTGCTGTGATATTTGCATTAAACAAATTCCGTTCATATTTACTTGGCTCTAAATCTGTTGTGTTTACTGACCACGCTGCTGTGAAATATTTGATGAGTAAACATGATGCTAAACTAAGATTAATTCGTTGGATTTTGTTACTTCAAGAATTTGACCTTACCATCAAAGATAAAAAGGGCGCTGAAAATGTCGTTACTGATCATCTATCAAGACTCACATCAGAATTCTGCATTGATATAACACCCATCAATGATTCTTTCCCTGATGAATTTTTATTTTCTATTACTTCAATGCTATGGTATGCTAACATTGTTACTTTCCTTGTTACGGATAAAATTCCTTTGCAATGGAATGCTCAAGAGAAGAAGAAATTTTTTGTTGAAGTAAAGAAATTTTATTGGGATGACCCTTACTTGTTCAAATATTGCCCAGAAAAAATTTTTGGGCGATGTATTCCTAATAATGAGGTAAGTAATGTCATTAATTTTTGTCATTCTAAAGCATGTGGTAGACACTTTTCTTCAAGAAAAACTACTGCTAAAATTTTACAGTGTGGATTTTATTGGCCTAACATATTCAAAGAGACATATGAATTTTGCAAAACTTGTGAAAAATGTCAAAAATTAGGATCAATTACGAAAAGAAACATGATGCCCTTAAATCCCATGCTTGAAATTGAAATATTTGATTGTTGGGGAATTGATTTCATGGGTCTGTTTCCATCATCTTTTGGATTTGTGTATATATTAGTTGCAGTTGATTATGTCTCAAAATGGATTGAAGCAATTTCTTGTCGAAATAATGATAGTAAAACTGTGGTTAAATTTTTAAGAGAAAACATTTTAAGTCGATTTGGAATCCCTCGAGCCATTATCAGTGATGGAGGTAAGCATTTTTGTAATAAGTCATTTGAGTCTTTAATGAAGAAATATGGAATTACACATAAAATTGCTACCCCTTATCATCCTCAAACAAATGGTCAAGTTGAATTAGCAAATAGGGAGATAAAACAAATTTTGGAAAAAACGGTTAACCCAAACCGAAAAGATTGGTCTCTTAGACTTAATGATGCACTTTGGGCCTACCGTATTGCATTTAAAACGTCATTAGGAATGTCACCCTATCGGTTAATTTTTGGTAAACCTTGTCATTTACCTGTTGAACTTGAACATAAATCATTTTGGGCTATTAAAGTTTTTAATTCAAATTTGGATGATGCTGGTAATGTGCAAAAATTGCAATTGAATGAACTTGAGGAATTAAGGAATGATGCATATGAAAATTCAAGAATTATTAAGGCAAGAACAAAAGTATTTCATGATAAAAGAATTTTTCGAAAAACATTTGAGATTGGTCAAAAAGCGTTGCTTTATAATTCTCGTCTTCATTTATTTCCAGGGAAGTTAAAGTCAAAATGGAGTGGCCCATTTATTGTAAAAAATGTATATCCACATGGGGCTGTAGAAATTGAGAATCCTAAAAATAATGTCACATTTAAAGTTAACGGACAAAGAATAAAGCCCTATCTTGAATACCAACCACGTGAAGAAGACACCAAAATCAATTTGGGTGACCTACCACTTCTTGATTGAGTGATTAATGAATGATTGAATTTTTTTTTGTTTTGTTTACTGTTATTTTGCCGTTTCATTGTTTGATTTTTTTCTTTCTCTTTTGATTGATGCCCTGTACATATTTCTTAGCATTACTTTTTTCTTGTGTAAGCGTGTTTATTTGACAATTGTACTTTCTCTCAACAATTTTCATTATACATCATGAGTACTTCACTAAGAAATTTCATGTTCACACAACTTAGAACATTTCTGCGTATAAAATTTCGCTTAAAAAGCCTGAAATGAAGCTGTAAATCATATCCACTTTGGGATCTGTAACCACCGGAAATTGTGTCCTATGGTGAGAACCTAGAAAGCCAACTCAGAGCAGTAGAGAGTGGTATATAAAGATATTAATTGGAGCTTAAGGTTAACTTAATGAGAGGACGAATGTAAATTCATTTTCCTTTTACATTGTATGTTTCTTTTTGTTTGCTTTCACATTTGATTTGATTTTGCAGATTTGATTTTGTTATGTTTTGATTTATTTTCTCGTATAAATGGTGGATAACGGTACTCCGTGACTCTTAAGTCGGTATCTTCAGTTTCCCACAATAACTGAAACTCCAAAATCAAACATGGAAGAAATACAACATAAACTGCATAAGTGTTTTCCTTCTCTCACTCAGAATGCCCTCAGGAAAATTTACAAAGCTCGTTGTGAAAGATTGCGTCTGTTAATGATCAATGGCATTCCTTTTGACGTTTGTTGGTTAATTGAAGTAAAGGTCCGATTAGCAGGTGAGTTTTCTGATCCATTTGTTTCTTACATGCCTGGTTTTGGTAAAAGTACATTTGCTAAAAAAAGGAGAACTAAAAGACTTGGCTCAGAATGTCATAATTTTGTACGACTTAGTTGCAAACGAGAAGTTTGTAAATCTTTAAGAATAGTGTCTGATACTCGTGAAGATAAAATTAAATTCGTTAAAGATGGCATGAGTAAAGAATCGTTGGATGATATCTTACGATCTCTTGAGACGCATCGAAGCGAACATGTGCAATATGTGATACACAGGTTATGGAGACTATTCCAAACCAGAAAGTAAACAGTTTAGTCTTGGGAATCTGACTCAAAAAGACCCTGTTTGCCAGTTTATAAGAAAACTGGATGGGAAGCATATCCTCGACCCATAGAGGGCGTTCAAGTCGTTACTAGACGTAAAACCAGAGAAAGATGTGAGCCACAATCACAACTACCAGTAAATATCTTTTTACTTTGCTGTTATTTTATCATTTGCGTTATTGCATTTAGTTGTATGATTTTGTATTTAATAATATTTGTTTTATTTTACTGTTTGCTTTTTAATCATTATTTTTTCTTTTTCACTGTTTGCTTTTGAATTATTGAGCCACGAGCTTTACTCATCATTTGACAAAATTGCCAACCCATTTACAGCTGTTTCTTACTATTTCTGTCACCAAGATCTTTAAAAATGAGCTCGTTTTTCAAACACTCACAACTTGTTTTTGAAAGATTAGTCCAATGGCAGCATCTTCGAATAAACAATTCAAAAACATTTGTGTGCTTTCTTGGTTTCACTATGGAAAGTACAAACAGTTCGTTCAGGCAGCTGTAGATCTTGGTCGTGTCATAGCAGAGAGGAAACTGCATCTTGTATATGAAGGAGGTAAACGAGGGTTATCAAGACTTGTCTCAGAAGCTGCTTTTACTAGCGGAAGCCAAGTACTAGGCATTATCCCAAAAGCCATAAAACCGCTAGTATGCATGTCTGGCCCACCATTTGGAGAAGAATTAGTGGTATCAAGTATGCAAGAAAGAATATCTGAAATGTTAAATCATGCTGATGCTTTCATTTTCTTGCCAGGAGATCTTGCAACTTTTGAAGCACTGATTACATTTGCATCTTGGGCTCACTTGAACATTCATCAAAAACCCATCGGTTTGTTAAATGCTAATAATTTTTATGATGGCTTGCTAACTTTTATTAATCATGCAATAAAGAATCATTTTCTTCCATATTCTATAAAAAAACTCTTTATCTCTGCTTCTACTGCTAATGAGCTACTTGATCTTTTACAAGCTTATACACCAGAGCCAGATCCAAAGACTTTTGCGCTGAATTGGTCGACTGATGATGGTAGCGATGCTTGTAATAAGAAGTGCAAATTAGATTTAACTCTCTGTCTGTAAATATTAGTGTTCATGTGTTGTTTTCTAAACTCTTTCTCTTTCCTTTTAAAACATTGAGGACAATGTCTCTTTCAGGTTGGGGGGAAGGAATAGTTGATAATTGTGGAATGTTTTAGTCCTAGTGATGTTTTTACAAAATCTTTTCTGTAAAGACTGACTTTGGACTAAATTTGAGTCGAAGATGGCAGGATATAGAGAATGTAGCACCTCTAGAAATGCATCTTCTTAATCTTAGGAGTGTTATTCATAAAAAAAATGACTTTTTCTTGTTCTTTGTTATCTGCTTTTAAGCTTCTGCATCAAGTTCGGGTGAGATCTCCTCCTCTTCTTCTTTTATTATTATTATTTTTTTCCGTAAAATAAAAAAATGTTAAGATAATGTTTAGATTAGGTTGGAGGGTGGGGACAGTTGATGTATGTTTTTAATATGAGTGTTTGTTTTTTTTCTTTTCTCTTTTCTTAAAAAAAAAGTTTTTTTTTCTAGGATGGCTGTGTAAAGAGTTACGACTTTTGAGACGCATCCTAATAGTCTTATATTTTGATTTTGAAATTCATAGTAAATTGTTTTTGTTCCCTTTTCTTTGAATTACTCAAATTTGTGAAATCTCCACTTGGTTATTAAGAAATTTAATTGTTTACTCATTTAACAGATATTATTGAATCATTCTTCACACACACACTATAACACATACTAGTGGGTTGTAAGTTAAAATTTTTACAGCATTTAGTTCTTTTGATTTATTGGGGATAACATCTAAGGTAGTAGAAAGTGTATATTGCAAAAAATAAAAAAAATAAAAAAAAACAAAAAAAAATGAAAAAAATGAATATTTTTAATTTTGCTATATCTAAAACCCGAGTAATTAAGTCCATTGGGGTGCTTCAACACCTAGTGCCCTAAGGCCAACTGGTCTGGGAGTCACTGACCTAAAGCTAGCTACATGGGTTATAGATATATTGTTTGCTTATTTATTAGAAACCTGAGTAATTAAGTCCGTTGGGGTACTTCAACACCTAGTACCCTAAGGCCAACTGGTCTGGGAGTCACTGACCTAAAGCTCGCTACACGGGTTAAAAATGTAATATTTTAAAAATATGTGTGAATAATCTACTGCCTAAAGGTAGAATTTCTAATGAATTTTGGAACGAAATTGTTGTTTTTCTTTTAATGAAATCCCATAAGTATTGTGTTAATTACTTGAGCACAAAAAAATGTTTGATGATATTCTGGATAATGAGTGAACATCAACAAGGTAAAGAATTTTGGGAGAGTTCATTTATTTGGTAGTTTAGAGGATAGATGAACAACTATTAATTTGCATGTGAATTTTGTAAATCTTAATTTAATATAACGCTTTAATTGCTAGGGGCTAGCAATAAGCTGGTTGGGGGGTGTGATTAGTGTTAAAAATTGTATAATTATCAAGCGATAATAATGTTATTTTGTGTTTAATTTATAATTTATATTTGTGTTTATGTAATATATTAGAAATTATTAATTATGTTTTAAATATATTTAATTTTGTGTATTTTTGTGTGTTTATTAGGAAAAATATTAATTTCACGTAAATCAAGGCTCCAAACAGTTAAACCGAGGTGAAATTTGGATTCCGGAGGTCCGAAAACTTTAAGGTCAGTCAAGATCGGCTAAAAATCGGGCTTGTGTAAAAAGAGTTTACTTTTCCTGTTGATTGTGAGCTCGATTGGATCTTTGAAATGAGCTTACAATAGACTTGAGTGCATGGGAGAGCTGGCAATTTTGACTGAATCTCAACCGTTCATGATTCAATGGCCATGATTGTGCCACGTGGCAGTAGTTGGTGAAGCAAGTTGCAGGATCCGCATCTTTGTATTCGGGTCGATCCGATCCACCCATTAACCCACCATTCGAGTCAAATGATGCCATGCGTGATGTTGACTTTTGATGTTTGACCAGCCATTGGATCTTGATCTAAAGGTTGTGAGGAGCACATGCATGAAGCTTATGATGGACCGCAAAGCACTGGATTATGAATTTATTTTTCTATAAATAGTGCCTCATTTTTATGTTTTTAGGATCTCTCTACAACTCTCTTCTTCTCAAATTCTCTCAATCTCCCTGTAATCTTGATTCTAAGGTGTGGTTTTAGTATTTTGTATAATTATTTTTATAAATAAAATTAGTTTTATTTTCAATTTTAGTTGTTTTTATTACTTTCAATTATAAGTAATTTAATTTTAATATTTCTTTTTATTTCAATTATGCTTAACTAAATAATATTAGTTAGGGGAAGGTGAAACTCTTAGGAAATAAATATGATTTAATCAAATTACATTTTAATTTTATAAATTAAATTATTTTCTATTTAATTTTATACATATTTTATATTTTGAAAATTTGATTTATTGTAGACAAACAAATGAATTTGGCACAATAAATTCTTAATATCTTAATATAAGATATGGTAAAATGGTATTTTGACTTATTGTAGACAAAATAAATTTTGGCACAATAAATACTTAATCCATCATAAAATTAAAGGGAAAATAGTAATAATTTATATAATTAATCTTTTGGGCAATAAATCTTAAGAAAAATGGCAAAAAGAATTTATTAAGTTTTATTTACTACTAAGAGTGGAACCACAACCCTAACTAGTTTAATTTTATAGTTTCATTTAAATTAAGTTATTTATATTCAAGTTTTAATTTTAATTTTTAGATAAAATAAAATAAACAAATTAAATCTTTTCTCTGTGGATCGACCTCGGATTTACCGAGTTATAATATAACAAGACACTCTTATACTTGAGAGTTTAAAATTACTTTTAAGTTGTGTCAATCCACAAGTGGTTGGATATTTATTCTTGGTAGAGGGGCTATTTATGGGGCTTAAAGAAGAAAACTTGTATAGCAGACTCCATCATGGCTACAGAATTTGTAATTTTGGCTTCATATAGCAAGAAAGTTGAATGATTAAGGAATTTACTTTTAGAAATTCCTATTTGGTCTACACCAATGCCTCAGGTATCCATTCACCATGATAGTGAGGCAACTTTGTCAAGGGCATACATCCAAATCTATAATGGAAAGTCTAGGCATATTGGTCTAAGACATTATTATGTAAGACAATTACTTACAGATTGAAAATTAGGCATATTGGTCATGCCAAAATTTGGAAGACCTCTTAACTGAAGGCCTTGTAACGGACATTATATTAAAAACTTCTAAGGAGATGAGGCTGAATCCAGCATCATCTTATCACCAACGATGGAAACTCAACCTAACACTTGAAACATCAAGATCTTGGGTTCAATGAACAAAGTCCATAATATATTGTGGTAGCAAGCACTATGATATTTTAAGATGTGTTCCAAAGGTCAGTGCTTAATACCTATAAAATATAGGAAATGATAAGTTATTTAGTTTTGATAGACTTATAAATGTTTTAGTTATAAGGATATTCTAGATAAGTCTACCAAAGTAAGTGTAGGAGATGGTGCTGCTTCTTATATAACGTGGATGGTTACTAAAGCGCTCATGAAAATAAGATATAGACACAGGGCCAATCCATGTGTCAGTTAAAGAATACTTGAAAATTTTTAAAATTTATATGTGAGATATATCTAGTTAGTCGAATAAGGTCATTGGTTCAAAGCTTGTCTATCATGCCACCTTGATTAACCTTGATATGTTGTCACTTAGTGAAGGTTCAAGTCCAAAAGACATCTTCATTTATGTATAAGTTTTCCAAGCCCATGCATGATAATTTTTCAAAATTCATTTATTTAAAAAATGGTGGGAGATTGCTAGACTAATTTTTGAAATAAATGATATCTTGTTAGATGCAACCAATAGATAGGAGCCTGATGCTACCATCCAATCTGCTCTTTCTTTCGTATTCGAGTAGCTAAATGTGACAAACAAGACATGTCTAATTAATGTGCCTTGCAGAAGAGGTATATATACTCTCACTTAAAGATACATCCATTCATAGTGGAATTTCATTTAAAATGGTGATGGTTCAATTTGAACCATTGATTAAGATCAAATATTGATCCAATGGCCATGAATGAAGGGGTATCATGAAAGATGACAACCTAAATAGAGGGGCACAAGTTTATCTATAAATAAAGGTCATGTTTAGGCTATTTAAACATGAAAATAATGATCCTACACCACTCTTTTTTCAATCCTCTTTTGTAAAACGTATTTCATCATATAACCTTTTTATTTTATGCATTAAATATCCAATATATTGTTTTTTGCAGGAATAATATATTGATTCTTGGCAGGCTTGTAACATTTAACAGTATTTAGTTTGCTTTTGTCGATGCAAATCACAAGCAAACAAATAAGTGCTTCAATGTATCCTGAAGGCGTATTACTTAACCCACGTGCATCACTCAATTGGTAGAGGCACATAACATTTTAAGGAGAGCGATATTTATAACATGTATTGAAATACACATTATTTTTTTGTAGTTTACCTATTACTATTTTTTTTCCTACATACAGAGTTGTCAACACACTGCTTTATACAATAAAATTCCACTATTATTACTGCAATTCTTTACATTTGCCATTCCTCACAAATACATATCCTCTACCAAAACTTGCAGTATCACAACCATATGTTGGCAATGGCTTGGATATTTTTCTCGCAAGCATAATATTAAATATCATCATCTCTTTTGCTTTCAAGAGGAAACAAGAAATGGTGGTGGTTAAAATGTCTTATCTTTTCTCCTTCATCACCTATACCTCTTTAATTGAACAATGAATGTGTGTTTGTTGTGCACGTATGTGTATTACTCACAATCAGCACAACTATAAGTAGGATGCTTATGATTTATTTCTTTGCCGCAAGCCATACAATACAGTTGATCAAAATTAACTTCAGTAAGTGTTTCAGTCCTCAAACTGAGATGATGCTTATGTTCTTCATAGAGAGTACTCGCTGGTAGTGGGCCACTGCCACATTGCACATGAAAATTGAGTTCACCCTTCACGCTAACATATAAAGAAAGTACCTTGAATTGTATGACCACATGCATTGCAATGAAATTTGAAGGACATGTTCTCAACTAGAGAAAGAAGATGCTTATGAGCTTTGTACCCTATGTTTTCCTTCAAAGAAATGCATTCAAGATATAAGTCAAAATCACACTCCTAAGTAATACATTCAGGATATTAGTCAAAATCACACCTATCACATCGATATTTGAAACCTTTAGTATTGAAGCAACATGAATCACACCAACCTCTAGGTTTCTTATTAGCAACCAAGAGTTTCGAAGAATGGCGTATGAAATGGCCATATCGGATGTCTTACAGCAGCTCACTACATGACTTGTATTACAACCATCTCTTTGACCATTTATAATTTTGTAGCATAACTTGCAACTCACATTGGTTACCTCCAAGACAAATAAATAATGCTCATGACTAAAATGTACGATTCTTTTTTTATCTTCTGGTATTTCACCCGTCAGGGAAGGCAATGATTGATGGATTTAGCAAAGAACTCAACTCTACGTTGCTAAATCCACAAGTGAAGCTGCATGTTGTCATATATATTTGTCGTGCAACAGATGATAAACCTATCTAGGTAACTCAGCACAGAATTCATGGAGATAAAATAGCCTAGGATCACAACCATATGTTGTGCTTTGAATATAATTCTGGCAACCATAACAAACTATATCATCATCAATATGGATTTCACAAACAAAAAAGAGATGCTTATGACTAAAATGCTCTAGTTTTCCTTCGTTATTGTACTCCTCAGTGATCGCACAACACACATGAACAAATTACTCACATTCAGCACAATGATTAAATAGATCTCTTGAGTTTATTTTTTCCTTTAAAATCATAAACTGACACAGACATTCAAGCTTATTGAGCAAAGCTACAAGAGATAGTATTTTTTTAAAAAAATCCACCAAGATGGTGGGGGGTTAGGCCGAACCCCTACTTGTAAATAAATCAATCAATAAGTGAACATAAAAAAGAGCGACATAAACCAAAAACCTCCAAAGAAAAGCAAATCATTTAGTGACCAATACAAAACCAAATCAAGGTGATTAATGCCCACTATATGGAATTTCTAGAGTATCCAAATGAAGAATGCCCGATAAACTAGTTGGAAGGTCTCTAGGATTGAAAAATCACTGACAAGTCAATGATTACAAGCCCAGTTGGCCATAAAGTTAGCAGTAGATGTAGCTTCTCGAAAAACATGCCTAATAATAATAGATGGGCTAGAAGCAAATGCCCCAACATGCCCAATAAGGTAAGTAATATCCACAGCACGAATCCACTTGAAATAGCCCAAGAAACCACAGTGGCTGAATCAGATTCTACCTCAAGATCAAAAAAACCAAACTGAGCAGCAAGATTTAAACCCTCTAACAGATCTGTCAATTCAGTAAAAAAAATAGACTGGTGCCTCAAAAAGGAACCAAATACAGCTAATACCACACCTTGATGATCTCATAAAACATTAATAATAGCAGCCATACCTGATTTTCCCTTAGAACAACAATTCACACTCAATTTCACCACCCCCTGTGACGGTTTTATCCAAGAAACCAATCAAGGTGGTCTACAGGGAGGCATGATAATCCGCAATCCCTTCTAAATCTGAGGATCCAAAATACCACTCAACTAAGATGGCTTGAAACCAAACGCATCACTGACTAGCCTAATATTTAGAAGCACTCTAAAAATAACAGCATCCATATTAAAGGCAACAAAATCGTACCTAAGAGTATTACGAGCCTTCCAAACATGCCTTAGAATGAAGCATGAGCAAATGACTTGAATATGTTTTGAAGAACGACAACACCGCCGCTAGTGACTAAGTAAAGCATTGGAGGGACCAAAAAAAGAGATAAGGATGACCAATCATTGAGTAAAACCGCCAACAAACCTATTGAACCACTAGGCAATCCAAAAATAAGTGTCTGATTGTCTCAACATTCCGATTACAAAGACACCGAGAAACCATGTGAAAACTCCTCAACCATAAGGCATCATCCATGGCCAAGAAACCACGCAACAAGCACCACAAGAAAAAAAAGACCCGCGGAGGAATATGTCGTTGCCAAATTGAAGAAAAAACTCATTCTAGCTATGAGACCCATGTACAAATTCTCAAAGACTCCTTAGAGAAAAATTCTCATCCCTAGATAAGGCCCAATGAAGTATATCTGGCCAGCACCAAAAATAGGTACTAACAGAACCTTTTCAACAACTGAAGATGGCAATACTGATAAAAGCTTCCCCCTGTCCCAATCCACACCACACCAAAAAGAAGATACCGAGGTCATAGAAGTTGCTGAAGGATTAAAATGGAAAAAAAGGCATAGATTCAAGCCATCAATCATACTAGAAACCATTATCACCAGTTCTAACTAACTAACGAATATGAGGCTCAGCAATACAACGAATAGAGCTTAATCTTCTCAACAGAAGAGAGCCAAGATAGCGAAATTGATCCATACTTGGATGCTAAGTTCTAGAATAATTAGATTTCATGAAAGAAGCCCAAAGCGAGTGTTGGTCATGAAATCGCCACCACAGCTTCATCTCAAAAGCATCAGCCAAATTAGAAAAAAGATGAACTCTAAGACCTTTGCCACTGAAAAACAAATAGATGGCCATTTACACTAATGAATGAGCCGCTGAGAATTCGTATCGCTCTATAAGAATCTGGTGAAAACCTCACAAGGATCTGAATGACCGTATCAGGCAGTTGAAAGACATAAAAGAGATAAAGTGACATGGATGAAAGCACATGCCAAATGAGCATTATTACCTCCAAAGGAGAGCAACTAATTTGCCCATCCAGAAATCATTTCCCTTATTTTACGGATCATATCATCAAAGTGTCGAATCTGTATACCTCTCACATACACTGGACAACCCAGGTAAGTAACTGGAAACTAGTGATATATTGAACTGTAGCCTTGCGTGAGACTGAAGCTTGTCCCCTAACATAAGAACTGCTTTTTGACTGATTGATTAATTGGCCAGAAATAGTCTCATAATGATGTAAAAAATCCATAAGATGATGAAGACTAGATCGGCACCCATTCACAAAGATAATAATATCATCAGCGAAGCTTAAATGGGAAACGCACATACGAGTTATCGTAGTGTATTTCAGCAAAGGGTACTGAGAATATAATTGTTCCAAGCCTCGAGATAAAAATTCAGCGGCAATGATAAATAGTCAGAGTGACAATGAATCACCTTGTTGAAGAGCACTCTGGGACTAAAAGAAACTTTGACTGACTCTATTAACCAACACTAAAACCATGGCCCACAAATCGCTCGTTTGATTAAGGATATCCAACGATTAGAGAACCCAAAGCACCAGAGCATCTGAAGAATAAAGGACGAGGACATTCTATCATAAGCCTTTGTGATATCCAGTTTAAGAACCACATTACCACCTCAAGTACAATGATTAATATCATGAGCGAGGTCTTGGATCAATAATACATTATCATGTAACACCCGACCCGAAACAAAGCCACTCTAGGATAGAGATATAATACAAGGAAGAAGAGCAAATAGTCGTAGGACTAGCAACATAATCAGCACTTTATTGCTGACATTACAAAGACTGATAGGTCAAAAATTTGCCCAATTAGCAGGGGAGTCCTTCTTGGGTAAAAGAATCAAACTTTAGAATCATCGAGGCATAGCAGATCTCCTGAAATAATCCAAAACAGCAGCATGTAGGTCATCCCCAACTATATCCCAACACGACTGATAAAATCTACTATAGAAACCATTAGGTCTAGGGGTACTATGAGGGTCGATAGAAAAAACCACTTGACGAACCTCCTCCACATTAAGAATCCTGCATAGGTCTACATTATCCTCTTTTGTAATTAAAGAATGGATAAAACTAAAATCATCTGGTTAAAATTGGCTATCCTTGTCTATCAATAGGTCCTGGAAGAATGCTACAGCAGAATCATCAAATTCAGAAGGCTCAGAAAGCCATATCGAAGAAGCATCCTGAATCCGGTGAACATGGAACAACTGATGTTTCTTTTAAATCATCGCATGAAAAAATTGGGTATTAGCATCCCCTTCTCGGACCCAACGAACACTAGAATACTACCTCAATAAACCCTCCGCGCACAATAAAGCATGTTGTAGTCGAGCCCTAGCCTCTGAAAAATAACCCTGTCCCCAGATGAACCAAACAAATCATATTGCCTCTCCTTCTGAGCTAAGCTTCTTTAACATGCTGGAAAACATTTCTAAAAACATTTTTGTTCC